>CM032063.1:22837996-23369841 GCA_018831715.1 Matsumurasca onukii | reverse complement strand
CTAGGTTACACAATTCTGAAGAAATTATTTTTTGTAAAAGTGATATTGGAAATGCAGCAATTGTGGACTTCGTTCAGTACTTCAGAAACTGTCGTAAATATTTTAGTTTAAGTTTTTCACGAGCCTCGACAGAGTCCCCAACACAATAGGCATTAACTTTAGGTATTAAAGATTGTGCTGAAGGTAAAGGTTAGTTTTGTAAGTGTTTGTTCTTTTTTGTTTGCAGATTTCCTGGAATCTACTTTGAACACAGTGCATATTGTATGGAGCAGATCAGGTTACAATCGTGAAGAGCATAAAATTATATTTAACAGGTTTCAGTGAAGAAATCATCTGTAACTTGGTAGAAGATACCTTTGAAGACAACGTGCTCTATTTTGCAATTCAAAATAGTTGATATACATATTTCTACGTACCATTTAGCAGTAATTTAGACCTGAATAACTTCAACCAGTGTTTAGTACTTCAGCACCTTCAAAGTCCGTACCTTCTATCAGTACACCGTTTTAAATACCTCAACGTGTGATTCATAGCAGTTTCTTAGTGAAGAGTCTACTAATTACTTTGAAGCATCCAACTTCAAAGACAACGTACTTTCTATCAGTCCACCGTTTTATGTACCTCAAGATGTGATTCATGGTAGTTTCATGGTGAAGAGTCTACTAGTTACTTTTGAAGCATCAACTTCAAAGACAACGTACCTTCTATCAGTCCACCGTTTTCCACGTACTGGAGTCTGATTCATAGTTTCATGAGTGAAGGGTCTACTAGTTACTTTTAGAAGCCAACTTCAAAGACAACGTACTCTACTCGCACTCCGAAATAGTTAAAAATAAGTCTACGCACCGTTTAGCAATGGTTTATACTGAAGACTTTGAAAATACCGTTCCTAACTATCAGAATCCAATTTATCTACCTCATCCCGGATTTATAGACGTGAGCCTACCTCTTGTAGACAATAAAAGTTTGGATTGCCGAACCAGTTTGTTTTACACGTGTGGCGAGAAGAATGTGCGCTCATCTGAAGATTCACATTGACAGACAGGCACTGTGTATGGTACCTAGAATGATTTGGAACGATTGAAGATAGTTTGGTTGTCGATCAGATTACACACTGTGGCGAAGAAGAAAGTGCAGCTCATCTGAGATTCAAAATTGACTCCAGACAGAGCACTGTATGGTACCTTAGATGATTTGGAAGGATAGAGATAATTTGGATTGTCGGCCAGTTAGTTCACGGCGTGGAAGAGCCTTTAATCGATGGACATCGAATAATGACCACCAACTCTTTAAATACAGGTACAGTAAAACTATTTGTTTTATTAATTATACCACTATCTATGTATATTATCTTTGCATCTCTAATTGCAGTAGTAAGATACGTTTACTAGTAGTTGGCTACATGGAACCTCTGTCAGGTTTGTTTAGCTAGTACAGTATAAGGGTTTGATTTAATTTTAAAACTGCCCTTTTGAGGGTCAACATTCTTTTATTTATGGACGTTTTAAAGTAGTGGCTCAAAACCATTTAACTGGTCATATGTGTGAAGTTTCAGCTTGTAAATATTACATCAGCTTATTTATTCGATGTTAAACCTGTTTGAATTTTCGTAAACTTCACACATCATAGTAGTATCAGCTAATAAGTAGGCAGTGTGACTGCTTCGATATAGATACCGTTAAAGACGCAAACCTATTTATGCAGATTCATTTACATCTAATGCAGCTAAAAATGCGGTATGTTCCTTTTTAATTTTACGATGCCTTATATTTTGATGAGAAATTTATATGTGTGTATTCTCAATCCAAATTATTTTTTAATTGGAGTGTCGTTAACGATAGTGAAAAACCATTTCATACGGGTATATTAAAGAAACATCCCAACCCTGATAAATACCCTACCAACGTTGTTAGGTTTGTCTAAAAATACCCTATGTATTATGGAGTAACTACAGTATATCAAAGGAAATCCAAGTTTGTTTTAAACCAAGCCCAGCAAAATACCGTATTAATAAATCCCATATTTCGTTGAGAAAATAATCGTATCACTTCTTTGTTAAATGAGGGACAGTTTCGTACTAAAAAATAAACGTAGTCAAAGTATTTGATCAACTCCAGTTATTTTAAACTTGGACTACTTTTATATTCTTTGCAACTGTCTCTAATTATTCTTGTGCTGTTTCCATCTTTCTAAAATGCTTAAATCATTTTGCCTAAATGATGGTGTCAATAAAGCACTACGCGGCGGCTCTGATTGAAAATCGGCCCTTGTAAACAAACGTAAAGCCTTGACACTGTAGGATAGTGTTTAAATGGCCGTTTGCTGACCTTTTCACCGAGTTTGTGCCAATGAAATCACACATACGGACTTTTGGAACTGTATTTCATGCTTTTTCACAATCAAACACCTATGTAGTTCATCCAACGACCTCAAAAGAAGTCCTTTTTTGTATCAGAATTAAAATCTGAACAAATAAATGTTAAGTTATTGACGATTATAAAATAAATGTTAAAAATTGAATGACTACACCATTTCTGAAGAACTTCACACATTACAAACGGTCGAAAAGCACTTTGCGATCAAAACAATCAAATGCTTTTTGCAAGTCGAGAAATACGCCTACTGATTTAAACTTTTCGTCTAAGGCTGTTATCATAATAAATGAACATACCCATTTTTATTTTTAAGTTTGACTGAACTTGATTTATAAACCATAGTAAAACGATTAACATTTGATTCAAACATAATAATAAAACATAGAGGATTAACATATTCGTTACTATAGCTTAGGTAGTGAACTGTACCATAGTATCGATTTTTTCCTGCCCTATCTTACAAAATCATATACAGTATTGTTCCCTAAGTGATGATTTATGTTGAAACAGAAACTAAGCAGTTAATCTGCGATACGCGATCATATGTTTTAAAAACTGTTGAAACGTTTGCAAGAGGTCGATTTATTTCTGCCTTCGTTCAATTTTAAAGGAACGTGTTTACTTGAAAACTAGAAACGTGCGTTCCTCTCAATAAAGCTTTACCTTTTTCTTAATGGAAACACTTCATGTGGGACTTAGTTTGCGTAAGCATGATTGACAAAACCACCGTAGGTAAGTGGCGCATTTTACCTTGATTACTAGAAATACTATGACAGATGGCTTAAAAACCCAAAACCTCTTCAAAAATGTAAGTTTAATGAAAAAGTCTCATAATTAAATTATCACAAAGATGATGACTCTTCGAGCAGCGAATTATTACACATGAGTATTCAAGAATAATTGTATTATTCACCACAAAACAGTTATGAGAGAGGTTTGCACGCAGATGAAAGGATGTGTAAAGTTGTTAGATCAAAGCTTGGTTCAACTGCAATTACAAGCTCGTCTTCCTCACTTCCGTTTTATTGATGATGTAATTATGTAAAATAATTAACTTGTCAATTCAGTTCGTAATGATTATTATTATTATTGATAAATTCATTGACATATTATGTTTTTGGTATTAAACTAGTAAACATTTATGCAGTAAAAATGTAGTTCTTCTTTTTGTTCGGACAAACATCAGCGTTTAAAAATTAAAATCAAATGATAAAAAAACCTTACAGAGTTCAATTGAAATTTAATTTTCCAAACAAATATTGAGAGATAGCCTAAACAAAGTGTTTCAATTTAACCTGACTTAAACGGATAAAATACGAACCAGTAGATCTAGAAATATAAAACAAACTCTATCACCAACAAACTACATCTATGGTTTACAGGAAAATAAATATCAGCCTCTCAGTATACAGAGTGTATCTAAAGCTACAGGTCAAGGGTTCAATTATTTGTGTTTGGCATGTAAAGGTAATTTATATTATACAGCATCGGTAAGCATTTCTATTAATAGCGTGTGTAAAAAAAACTTGTTTCTATCAATTGCAGTGTGAATTTAGTAACTCTTGAATGCAGACCAGGTTACTGGGGACGTAGTTACAATAAAAACTTATGGGAATAGCCACCATTTTGTAACGGTTCAATATTTTTGGGATCTATTAATAATACTTTATTTCTTCTTTTTTATTCAGTATGTAAAGCAGAATTATTTAATGTACTGTTTTTTTCAACAAGTAAAACAATTGGAAATAATATTTGTCTTCAGAATTACTCTACAGTGAACAAGTTTTCCAATCATCATTTTTTACATCAAAAAAAGACACAGCAAATTTTAAATCTTTTTACGTAATTGAAAAAGTTTCAATGTGAGCTTTGAACGCTTTGCAACGAAGCTCCAAGAAGCTCTCAACAACAGATTTCCTAATCGTTGGATTAGGAGAAATGGTCCTGTTATGTGGCCACCTAGGAGTCTTGATTTGACGCCTTTAGGTTTCTTCTTTTGGGTTACATTTAAAACTTAGTTTATGCTGAGAAAATACGTAATCTACAGCACCTGAGAAGAAGAATAAACGTAGCCATTTCAACGGTGACTCCTCAAATGCTCCAAACACCTGGCGGGAGGTTGACTATCGGCTAGATGTCTGTCGTGTAATAAAGGGAGCTCACATTGAAACGTTTTTATATCCATAAAAAATTTAAGATTTGCGGTGTTTTTTATTTAAAAATCAAAATTCTACCAATTATATTAAAATTGTTATTTCACTTTCAAATCCCGTACACCTTTTTCGATGACCCTGTATTATGTATAATATGACCTACGTTTACGTGTCCAATACCCATTCGAACCCATGACCTACAGTTTTAGGTACACTCTCTATACTGAGAGGCTTTATATTAATTTGCCTATAATTCCCAGGTGTGGTTTGCTGTGTATAAAGTTTGTTTCACCTTTTTGCGTCTCTAATCTGTTTGAGACAGCTCACGTGAATAAGCTCGTGTTTCGTATCTTTTCATTCTGGTTTATCATTTATCTTTAGTTTTACACAAAAGATCTTCATTGAAATCATTCAAATTTTACTAGCTGTTTTTGTTCATTATAGTACTTGATAATGTACTACAAAGCTCGTAACTAACGGGAAACTACTTTCTTAAATGACAACCAGACAGCCTTCAAACCATGTAGACCTGTAATGGGAATGAAAACTTCAAAATAAAAAAGTTAATTAGATTCAAAATTTATCTATTAAGTATCGCTTGTTTCTAAAAATTCTGAGTTGTAATTAAATTAAAATTATTTGTAAAAATCTAACATTTTTATGTTTTTTTTTAGTTGTATTTATATTATTTATTACTTAATACGCGTGTAGTTTATGGACAAAATATAGATTTAGAAGTATTCCAAACGTTAATTTGACATACAACCGTTGTAACAAAGTTTTCAACAAATATTGTCTAACTTTTTATAACTTTAGTATTAAGCCATCACAACCTTAGAAACCCCTGACTACAGTAGTAGGTTATTCTATTAAACTCTGTTATGAATGTAGCCTAACTCGCAGATGTTTTTTTGAGTTTAAATCAATTTAAAAAGTACATTTAAGTAAAATAAGATAAGATAAAATAACTTTATTGCCAGACAAAAAAGAAATTGCATTAGGCATCACAAAACGCATGAAATAGTACAAACAAAACAAAAGTAACAAACATTGAAGTAAATACTATATGTAAGATTCATCTTCCCTTACTTATCCAATATTCATCAATACTGTAGAACGTGTTCTTCACTAAAGATTTTGTCAGGCTTCTCTTAAAAGTTTTAATGTTTTCTTCTTTTTTTAATTCTTCAGGCAAATTGTTGTAAATTTTCACTAAATTATAAATTGTGTGATTTTTGTAAAATGATGTGTTGTGACTTGGTATTGATAATTTGTTCTTGTTCTTCAAAACTTAAAATTAAAATTTTGTTTTAGTTCATAACAATTGTTTCTGAGAAAATCATACATTCTAAAATATATATCGATGTTAGGTTAGTATTTGGTTTCTTTGAATAGAGTTCTACAAGAATAATTGTTCTTCTTCGTAAAAATAGCTCGTATATCGTTTTTTTGTAAAATAAATAAATGATCAAAGCTTGCTTTATATAAGCATTGCCCTAGATGACTATGGCATACCTTAGTTTTGATACGACTAGACCATGATATATTGACAGTAATGTAGGTGTAGTACAAAATTTCAAAAGTCTTCTAATAAGAAAAATGGTTGATGACACCTTTTTGCACTAAGAGTTAATATGTTGGTCGAATCGAAGGTTGCTATCAATTTTGAGTCCTAAAAAGTTCACTAAGTTATGTGATAGAATTTCTTCATTATTAATTGCAATTTTAAATTTAGATGCCTCTTCTTTTCTTCTTATATGCGTAAAACTTATATATTGAGATTTTGAAAAGTTTATTTGAAAGTTGTTTGCTGCAAACCAATTGTTTAGTGTATTTAGATCAGTTATTAAATTCATTTCTATGTTTTTTTAAATATTGCTATGTGTTATTAAGGATGTATCATCAGCAAATAAAAACACTTCAGATTGTTTCACCACATTAGGAAGATCATTTACATTAATTAAAAGTAAGGGGCCCAGTACTGACCCTTGGGGAACACCAGATTTAACTGTTAACCCGTTTGAACTTAGACATGTTTTAAATTCTTCATGTTGATAAAAAGAAATTTCCACATTTTGATTTCGATTTGTTAAGTATGAATCAAACCAACTTAAAGCAGTAACTCTGATTCCAATGTTGTAAAGTTTCTTCAATAATGTGTCATGTGAAACCATATCGAATGCTTTTTTCAGATCTAGGAATAATCATTGATTTTAAATTTAAAGTCAATGATCAGGTAGTGGGCGAGTCCAAAATTTACCCCGCGCGGGCTCTCTAGGGTTAAAAATCTCGAATGCAAAAACTTAAGAAGGCATACATTTGTCCTTTTAGTAGTCTACTGTACGATATGGACAAATAAAGTTTAAAATATTTACAAAAACCTAGTTTTTAAACTGTTAAATTATAACTTTTTAAACCTCCTAAACCCCATATTCTATACCCCCAGACTCCCCGGAAAAGCCTCATCCTTATATTTTTACCAGCGGGAACCAGCCATGAAGAGGCCTCAATACAATCAGCCGCCGGGGGCCACAAATACCCTAAATCCGGCCCTGGTTGTCTTTGAAGTCGGCTGCTTCAAAAGTAACTGGTAGACTCTTCACCATCCATAAAACTACTACTATGAATCACATGTTGAGGTATTTAAAAACGGTGGACTGATACAAGATACGGATTATTTGAAGGTGTCTGAAGTACTAAACACTGGTTGTAGTGTTCAGGTCTAAATCACTGCTAAATGGTACATTGGTACGTAGAAATATGTTGTATATTAACTGTTTTGAATTGCAAAATAGAGCACGTTGTCTTCAAAGGTATTTGCTACACAAGTTACAGATGATTTCTTCACTGAAAAATTGTTACTTCTTATGCTCTTCACGATTGTAACTCTGTTCTGTTCCATACAATTAGTGCGCTGTATTCAAAGTAGAGATCAGGAAATCTGCAACACAAAAGAACAAACACTTACAAAACTAATATTGTTATTGTTATTCATATTACTTTGTTTTTAGCAAACCCGAATTGGGTAGGTTGTTATTCATTTGAATAAAGTTATATAAACCTAAAGTTAAAGTTCGGCTGTGCTGGGGACTCTGTCAGGCTCGAAAAAAATTAAACTAAAATATTTGCGACAATTCCATTGCTGCATTCCAAATAATATCACATTTACAAACATTAATTTCTTCAGTGTTGTTTAACCTAGTAATCGATATTAGTTTGTATTGTTATCAACAAGTAAAGACTTTATGTTTAAGCAATTTATTAATATTGTGAACTGTTCAACGTACAATTAGTTTGTATGAGTTCAGTTTTTGATAACCAAGTTTTGGGATTTGTTAAAGCTTAATTTATTTGAAAAGACTAGGAGAAAAAAATCATCAAAACAATACGCTTTTTGCGGTAATTTTGTGTACTAATATTTTACACTAGTAAGCTGAGAAGTTAGCTAAGGATTAAGGAAGTAACTAGGATGTCCCCTTTCTGCATTTTCCTCAGCGATATAGTATTCGGGAGTTGAAACTGCATGTATTTTTTCCTCTCTGCATCATCCTGGAAACAAAACAGCACTACTCAATAACAATAAAAGTCAAAGCAAATTTCCAGTCCCCAAAAGTCAAATCCCTCGCAACTTCACAAGTTTGATCAAAACTTTAACTTGAAAGCTGAAAATAATTTAAATTTTATTGTTCAATTGTATTAATTTATGTAATAATAAACACAATTATATGGTAATGTACACAAACTTCAGCATGTTGTAGTAAACCAGCTTTAATTTTACAGCACGGCATTTTGCAGCATCATTAGTCCTATCTCTTGTTGCTCTCCAACCCTGGTGAGAACATTTCAAGAAATAATGTTATAAGTCTAATAAACTGGTTTAGACTTATATTACGTTCCCAAAATTTAGCCTACTGTATATACTTATGACCAGGTCCAAAGATTGCTTAACTGCATGGTTGACATCCGAGAACGACCATCTATGGTAGAACCTATAATGCTAATGGAATTGGGGTTTACAGCTTGTTTTCTACCCACCCTTTGTTGCTTGGTTGCCATCTAGGCCTTTCCAGTCCACCCCAGCGAGTCAATGAATCCCACTCAAGTGGTGATTACCTAACTAAACTGGTGTAAACTAGGTCAATGCAAGTATTGAGATTATTGTATAGCTGTAAAACCTGGTGAATTGGTTTATTCGTTTGAAAAAAAAACTGAAATAATCAACTAGTAGGCAGGTTGGTTTTCATTAGTTTTTTTTACTAAAACTCTGAAATGTAGCAGGACCGTCAAGACAACTTGCTTTTGGGATAAACCAAAGTAAACTTATAATGGTCTGATGATAATTATTCATATACTATTGGCTTTAAAGTAAACTATGACACCCAACAATCTACGCACATATTGATAGTAATATTTGCTATTTAATTATTACGTCTGTAGTGTGCATGCCATTTTATACATATTAAAGAGTGAATAACTTATACGAGCAGAAAACTTACAAATTAAACTATTTTGAGTGCCTATCATGCTTAATCAATATTTACTAGTTAGAAGAAAAGTCACGATTCCGTAATAGTACTGAGTGTTTATAGTTGACAGTGTACAGTGCTATTAATTTGATTTCAATATCGATTTAATATAACATCAGGAGGGGTATGCAACAACATCCTTCAGACACATTTCACTACTCCTTGGTATCAATACTTACACTTAAATTAACACTTAAAGTATAAGCTCGAATATTGGATTGTTAAAGAAAGAAATTTGAAATAAAATAAACCAATATTTAAAGTTTTAATACATGAGGCCTTTTGATTTTCGAGGTTATGAAGAAGACAGCTTTGCTAATCAAAAGGCCTCGGGTATTAAAATTTTAAATGTTGGTTTATTTTATTTGAAATTTCTTCCTTTAAGTTAAAACGTTTGCTACCGACAGCAACACCGCCGGAAATTACCACACCCGCGTCTTTAAGGAGGGAGCTGTCCTACAGACCAGACCGAAGGAACGCTCATGAACTCCACCTCACCCCAAAAGTAAAATTGGGATTGTTGATACTAAATGGTTGGTTCTAGTTTGGTTTTACAGTTTTCATTTGGTTTCTGAAATGCTGCAGATGTACAGCGCTCTGTATTTTCTGTAAAAAGAAGGGTTCTACCTGTATAGCTTACCAGGAAAATACATCTGTGTAACGGAATCAATTTATATTATTTTACCATATTTACAAGAAATCATATTTACTGAATAAAGTACTGTACCTAGACAGCTCCCAATAATTTTAAATAAAAACGCATTTCACACGACCATAAGTGTATTCTGAAGTATTGCCATCTGTCATATGGCACGCTTTCCCGTAGCCCATGTACAATTCACAAAGAAAGCTCTCCTTTCTGACAGCAAGAATGCTAAAATACTCTGTCAAAGAGAAATATATTATTAAGGTAACATCAAAGACAATTAATGGGTAGTTACGCTTGTCACTATCCTAATTTTGTGGATGGACGACAAGAAGAATTTAGAAATTGGAAGAATTTGAAATATACAAATCTTTTAAACGAAAAATTACAGTACAAATCACACCATCTCTTTAGCCACCTTATCAATAGCTCAAGGCAACCGGTATCAGCTGATCATCTGTTATCAGTCCAGCCAGGAGGAAGTGGGGAGGGGATTACATAGCTGCAAGTCTCAGTGTAGTCCTCGCATGCCGTGACGGGAAGTTCGTTTGTGAGCCAGCTCAATGTTTTGTATTAATTTATTGTGTTTGTATTAATTTATTTCGTTTATTGGTTGTCGTTCAAGTGTGTCATATACTTTGTGTGGATGTTTTAATGTGAAGACGAAGCCAACTGGCGGATGAAGACATGATTATGGCCTGATTAGGTCAAAACGCATCGACCATCGACAAAATTAGGACCCATTAATTGTTAAATACTATCCTGGAGCTAATATGTATGATATAACATGAAAGCACCGCCGCAAGCAGCCCAAGCGGCGCCGTTAGTCTGTGGATAGGAACAAGTGCTACGCAAATAGGCAACGGTGGGCTTCAAATATAGACTATTTCTTTTAATCGCGGTAGCGAATGTATTAAGGTGTTATTCTTTAGTTTCCACTTAATTAAATATAACTGAAAAAAGTTAAAATGTTTAGTTCTAGGTACGACAACTTCAAGATTTAAAATGAAAAAAAGTGGCATGATAACAGCAAATCGGAAGTTAAACTTAAGTTCAACCTCATTATCTCAATCTCTCGAAAATGTGTAAGTTCTGCTAGTTAACAATATTTTAGGTTTATTTGAAGTTTCATCAAAATCGGTTTAAAAATTCAGTTTTTACCATAACACCTATTTTTAGAGGCAATCCCCTCCCTACAAAAAACTTCAGGGTTTTAGTGATAAACAGATTTTCCTGCTTGACGAACTATCTAAGCCTAGTTTATGAAGTAATAAAATCAATTAATCACCAAAATTATTCCAAAATAAGCATTTGTTTACTTTTTTACAGTGTCATAAAAAACAATGAATACTCAATACTCAAATAACTTTATTTTTGTATTCATCAAGAACAGAGTTGGCGTCATAATATGAATGAAAAGTCCACCGTCTGTGGATATTTTGATTTGGTAACCAAACAAGTCTACAAATGAATGATAATTTGGACTCTTTGTCAAATGTGGCAAATAATGTGGTTTTATAACTATATTTATTTGTATACCTGGAAGAATCCTCCGGGAGTACCCGATGGTGTTTGGAGTTCAATAGCCCTTAGTAAGCCTACCTAAAACTTAGTGTGAAATACTAGGACTGGATAAATTGTCAAGTTACAGTATTTCAATTCTGATAGGTTGTGTCTTGTAGATAAAATGTCACTGTTTTTTATAGTATTCTACTTAATGGCAACACAGAGTGTAGACAACTCTTTTTAACTATCCTCTTTAGAAGATTACTAAACTTGCAATCATATAATAGGAAAATAGTACTTTTATTTATTTATTACACGCGTTTATAGAAACAAATGTTACATTGTCATTGCATGTGTATACACAGTCTAAAAATTTTAAAACAAATAAGAACCGAATTAATAAATCAACTTAAAAGTGTATGAATATGAAATGGCATGATAATGGGTTGAATACAATACATGAGTAATGGGATGAATTACATTAATCGTGTTTAATGGAAAAATAGTGATATCGAATGGTATGATACAGATTAAAAAAATAATAATGAAACGTATAATTTGACATCAGAACTTAAGTCATTATATTTAACAATATTATATGTATTATAACTAGAATCTAAAATATAGGTCCTATATAAATACAATCAATGAATCTTTTTTACTGTTTAAATAGAGCTACAACTTCAGGACGGAAAGCGTCAACTCCTATACGAGACCGCACAGCCTCCACCGTATCACCTGACATCTCACATGTTTTCTCTGTCGATTCAAACACAACTGGGATCAGTGAGTTTACTTTGATTTCTAGGTTATCAACTAATGAGTAATTAATTTTATTTATATCCATATTAACTTATGTAAATTCAATGCTTACTATTTGGATAGAAAGCCTTTTAACTTATATTTATTTTTTGTATGAATATTGTCAAAACCTAAATATTACAGCATTGACCACGACATGTCAGTATCACTTGCTGCTAATGTTTTGTTAGCTAAATCTGTCCTCAGGGTCCTTTTCCGAGGGGGACTGCTCACACTGCCCCAGTAGAATGCCACTGGTTGGAGTGGGGGAGGCCACCTATCTCTAGTTAGTCTCTTGCAGGCTAACACCTTTAAACTCCTAAAAGTTCTAAAAGCAGCCGGTTATCACACCTTAAAGATCTGCTCAAAATTGGTTACATTCAAATATTTGAGTATAAATAATAAAACAAAACATCCTTGGTAAAACACTCAAAGGCCATGGAGCGCTCTTAAGGTTACTCAACATATAACTGAAATTCTGTACAACAATTCTTTTTGTCAAAGATGTTTTGTTCTATATTATTTTATACTTAATACCTTAAAATCCCTTAAATTTTCAAATATTTAACCCTTTCAATAGTATTCCCAGCATATGCTTGAGTGCCCGACCGCGCAACGTACGGTGAGGCACGCCATGATCCGTGAGGCAATGAGCTCTGGCTTGGCTGCGTTTAACGTCACTTTTATACTCTCCTATATTCTATACGCTTGCTCTGTTACTTTTACACTGTTCTATAATGGTTGCTCTTGCTATCTGGCTGATATTTACGCAATCTCAAGAGCCTAGTTCACTCCACAACAGATAGGTAGCAGGTCAATTCAGTTGCAATAGGGTTTCTAGTATATCGTTTAAGGTATTTACCGATAGATAGCATAGCAGTACAGTAGAAACAATGAAGTTTTTTTTCTATTTACTACTTTACTTTTTATGTTTTTATGTAGTTTAGGTCTATATCATTTTGATATTCATTTTCAACTCAATATTTTGTAACTTGAATAAAGTTTTTAAACTTTTAAAAAGTTACTTGTAAAATTTGTACAAATACATATTTCAAATGCAAAAATTTCTACTTTTTTTATTTTATTGTGATTTTAAATGGTTTTAAAATAAATACCAATAGGATTTCCAAAAAGATGTTTAACAAAATCACTTATTTTGGACAGTACGAATTTTTTTTATTGACCGGTTAAAGGGCTAAATGACTCAGCTAATGGATGAAATTTTTACATTACAAATTGTAGATATGACCAATTTTTGAAATACCTATAGCTTTAGAACTCCATCATTAGATTGGTCCATACCTTAGATCAGACTCAAATCGCGAGTATAGTTTGTAAATCAAGTGTGCAGTCATACATCATTCATGAGGTATAAACTTTGATTAGCTTACTTAGTTTCTTTAAAACCAACAATTATTTACTTATTTTTCAGGACCCCAACCAGAGGAACCTACAAAAAAGAATGTATTTAAAAAACCGGTAAGTGAAAGAGTTGATGAGGTATAAGGCAATGTTCAATCAATTATACAATTCTTATAAATTAAAATTGTTAATGATATGAAAAAGTGCCCTCATTGATACAATCATTTTTTAATGTACAAAACCCATTGTTACCGTCCCCAAAAGTTACAAAACCCCAAAAGTTGATCGTCTGTTTGGTTCAAATTGAAATTATAAGCTTTTTGGTTTGGGCTTTAGATCCTTCGATAGTTGTTTTCAGGTCAGATAAATATTTTGTAACGCTTGTGTTACTTCATTGTTGATCTTCTTCTTTACTCATACTGTAGACTCTTGTAACCCTTGGTCAAACATAAAAGTGACTGGACTAACTTTTGAGGATGATATAGGTCTAAAGTGGCTCAGATAGTCTCAGTGATCATCTGATGATACCCGCATCAACTCTCACTATCGTTTAGACATATCAGACTATCACCTGCGTGGTTCGGAAGTCACGTTAAGCTGTTGGTCCTTGTATTTCCATTGGTCATTTGGGCTATTAATTTATTAATTAATGACCCATTCTAAGGAAGAGTCTGCCTTAGTTTGTAACAAGACTGCACCTCATAACTCATTACTACCACTCATCACACTCATCCTTCACCACATATTTGCCTTAAAATACCCTCATGAGAGTGGTCGCCGGTCGGCATCTCAAATAGTGATATAGTGATAACCGATGCCTATCTAAAAAATTCCCATTTATTGTATGTAAGGCTCGTGCTGTGTATCGAATTGAGTACAGTACATACACAATAAACATACAGTAACAGTAAAACAATAAGTATTTATACAGATCAGTAAAACACGCAAGTGAAACAAAAATCACTGTGTGTAACCCTGCTGTTAAGATGAGCACCACATGACTGCTCAGAATGAATACACAACAAAAACTTACGAACTAAACCAAGAATACAATAAACACAATAAACAAGTTGAGACTTGCTGCCTGCTCACGTCCGGCAAGTGTGTGAATCATGCTCAGAGAGCTGGCCACAGACTAAGCTGAGACCGAACGAACCAAGGCCGAATTTATGGGAGTCTACTGTATGTCTATTTACACAACAACAAAATAGTCAATAACAACTTAGAGTATGCAATTTTAGACAGTCAAAATAGTTTAAATTGCGTTTCATATTAGAACCTTTAGACCAGAGCTGTAATTTTTAATCTTAATAAATGTGTTGCCAGTTGTTTGATCTAGGTAGTTTAATTTTAAAATATAGAACATAAAACCATGTTTGAGTTGTGTACTCAGTTAGATGTGTGTTAAACAGTTATGATGTTATTTGACCTGATAAGAGGTCAACACTGATAAGCCAACACCGGTCATAAATCTCTTTGGTAGCATCAAATAAATAGAGTCTTAACACTCTAAGAGAAACCGCGGGCTTCACTGACAAACTTTTGTTTTGCTGTAGTGGTGGCACTGAGTGACTGAGGCCAGTACCTCCTTCCTACTTTGTCTTTTACTGGTTGGTATTGTTATCAGTTGGTTTCAAATTCATACTTGGCTCCGAGACATCTTGTTTTCTAAAGGTTGGGCAGTCTGGGAGATGTTCCTCTTAACAGCACTAAATTTTGCTGTATGCATATTTTACTTTAGTACTTGAAATAATTTTTGCTATAATAGGTATTTAAATAAGACTTTAGAATGAAATTACTTTAACATTCGATTAAATCAATTTAAAATTTTGTAAAGGTAGTTTTAATATTTATTTGCAAATTCGATCAAAAGTGCTCCAGAGCCGAAGGCTTTCAAAGCTCGACTAAAATCAGTTTTGGTCGCATAAGAATTTTACAGTTCAAACGAGTTTTTGGGATATTGAAGAACTAGACTAAAAGGGGTAGACTGGGAAAATTCGAGTAAATGCAAATAGTACAAATGTAAGTTATGTATGTTTGAAACTTGAAAGGGATCTAGATGTGGATGAATGCAAAATTTTAGATCAAATAGTGGACGATTGAGATACACAGTGATGTGAATAACTATAGTATATTAGTAATATTTATTAAGATAGTAGTTTAGAATACTTATTATAGGCAAATAATTTTTTTCTCTTAATATAGGTTTCTGTACCTTAACGGAAAGAGAAAAAAATTATTCACCTATAATAAGTATTTACTATACTAAATTACTTTACTTATTAAGTATTTACTTATAAGTATAGTTTATTCACATCACTGACATTCTTGTAAACATGTCAGTTCAATAAAATATCTACTTATTTATGCTAAGGCTGCAAAGAAAGGCTGCCTCGCTCAATGTTTGGCAAAGCGAATTTTGGTGCAATTTGCCACTGCACATTTTGTACTCCTGTTTTTTATTTATTTCTTTTTTGTTTTGTAGTTTTGTTTTATTTTTACCTCCGAAAGTTGTTGAAGGAGATTCACACTGAGTAATTACTCCAATTGTAACTTGCTGATGCTGAAACTAATACTTTTAAGTTTTAGCACCGTAAACTACAAACAAGTAGTGTGCTAAAATATCAAGCTACTATAGTTTTAGTACTCATGTTAAGTATACAGAGATAGATGTTAAAGTTGGATTTCATAAAAATCAGATGATAAATACAATTTTGACAGCATAAAAACTGGTTTGGGGGGGTAATGCCTCCCAAAAGAGCACTTCCGGAATGTTGGCTTTGCTGGTTAACAAACTAATTTTCAAAAGTAATATTTTGTACCAAATGTTGTACAAATCAATTAGTGCCAGATGTTTATATAAATTATAAAGTTTAGCCATTTGACTTAGTAGGTGTTGGGAAGCACTGCTTGCCGTTTTGTTCGCCGGTCTTTTGTTATATATAGCCGTAGAAATCCATAGCTGCATTTCCCATGGAAATTCACTAACTAGGGAGATTTGAACAAACTGTAGATAGGCAATATTGTTGTGTTTTTCACCCACAATCTTCAGTGTATTACAAGTTTTTATGTAATGTATATTTTTCCACTATGTTGAAAGTTTGTTTATAGTCGAGCACTTCCATTTATAATAATGTTTCACTATATATTCCAGTTAGCAATGAAAAATGAGGACATAGAAAAGGAGCTTGAATTTGAATACACTAGATATCTACAAACAGCTTTTAAGAAAAAACTCATGGAAAAGCAATCAAATGAAATTGATGTAAGTATAGTACTTTAAATAGACACACCAGAGCATCATATTGTCAATAACCTTAGGCTGTAGAGCTTTAACTCCTTATGCCTGGAAGACTTAAAAGCCAGCCGACCCCTCAGGGATAACTTACCTACAATTTTTCTTCAATCCTGCCTTAACCGGCGGTTAAAGTTAAGACCGGCAGCCAATCAATAGGAAAGCTGGATATTTTTTAGGTTAAGTTTTACTTTGTCTATTTTGATTTTGCATTTTGGTGTTGCAGTTTGTATTTAACTGTATTGGCATAATTTATACATGGTAAATTCAATAAAAATATTAACAGAACACCTTTATTGCATGAATGATCTTCAACAACTCAATAAAGTGTTTTGGACGTTGCATCATAATGTAAACATCGCAGACTGTAAACACCTGGTGGTTAGTTAACCAGCTGGTTAGCAGGCAATTGAAAAAACGGCCCTAGATGAATGTATTGAATCTCTAAAAACCTTTTACTGTGGTAAAACCGCTTTAAAAGCTATAACGAGGTACAAAATAAATAAAAATAACAGGCGTCCGATGGATTGGACGTTGGGTCTTTTCACGCAAACCCCCGACGTCCGATGTATCAGACGTCAGCCTTCAAAGGGTTAATAATTGATTCATCATTATATAACACTGCTACACTGATTAATATTAATTAAACAAGATTAAAAATCATTCGTCCATAATTATAAATGTTTACTAGAAGTGAAACCCAGTGTAGGACCAAAGTTCAATTATTAATTACCTTGTATTAGGCCTGTAGATCCTACCGTTGCTGTAAATGTGGATGCACATTTCACCCCGCTTATGGGGCATCGTCGGCACACTTATTGTCAAACGACAACCCCCGGTGTGATAAGCAGTATATAGGTTACACCAATAGACAATTTTCAACCCGATAAAGAACACGCAGCCAAACATCACCAAAGCCCACATCTCTAGTAGCCATGCATTTAAAAACAACCAATCACATAGTATTCAGTTCCCCAATCACTAGAAGTCATCAAACGAATCAATAACAAAACTTAGCAAAATCTCACGAAAGTTATGCCATTTTAAACACATTGACACCCACGGATCCAACTCACTATTAAACAAAAAGAAGATATGAAGAACACAGTAATTTTAAATTCAAGGCCCAGCTAGAAAGTAGGTCACCACAGACAACACAGCAGAGAAACCGCCATGAGGCTGCCCAGGCCAGCCCCCGCACCCCAGCACACCACCAACCTGCCAGTAGTACATTCATCCCCAGTGCTAATGTTCAGAGACGCCACCGACCAAAAACTGCAGAGCGTCATCAAGGCTCGCTGCCCCCTGTGTATAAGACAATAATTTAGTGTAATGAGGGGTACCCAAAATAACGGGAATTTCGTTATAAAACCATATTTTATTATTTTTTAACTAATTTACATGTATACCTTCAGTATACTCCCATTTAGTGTAATGCATTTGTTCATTCGATGCTCCCATGGTTTTAGGCACCCCTCATACCCTTAGTCTGAATGCCTGCACTTCAACCTCGCTTTGCCTTTTCACTCCTTCATTTTCGCCATAACGGTGATTTTATGTAATTTTTCATTATGGGGAACATAAAAAGTTCCAAAGATTTGGCGAGTATGGGTCGTGGGGAAGGGTGGTCATGCTGGTATTGGCCAAAACTAGCGCACTGAGATGGCTGGGCTGGCGATTGTCAATGAAAGAACCAATCTCCATATCGCCTGTGAAATGGAGTGTGTTGAAATTCGCTAAGTTGAATTTTAACACACTCCAGACAGCAAAGAAGTCCTCAATGGTCCTCCGACGGTCTTCTTGCAATATTGACGGTTTTTTCTGAACAATTTCACCAGTCCGAGAATTTGAAGGTCGCCCAGGAGGAGGCTTGTGTTCAATCGAAGGCGCCATCTTGAATTTGAGAAAAATACTCTGCTACACTCTGGTTTTGCTCAAAAATCGCTTTGTAAGCTTTTTAATAATTGCAACTGTTTCTGACGCGATCTTACAGAAAAAGCAAAACCTCACTGCTGAACTTTGTCCATTTAATTAAACTATCAAAACAAACGAGGCAGAACAAAACTAGTTTTAGAAAACGACACAGCTCCTCTTCACAGCCTCTCATACTGGCCACACCGAGTGCAATGAACTCAGGAAGAGTTGGGCTTTCAGCCCCTATCGGCCAAAATGTGAACTATGCACTCCCACCTCGCCATCGACCGATTCCCGATACTTTGGGTACCGTAAATAGTGTACCACATGTTTTAGTTAAGGACAATAAGTGTGACGACGATGCCCCACAAGTGGGGCGAAATGCGCATCTACATTTACAGCAACGGTAGGATCTACAGGCCTAATACAAGATAATTTATAATATAAATGTTTGTGTGCATCTGGAGGAATTTCAGCTTCTGATGCAGGGTTCAAAATCATTTTGATGGTCTGTTTTGTTTGTATTTTGACAAAACAGTTAGATCCACCAAGGTGTAATCTTAATCCCAATAAAAATTTAGAAACAAACTTCAAGAGGCTCAATGACAAGTGCTTCCATCAACTTTTTATCATGATAAGAACTTCTAGAAAATGTATCAAAACATATTAATTACTGAACAAAAAGTTACTTAAACCTAACTTCTGTTTTGAAAATTATTGCATATTTTTACCTGTTTTTAATGGGGTTTTAGGAAAAAATGGATCATATACAGAAAAAAATAGCAGACAATCAAAGGATATTGCAGCTAACAACTAATAGACTGAAAAACATTCAATTCAACAAGGAAATTGAACTGCTGCACAGCTTACGCAGTCCGGACTACGGAAGAATTCTGGGTATGGAAATGAGACTGGTGCCACACCAGGCAGTCATCTAGCGCTCAACATTACACCTGAACATAAGTCTTTTTTGTTTTCTCTGTTCAGACTTTCATTGCATATTTTAAGCCCATCTTCGTCCCCTTTAAAAGACCTTAAAGATAGTTTTAAAATTTTTTAAACTTGTTTCACAAAAAAAAGGGAAAAGTACAGGTTTTAAGTTACTAAAAGATTGAATGAATTCTTGCATATACATGAATGTACCCCCAAAAATGAACGAACATAATTAATATACCCTTGTTATTGTACCGATTACTAAAAAGGTTCAGACCATTATCTAAGGAGCTTTGTTAATGGAACACTCAGGAAAATAAAACTATCAAAATTGTTAGTCAGTATGGTAGGAACATTTTTATGGACACAGCCCGTAGTTGCCAACTGAAGAGCATCATAAGTAAGATAATGTCATGTAGAAAAGTGAAAACCATAGTAATCTTATTTTAGGAAACCAGTTGTTCGCAGCAAACTGTTCAGTTTCAGACGTTGAAGATTGATGCCAGTAGATGCACAACTAATTTACTTTTAATAGCTGGTTATTAGAGACTATATTCTCTATTGACCAAATCTTCAAAAGCCTCTGTAGTTGATACTGACAGAGCTGTCTGTTTGTGGGTTAAACTCAGTGAACAAGAGACCCATTTGAGTTAAGCTTCTATACCTTAATTCAATGCTTTAACATAAGAAGATTGACTCCAAACAAACTGGCAGCGGTTAAATATTATACATTTTAAATTTTGAAAGATTGCAACTTTTTTATAGGTAACATTTTGAAGCCAGTTTTGTGGCATTGTACTCTACTTATTAAGCCCTTTAGCTTAGTTAGTTAATAACTCCATCATCCGGATCACTATCTTGACAAAATCCTTTTAAAAATTCATAAAATAGGCTTTCTTGAAACAAATTAGTTTTTTGTTGCATTTAATAAATGCTTTCCTCATATATAGAACTGAGTGAGTCCAATAAAATTAGGTTTTTGTTTTCAGAAACACATAACGGTTCTAACTACGAACAACAGCTTTTGAACTTGAATGAAAAACTACAACTTAGCCAAAATCAACTTAAAGTGAAAAACATCGAAGTGCCGGAAGGAGGAGCAGGTAACAAGCCCAGATAATTTTTCACATTTATCGAGCAAACTTGTGGTGGGTCAAGTTAGGAGCTTACCCCTCGATCTATTCCCTCAACGTCACCACTTAAAGATTTGTAATTTATTACGTAGTTGTTATGTAAGCAAACTTTGTCCTTTGATTTTATTCCTTCTGTATTATTTCTTGTGTTTTAACTTTCAAGTAAGTAAAAGTACTGTTGATAATTATGTTATTTCTATGAAAAAGTAGTTGTCTTTGTTGTTTTATTTATTCTATATCAGTTTTACTAACTTAGAAGTGTTTGTTTCTACTAGTCATCATGGAGGAATATCTTAAACCAAATAAATTTGAATCAAGTCCTAACTTTGAAGTTTTATTTAAGAAGTATTTAAAGTTTTTATTACTAAACTGTCAAAACAATTTCTTACATGAGAAACAATTTCCGGCTATATTCCACAATTTAAAATAATATGGGCTTGTTATATATATATATAAATATACAGAGTTTTCATAAAAGAATGGTGTACTTTTGATGATGGTGCCTGTAAAACTGAAATGTGTCAAACCTAAAAACCCAGAATGGTACCATTGTATCCGGGAACTTAACTTTTGTTTACATATATTACAAAACATCTGTGCTCATTGTTAAAGCAGTTATTTTGAATAAACTTGAATGTTGTGTTTTCAATGTTAACATGTTTTCAGATTAAGAAAAAGCAAAGTGTGTGGTGTGGTACAGTGAATAAAAGTCAGTTACTTTAGCCTGCGAAGATTTAGGACCATGTTGAACAAAGCTGTTCTAACAGAAAAAAACATTGTTAGTTGGTATAGGCAGAATCTTTAGGGCTTCCAAGGCTAGATTGCCTGATATTGTCAACCGTTTCATCTGAGACTGGTGGCTATCGGTACTATGACACTTACTGCCTTTATAAAAAAAACTGCCTATACCAATGAATAATGTTTTTTCTATAAGCACAGCTTTGTTCAAAGTTGTCTTAAATCTTTGCTGCACTAAAGTAACTGACTTAAATTCACTGTACCACACTACCCACTGTTTTTTCTTGATCTGAAAACATGTTTGGATTGAAAACCCAACATTCAAGTATCTTCTAAACAATGACGTTAACAATGAGCATAGCTATTTTGTAATATATGTAAACAAAACTCTTTGAGTTCCCGGACGCAATTGTACCATTTTGGGTTTTTAAGTTTGACGCATTACAATTTTACAGATAGTCAAAAATGCACCATTCTTTTATGAAAACCCTGTATAAGTATTACTTATTATCTGATACAGTGGCGAGACTGAGAGTAGGTCCATGTGTGAACAGATGAATCTCAGTACCGTTGCAGCCTAACTCTTAAAATGTTAAATTGTTTCCATGAACTTAGAGGGCTAGGAATCTTAGTTCAAACATAGTGGTTTATACAATGTGTTCTCTTTTTATTTAATGAAGCAGGGTGTTGCCACTGGCTTTATTTAATGATGTTTGCTGTTATTGTTTCATTATTTATTAGCTGTTTAATTGTACTACAGTTTTATATCCTTGTCATTAATTTATAAATAGTTATTACAATCAGCCAACAGATTGTAAGTACCATAACAAGCATTGTAAAAAGGTGTATTGCCGTAAATAAATAAATGGAGCAAGCCACTTGCAAAATGAAATACTGAGTTTAGTAGGCCTACCTATTTATATTGAAAATGTATAATTATGTACAAAAATGTGTTTTTACTATAGGTCAACTTTTGGGAGTTATAACAGACACCTTAACAGCTTTTGAACATTTAAAAAGAGAAAACAATGTTGAGACTTGCAAAACATTAACAAAAGCAAAAGCTCTTCACAATGAAATTGAAAACGTTAATTCTAGGTAAGTTTTACATAGTTTTCCTTCTTGGAAAATGTTTGTTTTATAGCTTCTCAAACATCATTTGTTTCTGACAATAAAACCAGAGATTTTATATGACAATCCATAGCAATTTTGAACTTGGAAAAATGTTTTAAATATAATTACAATACTTTGAGAAAGAAAAAATTAACTTTATGTATATGTAAACAAACATGTTCACAACTACCTTAACTCAAGTTTACAACAGAACAGATTTATTTTATAAAACCTTTAAGATTACATAAAATTTACAATTTTAAGAGTAAGCAATAAAATAAAATTTATAAATAAACCAACTACTTCACCAAACATATTGGTTGGCAGTCTGGAAAAATACATACTGGTAGAGGCTCAAGGCATGTCTATTTTGTTCTTCATAATTATGACTTTTATTGAGACTGATCTACACAGTTCTTAAGGTTGTCTGTGTGTTTGATTGTGCTTTGTATTATTTGCATAAAGAAGAAATGTTAATATGTATATAAATAATTATAAGTGTTATCAATTAAATAAATAAATAAAAACTTTGTATAAAAATAAGTGTAACAGATTAAAACTTCTTATCCATATCAAACAATAACAAAGCTACAACAAAAGATTCTACATTGTTTTGCTCCAAGAAGAATCCAGAACTTTGTGTAATAATGAATCAGTTATGACTATGTACTACGCACTGTTTGAACTAGCAATATATGGAATATTAAATTGGGTGCTGCTGCAGACGTCCATCTTAAAAGGGTATTCATCATAACAAAAGCTTAGTACAGAACCATTGCTGAACATTAGAGATATCGCAGAATTTGTTTTCAAATCACTAAGAGTATTAACAGTTTATGCAATATATATACTGAAACAATTACCCACTCTGTAAACAATATTCAGAAAACCCCAAAATCAAAATTACTTTCACCAGAAATGTGGATTTTCAATTACCAGCCCACCAGCTCCCTGTTTGAAAGAACCCCATCGTATGCTGAGAAAAAATTATAAACTGTTTGCCTTGACTATTTAAAAAACAGATGATCCATACCTCTTCAGGAATATGCTCAGAATTTATTGGCTGGACAAAAGTAATTTATAGCATTGAAGATTTTACAAAAAGTGCAAAGGCTAAATTTTTTCATTTTACCATGATTTTAAATTATTATTTGATTTTTACTTTTTGTTTATTCAACTTATACTCATTATTATTTCTGTTGTTCATTTAGATTAATTTATATTTTCTTATATTTCTTTTCTGTATTTTTTATTTTTTTTTTATTTTTTACATAGATTTTTGTTTTTATTTCAATTTATATTTTATACATTTTATTTTTTTGTTTTTATGTATATTTATTTCTTCTAAGATGAATAAAGTACTCTTTCTTCTTCTTGTTTAATGTTTTACAACGAATCGGCATTAATTTATCCATTTTTTCTCATGCTACAGCCAACATTGGATTACTTGAGAATATCTACTATGTCCAACGTTGAATTTATCTATAACTTAACAATAAAATATTACTCATTTTATGGTAATCAACATAATAAATATTAAGTTTCCAGTAAATATTAGAATACTACTAAAGTATAAACACACATGTTTTGCCACATTATGAACTTTAATTTGTGGTATGTTATAACCTTTATTCACTTAAATAACTTGTTGCTATTCTTTTAATAATATTGCTTCAGCAGTACTGACTTTAACCGTATGTTTGTTTACAGTTTAGTTCAAAATGATTGTGTAAAGTTCAAAAATATAGCTTGTGCAAACTGTTACAGGTGTATTGAGAATCTACAAATGGCTGAAGATACCATGTTAACTGCTGCAGTGATGAAGCTGTCACATTCTGAGACATGAATTATTCAGTGTGTATTGCTTGTAAGATACTACCTAGGGATATATAAAAACTATCTACTTAATTTTATTCGGCAAATTATATTACCAGTGCTACTTCAAGGGTGAATTTGAGTACAGGATTTCAGTATAACAAATATAATTAAATACAACAAAATACATGTATTCACTTTTCAAAATCTGTAAGATAAACCAGTAAATTTTTTGAGTTTATACTCATTTTAAATGTTAGTAAAATTAAGAAATTATGTATCAAATAATTTATTAAATGTTTGTCATGTACATTCCAGTTATTTCTATTATTATTTATTAATTTTATTTATAATTTGTATGTTGCCAATAATTATGCACAATTTAAGTAAAAATTGTATAACTACCAAGTCTACCATTTACTACCACAGTGTAAATATTACTATATTAAGCTTTTGAAGATGAAGAAAAAATGTTGTAAAAATTGTTTGAAATTGGATTCAATTTCTCAGAGATAAATATCTAAACTTTGCAAAAAAACAAACACTAATTTGTTATGTACTAATAATAAACTACTAAACGTCTGTGGGAAAGTAAAATACAATATGAACATAGTTATATTTTTATTAGATATTAATTAACCCTAATATGCTAAATTTGACAATGTTAGATACAGAACTGTTCATAATTGTGAGATGTGTCTGCTATCCTGAAGATGTATCCATATCCCGTGTCTCATCCAACCTCAACCTTAGATAGCCTACCTCTTTGCAGGTTCTGTAGCATTAGTTTGTTGATCCATTATTTTTTATTATACAGTATATGTATATTTTTTTACTTGTTTTGTTATTTTTGACTTTAGTGTTGGCAACACTGCTTTCATCTTTTTTTCTGTTTTGTTGTTAAGCCTGCTTTGCCTTACTAACCTTCTAAGTGATCTCTTTTTTGTCTTGACAAAGGCCCCAGTAGGACAGAAGAATTTGACAGTTTGTGTTCTCTTATATATTTCTACTTTATCCAGGTGAGCCTGCTCTCCTTTCTATTCCTTTTGATAGCATATCCTAGTGCCCTCTTTCCTAAACCAAATGCATATTTATGTAAGTTAAATAAAAAAAACTTAATTTAATGTTCAACAAACCTTAGTTGAGCAGGCAGTACATTGAGAGAAAGCGGGAGTTGATGGCATTATCTGAGAAAAAGTGGACAAGAATCCTCTGATTGAGTGAGGTACCTGTCCCAGACTGGTCGAAGCCTCGGAACTCATGCCTGCTCTGTACACAAATAATCAACCATCCATCAAAAAATTGTCACAAACAAGCATACAAGAATGTAAGGATGAACTTAGTAAAAATAAAATGTTTTGAATCCACATCTAACCATGGTTGAAAATTAAGCTTGGTAAGTATCTTAAATTAACTAGTATAACAGTTCTTGTAAGAATATCAATTTTGGGGGTTTGAACGAGTTCTTTTTGGAATAAAATAAATCACAGTTGTGATCAAATTTGCTTGGAAATTAGATCAACCATCAACTTATTTTGTTTTGATACATTGATGTTAATTGTTAAAGGTTAGATTTGAGTGGTAATTACTTGTCGGGGTGCTGCAGTAGTGAGACCATGATCTCCACTGCCAAAGCGGCAGCTACCTGAGAGACCCCTGGCCGTGTCACGGTGCACTGCTGGTCCAGAGTACGATCCTGTGCAGACTAGAAGAACGAAAAACATGTTTTATTTACATCAGTAAGTAAACTTTTTGTTGTTATGTATTGTCCTTTGATGAAACTTCTTGATAACAAAACTTCATTTGTGCAATAGGCCTACAGACTATCTTGGGCAGACTGCACAACCACATTATTTGTACAATATACCCCTAATGTACAACTTGTCACTTGTGCAGACAACAATAGTGTGTTTGTGGTGCGGTGACTCCAAGACATTAATAATTTTAAATGCACATTCAATTATTATAGATAAACCAGTAGGTGGGCGAAGTACCGAAAATGAAGTATTTTTCTAGTATCTTTTGACTGAAGGTCGAAGCCAGTAGTAATACCACTGTAGATATCGAAATGGTATATGGAAGGTTCACTTGAACTGAAGGTTGATAAATAATATGAAAGTGTTTTTTTTATTACCTCATCCTTATTCCCAATTAACAAAAAAAAAATGAAATAGGTATCCCAAAACCCCATAAAATATAGTATTGGCAGCATAATATAATCTGACAACGCATAGCTGACATTATCTGCTACTGAGTACAGACAAAGATAACCGCTCACCTCGGCCTCGACTGCAAATCGGACCGCGTGGTTCTACTGCTGGGTACGACTATCAGAGACGATTCAGGTCTTTGTTGTTTAATATTGATTAATGTTTGATATATTATGAGTTTGTTGTATCACAATTTTATAGTGACGAACAATTAGTTTGAGACAATTTCAACAAACATTTATTCTATTGGTAATGTAAAAAATAATGTAGTCAGAATAGTTTTCAAATTGGGAAATTGGTTAGAAATAATACTTAACATTTACGATGTATTATATTACGATATTATATTTACGACATATTGTTTTTTTACAATGTAAGACTGATTGTTAATGTCCTTTCAAGGGAAACTAGGGTCCCAAATGTAGAAAACAAGGTTGATTTACTGCATTCTATTATTATCAGTCTGAAGGGTCGGGACTGGGGTGAGTAGCAAGTACAAAATAAGATAAGCAAGTAAACAACCTGTTCTCCCTCCTGCAGCTGGCCTGTCTATTTAGAACGCAGTGAGTGAGTTGGTGCCAAGTCGAGTGCTACTGCACATCCCTGGTTGTTTGTTTGTTGTTGTGAAGCACAGTATTGCCGACTGTCATTACAGCCCAAGTCAAATAAACAATATCATTAATACAAGTAAATATGTCAACATTCATGAGATTGCTTAACTGAGGGAGTTATTAGTATTCTGCGATATTACTGATATTACATATTTTCCACTAAAACCTATTTCAACTGAAATTCCGCCCTTTCCGGCTTTAAAAAATATCCGACATCCCTCACCAGTAGACACCCTGAAAAAACTGTGTTTAAGCAGTACATTAGACACCCCTATAAAACTTTTTTTTGTTTGTTACCGACTTGCTCGAATTTCGAAGTTTTGGTTTTATACTCGACTCTGACCTCAAAAAACCTATATCACCCCTATGAACCAGTGTTGTAAGAATTTAAAAAAATGCATAAAAGCTTTTAGACAATAAAGTGAAGCATACCATCAACTTATCAAGTAAAAGTTTTGCAAAAGTAATAAATTGAACTTGTAGTTACTTGTGCAGTATCAGGAAATGTCCAGCTACAATTCACTGGTATTGGTTCAACTAGACACACATTTGGCCGAAGTAACAAAATCTCAGCAAGGTGCTTTGCAGAAAGTGACATGCAGCTCTTACTACTCACGTTTCCTGGTGCTGTAACATCATTGCAGAAATAACAGCCGAGTCGAGAGGAAGATTCAGCAAGTCCATGGCGCATTACCAGGTAATGCGTGTCAAAACCCAGCGCAGCAGTGATGGCAACCTAGACAGTATCACACAAAACGAGAAGTAGGAGAACCCTTGGCCAGTCACAGTAGGAGGCTGTGAAGTCTCACTAAGCCTCAAACTACTATTCATGTCCAACCCCCATAACTTGAATTAACTTTTGAATTAATGAAAATTTTGAAACGTGCTTTGGCATATGTATAAAGGGTCAACTGAAGTACTTTTTGGCATATTTTTAGAGTTAACCCTAACCCAAATTAGAGGCAGTGGGGGGTGACCATTTAAAGTATTTATTTTGACCCATCATATGACTCCTCATTTGAAAGTCTATGAAAACACAAATTCATTGATACCATTAAAAGGTTTTACCATGACCATGTACAAAATGGCGGTACAAATAAAATTAATTTGATTTATTGTTTGAGCAGATAAATAAACTCAGTCGCTACCATTTCCCATATTTGAAAAAATTATGGATTTTGGTAATTATATATTTGTTTATTATTAGTGAGTAATAAATATAGAATTTCATTTATAACTAATTATAGTTATAAAATGAAATTCTACATAAATTTTGCTCACTTTTGAAAATTGGTGATTTTTTAAATGAAGGGACAGTTTTCAAGATTTTGTCAAAATATGTAGTGATATCAGTTGTACAGGTCTAAGTACCCAAAAACTAAATTTAAAACTACACGATAGTGATTGTGTCCTTTTATCTGCTTAAACAACAAATTACGATTTGAGCCCTCATCTTGAACACGGGTGTCATAATTTTTTTCATGGTATCAATGAATTTGTGTTTTCCTTTCAAATGAGGGGTTACATGATGGGGTAAAATAAATATTTCAGAGGACCATTCCCACTATCCCTATTTAGGGTAGGGGCTGTTACGCATGGTGTGCTATTCATTACGTATTTTGATTAGTCTGATTCTTATTCTCATTGTACTAAAGACTGGTCAGTTGACCTGCGTAACAAATTCTCCCAGTTGATTGGTCAAGACCAGCCCCACGCCTGTTCCCATTGGCCCTGCTAGAAACAGATACGCCTAAGAAAGTTTACACACCTCGCTAAAAACATTCCACCTATAGAACTCCCAACCAATACACATGTGTTGGTCGGTATTATTTCTTTCATTCTCGTTTATGACGCCACACTGGGTGACATTATCGCCCTCATGCTAGCTCACATGCTTTCTATTATTATTGTATTATTTTTCCTATGTCATCAACTAGTAACCTTTCTTGTGCAAGTGACTGTGACTCTTATTGTGAACTTGTGCGGCTCCATTTCCGCCTTTCCATATATCATATGTTATCGTCTGTCAGACAGTGTGTGCTGGATTCCTACCTAACCCATTTCTACCTTTTCGCCACCCATGGTGAGTAAAAACTCTATGTTTCATTTTACTGTAGTTCCAATTGATTTGTCAGCATAAGACTTTCTTTTTTCCCACATGTTGGGTGGTCCTTTGTTTAAGTTTCTATGTAATTGTAATTAAGATGTTCCTTGTCCATAAATATTATTATTAAAATATAGTTTGAACCTCCATACGTAACATTTTGATCCTTCCAGCCGGATCTTAATTGATATCACTACTCCTTACGCAACAGGGGCACACCCCCAAAATATGTCAAAAGACAAAGTACTTTAGTTGCCCTTAATTCATAGGCCAAAGCACCTTCTAAAATTTTCATTTGTTCGTAAGTAAGTGTTTAAACTATTGATTGATAGTGCAGTAGATTCCCTCTAAAGTGTATCACAATAATTTGAATACACACAATTCACAACAAAATGTTCAAACATATACAAAAACATTTTTAACATTTTGAATACATTACAAGTTTTTTTCCATGCTTTGTTGTATGGTTGAACACAAAAATGTGCAATACAGGTCATTTACTCAGGGTTCAAATTTTAATCATCGGTACATACTGCAATATGATGTCAGCAATTCCAGAGCTACAAACTGCAAATCTAGTTGAGGCCAGCAACCGATCTTGTAATGTGCTGTGCAAACTATAGTCTATATAAGTGGTGATTACCTTGTCAAACAGTTCCAAATGAGTGGAGTTCCACTTCATGTTTGGAGTTAACGGTCCCATCTTCAGGTGGTAGTACACATTAAACACATTGAAATACACTGATGGTAGCTCAGCTAGGATTGTCGAAAATTTATAAAACACGTTACAAAGTACATGGTGACGAATATAACACAAAACTGCAGACGAAAAAACCGCGTGTTCGTGTTTGTGTTTTGTGTTATATTAGTTATTTGTTTGTTTTAATTGATGGTGGACAATATAGAATGCAAGCAAAGGGCGGATAAGGGACACTACACTTAACTATCAACAGCTGTGTGTGTTCAATTTACCTTGTGATGTTTGACAGCGAGTAGAGTAGGCAGCCAGCGACTCTCTCTGGTGTCAGTTAGCAGAAACAACACATCGTGTTTAGAGATACAAGCCGCTCCAGCTCAGATGTACTGTCCAAGTCATTCAAACCCCGTCCTGGCATAGGTATCGTCATCTTCACTCCCTCACTTTTCTGCAGTCAACCAGATAAAAGAAATGTAGAAAAGTTGTGACAGAATAAGCCTGTTATAATCTCAAAAAAATAAAACATTGTTGTTTTCAAGGCAGACTATGTATAAAGGTTTATGTAAAAAACTATTTTCTTAAAAATTGAAATTCAATTTACTTTTTCAATTAAATTATTCAAAAACATATATTTTGGGGTTTACAATTATTTTAAAACTTTTAATACTAACCTAGAAAACTTACTATGTTCATTATTGTTGTAACTTCATGTAAATTTGTGTAATCTTTATGTAAGACTCAATGTAAAACCTTACACAGTCAGCATAGAATCACGGCTACAGTGGTCAACTGACAAATCCTTTTTTAACTATTAATAACTGTAGGGGTCTGGTACACAGTCGGTTCATTGATAGAAGGAAAGGCTGGCTACGGGGCACACAGAGTCCGGCCCAGGTGTAACCTCTCAGGTAGCTTGGGGCAGCAATTACAGTGTTTCAAGCAGAGTGCCCATGGTCTTACTTGCACCTATAAGGTTATCTGTTGGTACAAGGGACAAACATATCTTAATCTTCTCCAGACAGTCAGGCTGACCTCAGGGCGCTGAACTGTCCATTATCAACTCCTGCATTGTCCGGGAATGCTTCCAAAGCTGGGCTCTAGCAACTGTAATAATGTAAGGCTTGAATGGATCATTCATCAAGGATTTAAAGGGAATGAAAGGATTCATAACTGGCCAAACCGATATACAGATTACCACCAGTCTAACCTGAAACAGAAACAATTTTAAACTCTAACACCATCTTCCTTATATAGAAGAAACCATCCTACAGAGGAGCAGTCTACTTCAATGCTTTGCCAGATGATCTGAAAGAGACTTCCTGAAAAAAACTTAGAGCAGTGACCAAATGGCTCCTAGGGTTATCTACACTCTGGAAGAATATCTGGAGCTGGACAGTGAGGACACTCTAAAATGCCAAACTATGTATTTTTTGCAATCTGTAAGAAATTATAATTGGCGCCTTTGTACTCAAAGTATATGAATAAAGAATAAAAAATGAAATGAAATGAAATGAAATGAAAAAAAGCGATCTACTGGCTAGAAAGGGGCTGTCATTCTTTGCGGTCGGAACAGCGGTAGGAATCAGTCCTTCTCTTGAAACTATGCTAGCCGATAGGGCAAATTTACGCGACACTGAAGCTGATGGAAACAGCTACCATGCAGGAACCCGTAAAACTTTTTGTCAAGAATCCGTCAAGGATTTGCAAAACATCTGACCAGTCTTAGTGCAGAACATCAGACTGGTTATATAAAATATCACAGGTCATGGGCATTTTAGAAATCACCTAGCAAAATGGGTCTCTTCACAGGAGATATCAGATGTAATTTATGTGAGCATACTCCTGAGTCCATAAAACACGTTCTTATTGAATGCAGTCCCTGGAGGCCAGGAGAAGGGGTCTTCTGGGATCTGGGAGTGGCAGGAGTTACACCCATCGGGTGGGTAGCAGATCCTCGAGCTTTGCAACAAGCGGGGTGGGGCTGCCTAGATTGGGAGAACAGGAGTCAGCACAATAAACCAAGGGTTGACGATGCGGCGTGGTCTTGAACCACAAATTTTTTCCCATCCAATCTAATCTAATCTAAGACTCAATGTAACTCAAGTCCAAAGTCAGGACCAATCATATTATGTATAAGAAGAACATATCAAGAGTCGCTAACGTACTCGGAAGTTCAAGGGTCAACTTCCCCCCCTCTAACGATCAAGAGGCAATATGATTGGGAAGAGCTCAATTAGTACAGGTACGAGTAACTATCTAAAATATTTTCAATTTCAAACTTAAGTGGTTAGTCATAAATAAAGAAGTCTTTTTGGAGAAAACCACTGATAATGTTTTAATTATTTTAAAACACAAAACGTTTTGTCTAAATTGTGGTAGACATCATCAGTTGTAGACAAAAAAAGAGTATAAAATATAGAAATAAAATTTTTTTTTAAATGTATAAGAATTGTTTTTGAATTTTTATACTTCTTAGTTCTTATACATTGCTAGGTGTCCATAAAGTCAAGATGTCAAATTAAAGATAAAAATGTAGTTGTGCTGTTTTTTTTTTTTTTAACAGAAGTAATGTTAAAGAAATATTCAAATTGTTTACTCACTACACTTGGGAAGATTTTTTCAAGGCAGCAGCAGCTGCAACTGCTTTAAAGTTTCTCTTTGGCAGTCCTCAAAGTTGTACAGAGACTGTCGCACTGGGTTGTCTGTAGAAAGCGGTCCCATTGTCCACAAATGTTACATGCTCCACCCCAAGCCTGAAATGGCCATTGAAATAGTCAATTTCAATGAATGTCTGGAAATTGTCAATGAATTCTATGTCATAGTCTTGATCATACAGCAATTAGATATTTATTTTCAACACAGTTTACAGACATTTTAATTTTCTTTTGAATTGAGAGTTTTATAAAAAATACTGTGCTGTATCTTTAATAGAGGGATTTATAATGGTCTACAACCTATTTAAAGGAAACATTGCATTTAGTTGAAAAGTGAAAACAAATTTTTTATTTTAGAAATAAAAAACATAACATGTTTTGTCTTTTTATCATCAGATGTGTCTTTTAACAAAAAACTAACAAATAATTGAAATGAAATGAAGATGGTGGTGATTTGGACATTGTTGGTTGCGACTCTCATAAAACTGAATGGGTAAAACCATTAACTTTAAAACTATAAAACACTAAAATAATTATGTTTAACATTTTACTAAAGTTTGTAGATACATTTCTGCCTATAATGTGCTTTTTTAAAAAAACAAACAGACCTTAGTTGTTAGTTAAAATATGAAAGTATTATTAATAATGGCTGACTTCTCTTCCTTCAAAATAAACAGATAGTATTTACTGGTGTTTAAAGTACAAAGAGGTGGAACAGATATTATGCCAGTACTGACCAGTAGAGAAGCGTGCGACAGAACATCCGAGTGCCTGCACCCAGCAGTAGACAACGTGTGTTCTTGACAACGGCAAGGTCCAAGTCTAAAGTCTCCACTTCATTAGTTAGCAATTCAGATCAACACTCTCCTCAGCCAACCTGTGCAAACACTGTCCTGTCAATAACGTTGGACCCAGCAAGTGGCAATTGCCCCCTACACTCTTTACAATCCTCAAGTTTGGGGTTTCTTTTGAAGTAAATACCTTTTCAAATAGCTGTTCAACTATCACACAACTATCAACATAATTAACCAGTAAGGTATATCAGCCTAAACATCATCAGTTTTCACCGACCAAATTTATTTTTTATTATTTATTCCTCCAACGAACACCATTTTACAATATTTACATTAAGAAATTCTTTAAAGAGGACAAAATTTTAATTCTAAAGCTATAGTTTCCTAGGAATTGGTAGTCCTACATTACAGCCGTGTGCGGATCCGTGGGCAGTTGGTTCATGCGACTCAGAACTCATCAATCAATGGGGGCGGGTTCGATCCCGCAGTCACCACTCATTTTGTAATGTGACTAGCGGTGACACTAGGTAAGGTCGAGGTTGAGTGGTAGAGAGGACTTTGTAGTCCTAACTTTGCTTCGTTAAACAAGACAAACTTTACTTTAATATGACAGTGAGTTTTGTTTTCAGTTATCAGATAAAGTCTTTTGGAAGAAAACCACTGATAATGTTTTAATTATTTTAAAACACAAAACGTTTTGTCTAAGTGGTAGACATCATCAGTTGTAGACAAAAGAGTATAAAATATATAAATATTAAAAATTTTTTAAATGTATAAAATTGTTTTGAATTTTTTATACTTCTTAGTTCTTATACATTGCTAGGTGTCCATAAAGTCAAGATGTCAAATTAAAGATAAAATGTAGTTGTGTTTTTTTTTTTTTTTAACAGAAGAGTAATGTTAAAAGAAATATTCAAATTGTTTACTCACTACACTTGGGAAGATTTTTTTCAAGGCAGCAGCAGCTGCAACTGCTTTACAAGTTTCTCTTTGGCAGTCCTCAAAGTTGTACAGAGACTGTCGCACTGGGTTGCTGTAGGAAACGGTCCCATTGTCCACAAATGTTACATGCTCCACCCCAAGCCTGAAATGGCCATTGAAATAGTCAATTTCAATGAATGTCTGGAAATTGTCAATGTATTCTATGTCATAGTCTTGATCATACAGCAATTAGATATTTATTTTCAACACAGTTTACAGACATTTTAATTTTCTTTTGAATTGAGGTTTATAAAAATACTGTGCTGTATCTTTAATAGAGGGATTTATATTGGTCTACAACCTATTTAAAGAAACATTGCATTTAGTTGAAAAGTGAAAACAAATTTTAATTTTAGAAAAAAAAACATAACATGTTTTGTCTTTTGATATCATCAGATGTGTCTTTTAACAAAAAACTAACAAATAATTATTGAAATGAAATGAAGATGGTGGTGATTTGGACATTTGTTGGTTAGACTCTCAAAAACTGAATGGGTAAAACCATTAACTTTAAAAACTATAAAACACTAAAATAATTATGTTTAACATTATTACTAAAGTTTGTAGATACATTTCCTGCCTATAATGTCGCCTTTTTTTCAAAAAACCCAAACAGACCTTAATAGTTGTTAACCAAAATATGAAGTGTATTATTAATAACGCTGACTTCTCTTCCTTCAAAAATAAACAGATAGTATTTACTGGTGTTTAAAGTACAAAGAGGTGGAACAGATATTATGACAGTACTGACCAGTAGAGAACGTGCGACAGAACATCCGAGAGTGCCTGCACCCAGCAGTAGACAACGTGTGTTCTTGACAACGGCAAGGTCCAAGTCTGGCGCCAGTCTCCACTTCATTAGTCGCAGATTCAGATCAACACTCTCCTCAGCCAACCTGTGCAAACACTGTCCTGTCAATAACAGGACCCAACGTCGGACCCAGCAAGTGGCAATTGCCCCCTACACTCTTTACAATCCTCAAGTTTGGGGGTTTCTTTTGAAGTAAATACCTTTTCAAGAATAGCTGTTCAACTATCACACAACTATCAACATAATTAACCAGTAAGGTATATCAGCCTAAACATCATCAGTTTTCACCGACCAAATTTATTTTTTATTATTTATTCCTCCAACGGAACACCATTTTACAATATTTACATTAAGAAATTCTTTAAAGAGGACAAAATTTTTAATTCTAAAGCTATAGTTTCCTAGAATTGGTGAATCCCATTACAGCCGTGGCGGATCCGTGGCGGTTGGTATCGCCGCGACTCAGACTCATCAATCGGTGGTAGCGGGTCGATCCCGCAGTCACCACTTACAATTTGTAATGTGACTAAACGGTGACGCTAGGTAAAGGTCGAGGTTGAGTGGTAGAGAGGACTTTGTAGTCCTAACTGCCCTCGTTAAACAAGACAAACTTTACTTTAATATGACAGTGAGTTTTGTTTTCAGTGCTATCAGATGAGAGTGTTTTCCTGGAGACCAGTGGTTTTATCGCCAGGTGACACATTGTGTTCTGTAAATAAAAGTCAAGCTTGTCTATTTCTACATGCGTAAATAAACTGGAAAATAAACAACATGTCAAAAGTTGTTTTTGTCAATATCTGTTTAATAATACTGTGTTACGTCACTTTTATGTTTACTGCTACATTATGGCCGTAATATAGCGGTCAAAGCTTTCCTAGGAAACTACAGCTTAAAAACTAATAAATAACAGAGTAGGCAATTTGTTAATGAGTGATGATGAACAATACAGATAAATAAAATATTTGAATAATATTAATAACAATGATACAATTTGGAATTATTAGGTTATAAGCAATTTATTTAGTACATTGACCAAACTTAAAATATTATCGGGGTCAGATTGATTTTAGATGGTAAATGCACTTTCAAATTACTATAATTTATTTATACATTTTATTTTACTTAGCAATATTGCATGGATGTGAGTTTACATAAGGGCAAGAATCCAGGACTTACTTAAAAGGATCCATATTTGAACTCAAATCAACAAATCTAGGCCCAAGTTTGCGTCTAGCATTTGTCTCCCATCCAACCCACTTTTCTCCATCGGCAACATTTTCATCTAAAAAACAAACATTTCTACAAAAAGAAATTTATATATCAGTCTTTTATTTGGCCCTGTTCAGTTGGATTCCAAAAATATGTTAAATGATTATTACAATTATGAGACTAATTAAACAAAATTGGATATTATTCTTCAATTTTTAGGTAGGTTAAATGGTATTTTTATTATTGCAAAGTTAAAATCACAGTACTCACAAAGGTTCAGGTTTTTAGCTGATCAGTTAAGATTCATATTTGTACAGATTAGTCAGACAGTTTGTGAGTTTCACACAGTCATTATTTTCATTGTAAAACAACCACATAGTTAAGTTGTCTACACTTTCTTAATTGAGACCTTAAGAAACAAAGATTGTAATTCCACGAATCTATAAAAAAATGCAACCTTCTAGACTAACAAAGTAAATTTTAGAATTTTATGGAACTCAAAGTAAGGCCAAAAATAAAGAAACAAATAATAAGATTGTGGCAGTAAAGAAAAATATACAATCAGCAGGTATCACACAAATGGACATTTACGACAGAAACTTATTAAGACAAAAGTTTTTTATTAGAGAGTTGGTTAGTTGGAAAGTTGTCAGAGGGAAGTTACTAAAAATAGAGGAGTAGCAGGACTGATAAAAGAAAAAGCTCATAACAAAAGGATAAAGTCTGGGCACAAAGAAAAGCCAACTTTTCAAGACAGTGTCAACATACTTTGTGTAGTCTGACCATGCTTTATCTGAATGATAATAATATAATATCTTAGACAAAGTTTACCTTAAATTTACTATAAAAATTTGTTTTAAGATAAGAAAGCTGCTTTCAAATAGACAAATTAGTATAAAAACTACAATTCATGCACATAATATACTATGGATGAAAAAAATAATATTAAACCTAGTATGGACAAAATGTTTTTACTTACCACTAAATTTGATTTTCAATAAAATGCTGTTTGATTTTTTACGAAGGCAAATGACAGAGTGATGCTCTTTTCTCAAATTTGGGCTGAAAATTAAACTAAATTAAGGTATAAATTTGTGTATTTATGAAATTAAATGAAAAAGTCTTTATTTACATTAAGTTAGGACTTTATAGTCCCTCTACCACTTAACCACAAATATATACAACAAAATCATACTAATTACAAAATATATATTATATAAAATAATTGGAAATTAGATATTTTAAATATAAGATAAGAAAACTTAACTAAAGTGTATAAGGTTTACAGATAAATTGATTTAATACATAGCACTAAACCTAAAAAACAATCACACTACCTTTCATACAATCCACTCCCGTGCTTTACCAACGGCCCCGACCACCTACCATAGCCCCGCAGCACTCCGTCCCTGACCACCGCCCCAAAGCGAGCCGAGATTTGATCGATTTAACATTATCAGGAAGGGCGTTCCAAAGGCGACATGATGAGACAATGAACGATTTTCCAAAACTGATGATTTATGCAGAGGAATCGACAACAGAAGAGGTCCTCTTGAGTGTTAGAACTTATTTGTGACATAAATGTGAATTGGTCAGAAAGATAAGCAGGTGTTTTTAGTCTGATGATAGTGTACAGTAGAGTTAAAATGTGGAACTCTCGGAGAGGTTTTATTTTCAATATGGACAGCTGTTCAAAGTAAGGAGTAATGTGATCAACACGTCGTAAGTTAAAAATAAAACGGATGCAGTAATTTTGAACCGCTGCAGTCTGTCGGACAGTTCAATTGTCATGTCGTTTGTGACGACGTCACAGTAGTAAAAGTGGGGTAGCGCCAAAGTCTTTACCAGCATCACTTTCACGTTGAATGGAAGAAATAAAGCAAAGCGCTTCAAGCTGTGAATGCAGGCAAAGACTCTGTTGCAGGTAGCAGTAACGGTTTCGTTCCAAGTCAGTGATTCGTTAATTATCAGACCAAGGTTTTTGACTTTGTCTGAGTAGTTTAGTTCGACATCGTTGAGTTTGCTGTATGCTGATATACAGTGAAAGAAACACATGTACCACAACACAAAATATTCACCATTGATATAAATAGGTGTTTTATTTTTGCCTTTTACATTGTTTGATTTAGTTGGTGACAGGTAATATAGAACGTTGGATAAGTGAGAATCTACCGTTACTCATAAACACTATTAAAAATTGTGTTTATAGTAATTATATCTATAAACAAGATCTTTTAAGATCTGTTTGTTTATTTAAAAATTTCAAATAGTCCGATTACTATTCTAGAATTGTCAATAAAAATGTTATTAGAATGTTACCATCTTAACACTAATTTTATTACATAATAGTTTATAATATATTACTGAATATATACAGAAATTTGTTTGTATCTCATCAAGTTATATTAAGATGATGATAAGGCCTCATACCTCACCAAATGTAATATTGTTGTTTCAATTTAACTTTACATAAATAGATTATTGTTATTTTTTCATATAAAGGCTTTGCTCATCTTTTGACAAGTTTTTTTTTTAGTAAAGCATATTTTTTAACTATAAGTATAATTTTAAATAATTATGCTGTTGATTTTTGTGTTATAGGTTTTTTATTAGTACTTTAAACCACTTTTCAGAACCTACTTCAAATCATTAGCCATTGTTCAAAATCATAACCATTTCAAGTATCAACCCTAAATACCCAAACAGTTTCTATAAAGTCCAAAGGTTACTATTCTAAATCTACAAGACCATCACAGCCTGTGTTCGTGTATACAGGTGGTGAACAATCGAAGTGTGGTGTCCATGAAGACAATAAATTAACAGTAAAGTCAGCCCTCTGGACGATTTCCTTCAGCTGCTGAGATCTGAGACTGGTGCCTAGCTGCAATTTCTCACCTGGTGCAAATCCTCCCCTCATAGAATTCATATTCTTGCCATCTGCTATTGAGGTGTCATTACGTTCTTAATCCCTTTTTCTTGAATATGAAACTTTAATTACAAAATATAGAGATCTGATATAAGTGGATATACAATATAAGTTGAAAAGACGGGCCACATATATTTTGAGAGGGATTAGTTGAATGAAAGTTGTACTCACCAATTCTTAAAAATCAGGAATAGAAAATTTCTTAGAGGCCATCCTGGGTGCTCAGTGTCTTCACAAGGGTCAACAAACACCCAGCTCAAATGTTTTGGTTCCATATTTTCTAAAATCATATTATTACACAGGATAGTTGAGACTTTCTGATGAATAGATTGCAGTAAATTCTTTTAACCTTCAGTTTACTTTGAAAAAGTTTCCACTCAAGTATTTTTACAGGTTTAATAGGACTGGTCCTTTTGACATGTTTTAAATGGAGGATATTAAAACCAATTTCAATACAATTTAGATTGAGAGAAATTTGCCAAGTAATTACTACAGATTTTAAATCTGTTTAATTATTTTGCTATCAACTTGGACGGAAACTCAAGCTGTCAATGAGAGCTATCTGGTTCAAGCATATTGGTAATTAGTCATCCAATGTTTTATCCAACATATCTGTGAAAGTGAGTTTTTGCCAAACATACTTGGCTATAAAGTGGTGGTGGTTAGTGTACATGGCCTACAACACCATAATGTATCTAATAAATATTGTCTTATAAAGAGAAAAAGAACTATTTCATTACTAGTTTTCTTAAAACAAAATATTTCAATTCTTAAATACCTAACTTACCCCGTAAAAGTTCAAGAACATTTTTTAAAGAGTGTATTGAAATATCATTTTCTTTTACAACTACTCCAAAATATCCTTGTTGATCAATATCTAATTTTTCATGAGCTTCAAATAACAAACCAATCTGTAAAGAAAAAATTATGTCAAATTCATTATTTTTAAGTTGACAAAAACTGTACTTTTAGGTGGAAAATGCAAGGTTTAAATATACAGGGTGTTTCAGAATTTGTGTTGAATATTTTAGGGTTTTGTTCCTGGAGGCTAAGTAAACTCATAAATACCTAATAATTTTTTTTTAATATGCGTAAGTGGTTGTCTGTCTGTCTGTATGTGTTTTTAATAAAATAATTTTTAATTTCAAAACTGTTTCATGTAAAGCTTTGAAACTCGGTATGTAGGTCCAAATTATCAATGTTAATAAAGTGTAACATTTTCAAAATCCTAACTTTTAAAAATTCAAAATGGCGGCCGTTTAAAATTTCAAAGTTGAATAGCTCAAAAACGAGTACTTTTACAACAAATTTATAAGAACAGTTACTTTTAGTATATTTATTTCCCTTTCTAAAATGTATAAACTTTGAAAATTGAATGAGAAATAACAAAGTCTTGTGTAAGTAAAAATCAAAAATCATTAAAATTTAATGACGTTTAAAATTATAAACATGGATTACAAGTAGCTACAAGCTCTTTATTTGCAGGTTTATCTTGTTTGATACATACATTGGTAAACACATATATCCCTGTCTTTAAGTAATATTTCAAATGATGAAATTCCCTATCGTCAAAAAAGAATCTCAAACAATATTTACTTATATATTTAAATGACATGTTTATTAGGTGAAGTCAATCAATAAACTCTGACTTTTTGGGCCTTACTCACCTTAAGGTTAGCGGAAGACTAAGATGTCTTGAAGATTGCAGAGATCTTCACATCAAAAACACACACACACATATACACAACAGTCTTCAGCACTTCCCGACATTTCGCGGCACCTACAAACGTACTCGAGTACGTATATATAGACTGTTAAGTATATGTGTATCTGTGTGTGTTTTTGACGTGAAGATCTCTACAATCTTCAAGACATTTTAGTCTTCCGCTAACCTTAAGGTGAGTGAGGCCCAAAAAGTCAGAGTTTATTAATATTTAGTTAAGGTCACTTTAAAAACACTTATTTGATACATTAGGAGAGCTCTTCTTATTGGTGTTATATAAAAGAAGTTATTCCTTCAAACCAATAAAAATATATATTTGAAGTGGTATATAACTATGTACAGTACGATCTTACTGCCCTAATCCGGGATACGCCGGATTAGTGGAGGTTCTCTAAAAAAGAATCAATTTTCCAGGAATAAATCACTACTCTTAAAGAGCGATTCAATTTCATTCTTACTCTTCCTTATGCCGGTGAATTTTTGATCCGCCGATGTTAACCATCGATGTCACCACTTTCTAATCTTTTAAAATCACGTGCTCTTAATCTATGTCAAAGTGACATGTTTACGTGTTTGCGACATCTCTCGGCTTGTACTGAACGAAAGCACCGATTAGTAATTAACAACGCACACTTTTCAGACAAGTAGAGACTTGAAAACAGGTGGCTAAATGACACGGTCACAGCGCCGGATTACTGGACGTGTCGGAGTGGCGAACGGCCGGATTATAGAGACTGTACTGTAATATGTACACTTACTTGGGTCTCAGTCCAATGTTTAGAAAGACTTTCAGCTGGCTGCGTTATAGTGCACATAAGGTTAGCTGGAGCAGGAAAGGCAAACCAATAATAGAAGTGAAACTTTTTTAGATCCTGTAAAAGAACACAACAATACTCATCACATCAGAAGTTATATTAAGAAATAAAATTAAACCAGAAAAAATTATGGTACATTGGCAAGCATATTATGTAATTTGATTTGATTTTCTTCAGATAACAAATAACATTTCTAACTTGTTTATGGTGCTGAGTTCAATTGTTACATTTAATTAACCTTTAAACTCTTACGTAAGCATTTTGTTATCCAAAAAAGAATTTCTCTCAACCAAACAATTGCCAATTTAATCGGATTTAAAACCCAACTTTTATTCCACTCATTACTTACAGCATATGTTAAAAGAAGGAATGTGGACAGTAAAGACGGGTTGTCTACTGCTTCTCCGGAGCACACACTTTTATTTAATTTTCCACCACAGTTATGAAGCATTTCAACTTTATCAAGGTTTTTAAAACCTTCCAAAGTGTTCAAATTCAGATGATGGCCATGTGCTTTCCACAGTTTTGAGGTCTGACTGAAGTCCCTGAAAACAAAACAAACAACTACAGCAAAGGCTCTAAAATCTGTCTTTTCACCACTCTATCACTTCCAGCAGTCCTGCAATAAGAAAGCACCAACAAGTTGGTTTTTTCTGTATTGCCTATTTGCAACTGTGCTACAGCCTCCAGTCTATAAAACGACAAGGTATCTTAATCTTCTATTCTTAGGGCCTGTTTCCCCAAATTCTCGTTGTCCCGGTTTACTTTGTACCTAGCACAAGTTTATACCTCCGGCTTAAACTCTGAGGTGTTTCCCCAACTTTTTGGCAGGCACACCATAGATTAAACCTCGCATCAATGAGTTGGCTAACCTGTTTGTTTGTTTTATGTTTGATTTCAGTAGAAACAAACAAAAAGCGTGTGTTCGATCAGAAATGAGGTTATGTTTACTGACTCCCTAATGTGAAGAAGATAGGCCTATTTTGTTTGATCGGACTTTCTCCGTATTCCCATTTACTTTTCTGCATTCGTATGAAACGCGGACACAAACAGGCTAGGGCATCAGACACTTGCTTAATGTTTTTGCTAACGGAGGACTTGTGCATTCTGCCCAACTCCACTATGTTGATAAAAAAAAGGACTGGAGACATAGAACCTCAATGCGCACTAAAATGTATCCGCAGGTAACAAGGATTGATTGTTGTTACTTGTGTGTCTTAAAGAATCACTAATCAAATTGAGCAGTAAACTACCAGTTTCCTTCCTCGTTCGAAATCTTTGAAAACACTTGCTTCTTCCCACCTCACGAAATGATTAACTCTTTCCCTGATTCTCGTAATCCTCTTCCTCGACTTCTAATATTTTCACCAGTTCATCCATTTTACTAAGTATGTACTGTACTTTAAACAAAACAAAAAATTACTACTTTAAAAAAGTAATAGGCTACTTGCTAAGTATTTGTAAACTTAATATTATGGTGAGTAGGCTTTGATTTCCAAATTTGAGGAGTTGTTCATTCACTTATTATTTATTTCCATAATATTTTCAACAGTTCAATGAATTAATACATTTAACTGATTGTAAAGGCTAAGGCTGATTGTAAAAGTAATAGGATAAGTATTAGTAAACTTAATATTATGGTGCGTAGGCTAGTCTTTGATTTCCAAATTTGAGGTTAGGGTTTTGTTTATTTCGACTAGTATAAACTTGTACCAGCCGGATAAACCACCTGCCGGGACCAGTTAGTTTGTTCTGGCCAAATTGACAGAACACATTTTGGGGAAACACCTCCTCGAGATAAAACGCGGCTTAGACTGCCGATCTCAGTCAACTGATGTTGGGGAAACCGGTCCTTAGTCAAACTAATATCTTAGGAATTATCCGTGCATCTTATATGAATTTTTAGTTAGCATTGTGTAAATTGCCTATCTTTTAAAGGCTAGTAAACCTGAGGTTTTTGGATATCTGGCACTACTGATCTTGATTTAGGGCTGGACTTCAATACTGAGACCACTTTAGGAACGATATGTGGTAAATAGCAGTAACAAATCACAGGGTTTATAAATCAACCACCCCTATTCATGCTGTTTTCTGTTGCCAAAAATAATCTAGGATTCGTTGCGAGTTGCCACTATTGACAAGTGAGATCCACAGCAGAAGGGGCTGCGGAAGGATTTTCTGGGTATAGCGATCACACCATGTTTTAGGGAGGAATCAGCTAAGCTGCACTATAACTAAACCACTCCCACTTGCTCAGTCACACTGATCATTAGCTCTTTATGGTGCCAGCCATTCAAAGTGTTTATTGTAGTGGGTAAAAGCTTACTAATACTGGTTAGGGCATGACGGTCAATCAACAATAACAAATGACAAACGTTTATTTCCTTTAAGCAGTTTAGCAATTGGACAAGTCATTGGTAAAATGACAATGCACTAATTATTAAACAACAACGAATTAGCCTGTTTCAGCACAGCTGTGGGCTACAACACAGTAGTAAAATTTAAAACTTACTTGTTAAATGATGTACAGTCAACACTGAGTATTCCATTGTAAAACGGAGAATATTGGCCCCAAATGTCTCTGTCTCTTTCTACTAACATGTCAATGTCCAACTTCAATTTTGCAAACTTATGCCAAAATGTTGGGTCCACACAAGATTCTAGAGGCACATATTGCAAAAGCTTTGCTATTGATGCCATTATAGAGCCAGACCACCTAAGACTTGGCCGATTTCCTCAGTTATGACTAAAGGTTAGATGGTTCGTTAAGGAACTCCACAATAGAAAAAGACATTCATTACTAAGTAATGTTTGGGCTTACGAATACACCAATTTCACCATAAGCTAGGGAACTTTTTATTCTACCGTCATCTGTTAACAAATCACTTCTTACGGCTAGTGTACATAATTATTTAGAAAAACACTGCTTATGAAACAATAATACTTAAATTTACAGGCGTCATCGTATTATTTGAGGATTTGTCAGTCCAGTTGTTAAGTTAGATATACGTTTGGTAAATAATAGTCTATTTAAGAAAAGTGCCAAAAATTACAACTTATTTTATAGTTTGCAAACAAAAACAAACCAAAACTGGGTGTCACTGACATTTCTTTTGTTTTTCTTCTGTGATGGTTATCACAGCTGGAAATATTTTTCTTGTTAACATAGATGTACTTTTTGGTTAAATAATTATTTACTTGATTTGAATCAAATGCACTCGAGGCATTTTTACTTTTATACTTTGTATTTTTGTAAGTCTCTTTAGACAACTATTTTTACTATTTCTTTATTTTTAAAACAAATTGGTTGATTAAAATTATTCCTATTCTCCAACCAAGACGAGCGCTGTGACAACGCTGTTCAATGTCCTTATCAGATCGTTCCACAAAAATTTACAAGGTGTATGTAGTAACTATATGTCTATACTCGAACGGCTTGCCAAAAGCACTTTGTGGACTTTTTCAATTCTGGGATTTGTGTCGGCACATGATGTGTTAGTTGCCACAAAATTGCCGCAATATTGATCCGAACAAATGTTCAAAACCTAGTTTTCATTAATGTGTATGTCTTATGTTAAGCTTTGGACGAGTCTCCAGTATTCTTTACTGCCTAATTACTATATGTCATTTATATTCCTTGAAATAATCAGATGTTTTGTATTTTGACTTCTGTAACCCCACATCACTAACATTTTTGTTGTCATTAAACTTGTAAAATGTACTGATTATAGTACCCCCAATTCAAAACATTACATATATCCAAGATAGTGTACGTTTAAAGCAGCCGGCGGGAAATGGCGGACGTGTTTACTTTGGTGTATGTTGAATTGTTGAGCGAGGTCCGAGGTGAGAAGTTGTGTGTTTACGTTTATGTTTGTTCATAACCATTGTCACTCAACAAAATAATATTTCGTGAAAACCATCAAATTTGGTATTATTCTAACTTACATTCATTCTTTTCATATCATATATGAGTCAGATAATTCGTACAACTATTGAATTTAGTGGCAATTGAAATGAAGTAAGTATGAGAGGTAGGGTTTTAAATGAGCCTTCATAGCCTAAAAAAAGTAATTACACCTAGTTTTAAACCTTCCCTAGGTAGGACAGTCACTCTTTAAACTTATGTTGTGCCATAACAATGTTTGTTCCTGGTAGTTTTGTAGCATGACTGGGTTAGCCTGACTCCAAATTTGTCTTACAGTAATTAGCCTAACGAGTTTCAATTATATAAATGTCCAAGACCCTCAACAAAATAAAAAAAACATTGAGGCCACACCACACTGATGAAAAACCCGCCTGGGGATGTTTGTAATCACAATTAGTTAAATTTTTATAATGGCTTTGAACAATTGATAGCCTAGGGCGGTTCCCCCAACATCAGTCATAATTATGAGATCGCCAGTTTAAGCCGCGGTTTAACTTAAGAAGATGTTTCTCCAAAAGTTATACTGTCAATTTGGCCAGCATGAACTAACTGGCCCCCGCAGGGGGTTTAAGCCACTGGTACAAACTTTATACTAGTCAAAATAAACAAAAACCTAACCTCAACTTTGGAAATCAAAGCCTAGCCTTATCACCATAGTATCAAGTGTGGTAAAATTCCAATATAGTGACTTATCTTCTAACTAGCATAAACTGATTTAGCACAATGAGGAGATGACCCCTATGCAAACCAAAATTTTTTAAGGTGTGGAATATATTTAAAAATTGCTTTAAAGTTGGTATTATTTTACGATCAGAGACATGCGCAAAACACCGAGACACACTCTGACAGGCACTTTTCTAATTTGAAACCTTCCAAAAAACGATGTTTTAATTTTGAGAAAGTTGCAGAAACTATTAAAAACAATGTTTTCTCAAAAAACAAACTAACCTAACTTCACGATAATACCATATTCAGCCTTTAAGTTAATTTGAAGTGGGTGACAGAGACTGTTGTCTGTCACAGAGAGTCTGGGTGCCACCCGCACCTCATCCGCACGTTTTCCGCTCGTAAAAAAAATAGTTACAACTTTAAAGCCACTTTTAAATATGTTCAACATAAAAAATAAACTAACCTAACCTAACTTCACAATGATACCTTATTCAACCTTTAAGTTAATTTGAAGTGGGTGACAGAGACTGTCACAGTGGGCTACGGAGAAGCCTGCCGCATTACTGAGTCGCTTGGTCTGTGAGTGTGTTGACCTGTGACGTCACCAAATAGTTGGCAGCCCTGACAAACTTTTATTTGTAGGCTGAGGTAATCTCCACACTTGATATGCTCGGTCTGTGGTTAGGTTGTAAGGAGTGTGGGCTATGGTAATACCCCGGCCGGCCCACATATGCAGTGCATGGTAGCGAACTTATTAAATTCTGTTTGTAATATTTCCAGCTTGTTGATTTAAGTCACTATTTACAGTCACATATTTAGGATATACATTCAGAATTAAATAATTCTGAATTTGAAGGTCTAAATAGGTGGGCTGGATGGTGTAATGGTTAGCATACTTACTCATGCTGACAGCATGAATATCTCACTTTTCTAAAGGAAATTAACCAATAAGCTGTCAGCCGAGTACCATAATAAGTTTTTCAACTTATTATTTACAACTTTTAATTTATAACATCTGCGTTTTGTTATGGCACTGTGTGAAAACTAATCAGAATATTATTATTTGGCATTTTACAGGATTGAGCTGAATCTGTGCGAGAGGAATTTTTAAAGAAGAAGTTGCCAGTTTCAATACTCTTTAAGGCAGTATATAAGAAATAATGGATTCATCTCCAATATCCAAAAAGAGGAAAGTAAGTAGTTTTCTCTGTGGTGCAATTTAATTTAGTTTTTATGAAACTATTAGGCCTATTAATTTATTAAAACTTTTATTTTTTTATACATGGTACTAGCAGTTTGAACAAACAAACTAGAAAATAAAAACAGTTTTAAAACGACCACACTGGGATTTGAATTAGTATTTCACTCTTGCAAGGCTTGATGCGACATCCGACCCACTTACTTAAAATTTGAAAGCACATACATTTATAATAACAAGAAATCTGGATTTAAGTACTGGTTCAGTCTACCATTTTTGTTTTTAAAATACTGTTAGTTAATTAGCCTTTTCTTCAGGTATTTATACTATAGTTAAATATATTTGACATGATATTTTATTCTATAAGTAGTATTTCCAACTGGTTGATTTAATTCCCTATTGGCAGAAATATGTTAAGGACAAACATTCAGATTGAGTTTGAATAAGTGGTTCAGTTGGAGTAATGGTCAGCATACTTGCCCGGCAAGTAAAAGATCCGTGGTTTGGTCCACAAATGTTGTCTTCGAATTAATTACAGTAGGCACGCTTCAGCGGACCTGCTTCGACCGGATTCGGGATGGTCCGGACCACCCCTCAGTAAAAAATTTAAATATACGAAAAACATTTTTTTGTTACATACAGTATTTTTTAACATCAACGTTAAACGCTAGTAATTTAAACAATATTTAATGACAATATAGTGCACTAACGTCACGTTGACAATACCGGAGCTACGAAGAACGCAACTGAGTTCTGAGTTTGCCAATCGATGCTGGGGTTGTCAGGATACACCGCGCAGACTGGAGCAGGGAGTGGATCGATAATGTCAGGCTATCTACTGCGCGCGGTGAGTCACCCCTCCCGCCCTGCACTGTCACAAATGTAAACAACAGTGAGTTACGCAGCTGATTCGTGATGTGATATCTGTATTGTGATAACTTGTGTTAGTGTGTCGGGGATTAAATTGTGTGATTACGATGGCGGACAAAAGCTAGAGAGTGTTCATTCAGTATGGAGGAATTTTATTAAAATTAGAAACCTTTTACTGTAAATATGAATTGTACATAAATTGTGAAAATACAGTATTTTGAGCGAAATAAATATATTGTCGAACGTTAAATGTGTTTTTATATCGTAAGACCTTCAGTGTGAGTACTGCCTACGAGTGAGTGGTTTTAAGGTATGTGGCTCAGCTAAACGTCAGTAACGATCTGGACCTCAAATTACGTCATCTTGAGTCTATTTTTATTGATCCTAATGCACCAGGATATGCTTATCGGTATCCCCGATCGTCCGGATTTTCCAAATCCGGACCACCCTTCCGCCACATTAGTCCGTTCTATCGAGGGTCTACTGTAATAATATTTTATTACAGTAGAAACCTTCAAGATGCCTATATTTTGCAACTTCGTGGTCCTCCAGAACTGCGAAATTATTACAATATTCTGAAGCAACGACATAGTGGACTCTTGAGGGAATCCAAATCCAGATACGCCCAGGAATACATAGCTCAAAGCCGAAACCCAGCAAAGGCAACATGGGATATCATCAACATCTGCAGGCCAAAGAGAACACTATCAACCAACAAGGAGTTCAAACTGGAGGTGGAAGGAAGACTTCTGAAGAATCCAATTGATGTAGCAAATGCCTTAAACAGTTCATTCATAAATGTTTCCGAAAAACTCTCGAGAGATGCCAACCCATCTAACGTCAACGCCTACCCATTAGCACCTTTACCAATTACCCCATCCTCTTTTTTCTTCACTAATGTCACTGTTTCCGAAACGTTTCAGGCTATAAGAGCCCTAAAAAATAGTATTTCAAAAGACTTTTTCAACCTATCAGCCACTTTCCTCAAGGATTTTGCTTCAGAGTTAGCGCCTATCTTAACATATCTTTTTAATACATCAATCACAGAAGGTTCATTCCCTACTGATCTAAAAATAACAAAAGTTGTCCCAATTCCTAAGTCTAAAAACAAATGTGATGTATCTTCCTTCCGCCCTATAGCCATCACTCCTGTTATTTCTAAAGTATTTGAAAAAATTGTCCACAAACGCATGCTGAGTTTTCTGAACATGAACAATATCCTCTCTCCCTCCCAATATGGTTTCCTTGAGATGAACACTGAAGTCGCAATCGCTGCAGTTACCAAGAGAATCCTCTCGTCTCTTGACTCAGGGCAAGAAACGTTGGGCTTGTTTTGTGATCTTAGTAAGGCTTTCGACGTTGTTGATCATGAAATGCTACTCTCTAAACTTCATCATTATGGTTTCCGAGGAATTTTTCTTAACTGGTTTCGAAGTTATCTGCTGGGCCGAGTCCAATATGTTCAGATTCAAAACCACAGCAATCAGTATTCCTCTGAGTTTTCAATCGTCAAGACAGGAGTACCTCAGGGCTCGATTCTTGGTCCTCTTATGTTCTTGTTGTTCATAAATGATCTTCCAGCCTCTATCTGGTTAAACCAAAATCCCAACTCTCGTCCAACCATATCTCTCTATGCAGATGACACTAGTCTCATTTTCAGCAACACTGATCCGGTGGCACTCATCAGTCAATTTAACAACGTATCATCTTCACTTTCCCACTGGTTTACTGAAAACAAACTGTTTCTAAATACAACAAAACACAGATTATGGAATTCCACACTCAAAAAAGCATGAATGTTCCCAACAGGTTCATCGTCAACAATCAAATCATTGGCAACTGTCTCAGCTATAAATTTCTAGGGGTTCACATCGACTTCTTTATGAAATGGCAAACTCACATTGAATCTTTGTCTAAACAGATCAACTCTTCTATCTTTGCTCTGAGGCGTCTCTCCAACTTTGCCTCACAGGAAGCCCTGGTTTTAGGTTATCTTGGCCTTATTGAAGCCAGGCTGCCTTCGGTCTGATTTTCTGGGGATTCTCAGGTTTTATAAATTTCAATAGGATCTTCATCTTGCAAAAGAGGGCTTTGAGGGTTGTTTGGGGACTGAGACCAGGTGAAAGCTGTAGAGAGCTGTTTCTGACGGGTCAAATTCTCACTCTAACCAACCTCTTAATTTATCACTCCTCGATCTTCGTCTTCAAAAACCGCAACCTGTTTCCTTCAGCACAGCACGAGTACTCTACTCGGCATAAGTGCAAACTTCAATCGGATAAATTTCATCTGTCTTTGTTTAAAAACTCAATTTTCTTTTACGGACCCAAAATTTTCAATTGGCTCCCGGTATCAAGCCACTTAAAAAACTCAAACAATTTTCATGGCTTCAAAGCAGAATTAAGAAAGTACCTGAACGGAACAGCTTTCTACAGCCTCGAAGAAGCCCTAAGCTCATAAATAGTGCAAGCCAGCAAGTCATACAAAGTAATACAAAGGGGAAGGGAGAGAGATCATTTTTAGGTATTTTCATATCTCTAAAGGTAAAATGTGTTTCTTTTTTTAGTTCTTAAATGTAGTCAATAGTAAAAATTGACATATGTCTAAAAAAAAATCTGTAACTGTATTCTGTATAGTACAAAAAAACAGCCTTGTACAAAAAACAGCCATGTTCAAATGTATAAATAAAGACTTTGACTTTGTACATATTGTCAGTATTCTGTTGTTAATTAGTTAAGTTAAAACAAATTAATGTACAGAATATTTTGTTCCAGCGAGACAATAAGTTGTACTCGGAAGATTGGGTGTTGGGAGATGAAGAAGACATTGAAGGAAGACATACCTTCAATCTTCAAGAAAAACTTGAAACTGAAAGATTTTCCCAAAGTTTTGTCAACGAAATGGAAGGAAAAGGTAAATTTTTAAAATACAGACAGTCATCAGTTGGTTTGAAATTAGTGATTCTAGCACCTAAACACTGCCACAGGTACCTCCCTATAAAATAATGTGTAGATAAATTTGGGTTTGTTTGCGAGATGCGGCTTAATTCATCATAGAAATAGTTGCCGGAGCACTTGCAGGCCCAGATGCAGTAGTTGATGTGGACCAAAATGCAAACATTTGTAAAACTGCTCCAGAACTCTTAAGTGAAGTGTTGTCTAATTTAATAAATAGACTTGAACCATGGTGTCCTCCATGGGATCTGTACTTGGTCCTCGGTTGTTTATTTTATAATTATATGTTAACAAATGCAAAGAAATGTCATTTGGAAATCATTTAAACAACTGTAACTTCGTGCAATACGCTGATAACACAATGCAAACTAATTTCAATGCAAATAGCTACAATGAACTTAAAGATCTTGTGATTAAAAAACTAAAGGTTGCATAGAATATTTTTAAAGCCTTGATTTAGGTACAAACCTTAGTCAAACCAAATATATCAACTTTGAGTTAAATCATTGTAACAAAAAAGAAAAATTTAACTTTACTATAAATAATTATACCCTTCAAGAAGCTGATTGCGTTAAATTCTTAGGCATTTTGATGGATAAAAATCTGTGTTGGGATCACCACATTGATTTGGTATGTAACAGAGTGTCCACAGGATTATTTCTGTTAAGAAGTTTGTCATCACATTGCAACCAAGATGTTTTGAAAATGGCATATTATGGCATTATATATCCCCATCTTTCCTACAGATTAGTTTACGAAAAAACTGCTCTGAAACCAAAATCCAAAGAATTTTTGTACTCCAAAAGAAAGCAATAAGAATAATAGCCAGGCTTAATCACCAAGAATCTTGCACAGAATCATTCAAATCTTTATCCATATTGCCAATATCATCCCTATACATATTACGGACGGTGTTTGTTTTTGGATGCAAATATTCATTTGAAGATAAATAATGCGTACAACACCAGAAACCAGTCAATTCGGCCAACTACCACAGACTTCAAATGTGTGATAGGCTTCCTTGAAGTTCCTATGGAAGCTTTGATGACAAACAACAATTGTACATTGACTTTTAGATGGTTTGATTGATTTCCCTGTTGTAAATGTACCTTTAAATTTTAAGTAGAGTATGTGTTGCATCACATGTTTCAGATTTTAATATGTCCTATCTTCAGCAACATGGATTTGATAAACCAGTCCTTATCAAGGACAAGACGGATTTGGGTATTTTGGTGCCAAGCAAAATTTTTTCAGTCAATGACGTAAAAATTTGTGTTGGTAAGTTTGTTATTGTACATATTGTTTAGCGTTAAAAACCCAATCGCCAATCCAAGATCCTTTTTATTGGGTGAGGACTTTTACATCCAAAGAAGGTATCTTAAGATCAACATCAACAAAAAAGGTTTATAAGTCTAATTTACAGTACAGTATAAAGAAAAACCAGGTTTATTGACAAGAAGCAGCTTAAAGCCATTGGCATGAAAGTGAATCAAATTTCTTTTTTGTAATTTAGGGACCACTGGCCTCGCTCACATCCAAAGCTTTTTGGTCTTTGGCCCCTTTTCAAGTTCTATGACAACAGATGTTACTGAGGCTGTTCTCGCCAATTTTGTTCAGACTTACTGGAGATCTTACTGGAAGTTATACTACATATCATGAAAGGAAAACGATTTTGAATTTCAATAAAATTGAACTACTCATTCCGCTGTTGTAGCAAAAAATCACTTTTACCATAGTGAAACGACTTGAGGATTTTTATAATATTTGATATATTGATTTATAACGGCAAATTAAATTAATAAATCTTTATTGCATAAACAATATACATAGTATCGCAATCGTCTGTAATTTAGGTTATCTAAAATTAGTACATGTCTATTTCAAATTTCATCAAAATCTGATGAAATTTACTGTTTTTAGATAATTAAAACCCCTTTTCAGGGAACAGTCCTCTCCAAAAAGGGGGTTCCAGTAGTCCGATTTTGCTGGTTAACGAACTCGACCAAAATATATACAAAAGCAATATTTGTACAACATTTTGTAAAAATCGGACACAAAATGTGATCTGTAGATATATTTATATATACATATGTATATAAAGTGTTGAAAAAATTCTCAAAATGTGTTCTGGGAGTCAGGATTGGTGCTCATTTCATGGCCTCTTACCATGCTGATGGCATTAATATCTTTGTTTTCCAATAACACTAGTTCACATGTTACTGGAAATTTAAACATTAATGCAAAAACTGTTTTAAGTAAATAAGAGAAATCTTACCTTTTGACCTATTTTGTTAATGTTGGCCTGGAGATATATTCCATGGAGGTAAAAAACCTCACCCCATTTAACAGGTTTTATTGAACAATTAAATTTTTGCGAAACTCAAATTTTGCGAATAATATTTAGTAGGGCCCCAAAAGAAATATTATTTGATGGTGTTTATTGATTAATGTGGACAAGTAAAGTAATATTGATTACTAAATTTATTTCAGTTCTTTATTTTGTTGAGTTATGAGAAAAAATTGCTGAAACTTTTGTTTCTCATAGTGAAGTGCAGCCAAATAGTTGGCTACATCATTGTTGAATTTGCCTACTTGGAAACAAAGCTAAGAGCAGAATTCATGAACATCACCTCAACAGGCTCAACTTGACTTAAACATGCATTCAAGTAGCAGACACATTTCTAAACTGCTATTTTAGTGTCACATGACAGCTTAGAGGCACTTAAACTGCCAATTTTCTTAAGAAGGTTTGTACCTTCATTCATTCAAATTTAAGTGAGCAATTTGAGGTTATGTGTGTTTTGTATTATTGTACATAGCTGTAAACAAGTAATTGACTCTGGTCTACTATTCTACATGCTACTGGTCTACATCCTAGTCCTTCCAAAAATCGTTCTACTAATACAAATAACTAGCAATATTTGGTGTTCATGTATAGAAGATACTTTTGACTACAAACTGATGCAATACAATATCCATCTAGACCAGTTAGATTTCAAGTTACCTGTTCTAAAATGTAAAATCCCTTGCAATTCCATTGCTTATCTAACTAGTCGTTTGACATGTACATAGACAACATCCAGTGTGTATATTAGTTCTTGTTCACATTAGAAACAGTTAAGTTCATGAATTTTGCCTGATGAGTGTAAATTTTACCATTAATGTTATGTAGGGTCTCGAAGACATGTTGATGTTATGGATGTAAATACTCAAAAAAACATTGTGATGACAATGAAAGAATGGCAGAAATACTTCGATGACCCTGTGAGGGACAGATTGCTGAATGTGTTGTCACTGGAGTTCAGTCACACCAAGTTGGACAACTACGTCCAGTCTCCTGCTGTTGTAAGTATATGCAGGATGTCACTTTATGGTTATTCAGTGAAATCTCTACAGATTCTTGAAAATTTAGCATGTCAGTGCCCTTCCAAAATATATACTTACTAATACATATTTGGTGGACCTGTTCCAGTTAATAAATATAGTCCTGAGAAAATAATTAATATATTATATACAGGGTGTCACAAAAATGTGTAGCGCGCTATGTAGAACCGGATTCTACGTACAAAAGTAAGTCGAAATGCCTTATAACATTTTTTTAGTTTCCATTTAGTTTAGCCGTAATCCGCCATTTTGTAAATTGTTGAAAATAGTTAATCATTTACAAGCCCTTTGAGATATGTTTGTGAAACTTGGTATAAACCTTGATTGTTTTCCTAATAATATTTCCCAAAAATATCTTTTATCCAACTTACCAAATTTCAAAATGGCAGACATTTAAACATTTCGAAGTCAAATTCCCATTTGTCTTCAAAATTTTTAAATTACCACCATTTTAAAACTTGAAGTTAGAATAAAAATAGTTTTGGGAAATGTTGTTAGGAAAACTACTAAGGTTTATACCAAGTTTCACAAAAATACCTCAAAGGGTTTTTGAATTATTTATTATTTTCAAAAAATTACAAAATGGCAATTAAAGCTTGACTAAGCAGAAATAAAAAAAAATGTTATAAGGCATTTTCGACTTACAGTAGACCCTCGATAGAACGGACTAATGTGGCGGAAGGGTGGTCGGGATTTCAAAAAATCCGGACGATCGGGGGGATACCGATAAGCATATCCTGGTGCATTAGGATCGATAAAAATAGACTCAAGATGACGTAATTTGAGGACCAGATCGGTTACGGCGTGTTTAGCTGAGCCACACACCTTAAAACCACTCACTCTCGTGAGGTACTCACACTGAAGGTCTTACTAAATAAAAACACATTTAACGTTCAACAATGTATTTATTTTGTTCAAAATACTGTATTTTCACAATTTATGTACAATTCATATTTACAGTAAAAGGTTTCTAATTTTAATAAAATTCCTCCATACTAATGAACACTCTTTTGTCCGCCATCGTAATCACACAATTTAATCACCACACACTAACACAAGTTATCACAATACAGATATCACATCACAATCAGCTGCAGGTGACTCACTGTTGTTTACATTTGTGACAGTGCAGGGCGGGAGGGTTGACTCACCGGTGCGCAGTAGATAGCCTGACATTATCGATCCACTCCCTGCTCCAGTCTGCTGTGTATCCTGACAACCCCAGTCGATTATGCTTTCGCGTAGTTCGGTGTTGTCAACGTGGACGTTAGTGCACTATATTGCCATTAAATATTGTTTAAATTACTACGCTTAACGTTGATGTTAAAAAATACTGTACTGTTTATTTAAATTTTTACCGAGGGTGGTCTGGACCATCCCAATCCGGGTTGGCGAGGTCCGTTCGAGCGAAGGCTTACTGTACTTCTGTAGAATCTGGTTCTGCATAGCGCGCTACACATTTTTTTGTGACACCCTGTATAGTCTAAAAAGTAATAAAGTTTGGCACTGGTTTAAAGAATTGTGTATGTTCTGTGATTGGTTTAGACTATCGTGTTAACTCATCTTCTACACGTCGAGAAGATAACTTAACAGTCAAAACCGGTCGTGAAATATACAAAACTCTTTAAACCAGGGTGCTGTGTTTTCTTATTTTGCACTATATAGTTCTAGTAATTCTAAGTGAGTCTTAAGTGTCATAATTATGTAAACAGATTTTGTATTTTAAATAGAGAAAACTCTGCAAAGCTTGCATTTTATTTTAAAAATTGCCCTCTACGGAGATGCACAAACAAATATCTTATAATATAATATACAATTTTTTTCCATATTACGTAAGACAAATGGCCCTGTACTGTTTTTCCGTCATGTTCTCTTGTTTCTTGGATTGTGTGACTCATCACGATACTCTTCATTTGCTTGGATTCTCATTTAATGGAAATGAGTATACATGAAGTACAGTAACTCTTTTGCTTTCATTATCTAGTGTTTTAAGCCTCGATTAAGGGTTTGAATTTTGATTAGAATTTTTTAACCCCTAAAGACTATTTTTGGGGAAAATCCGGTATTTTACAAAATTTTTTACCAAAAGTCTATCCAATTCAATTAAGTCCGGTAAAACAGGATTCTCCTGCTTTATGCCAATGAGTTATTGTAAAATAAAAACAAAAAGGGAGAATAAGGATTTTAGGATTTAACAGTTTTGATAGCATTATTGTAGATTTTAAGTCATAAATGTCAGTCTACAAAATCTATGAAAATCATGTTATAGGACTATAAATTATCCTTTTTCTAGTTTGGTATCACAGTATTTAACCACCAAATACAGCCACTGCTAGTTTTAGATCAGCACATATTTATAATCGTATCTTTTTAGTTTTTTGACACGAATGTGCCACACTTTGAAATTCTGCACTTGTTGTCTGAATAGGAATCAGATATAAAAACGCTACTCATAAATTGGAATCTTTTGTGTAAAGGTGCGTCAAATAGACTGGGTAGATACAGTATGGCCTCGGCACTTGAAGGAAGCACAGAGGGAATCCACCAACGCTATTGAAGACATGATGTACCCAAAGGTGCAGAAGTACTGTCTCATGTCAGTCAAGGGCTGTTATACAGACTTTCAAGTGGACTTCTGGGGCACCTCTGTCTGGTACCATATCCTCAAAGGAAGCAAGGTAACCAAGGTTTTAGTCAGTATTTGTCGTCTCACTAGCGATTATAATTTAATAAATATCACTATATATTGACTGGTACAAATAAAAGTAACTTTTGCAAAAAACACACGTTTATTCATCCACAACAAAACACTTCACTATTTATAATCTCAGTAAACACACTACAGCCACAATAATAAGCTCCCATGATTTGTGGTGGGACGATGAGTTACTGAAAGTTCAAACAAATCTTATCAATATCAAATCATAAACTGAGTAACTATCACTAAACTCCACAGTTACACTCAACACTATACATACATACTACAAAAGATCAGAGTTCACTGTTGTATCAGCAGTAAATATGTATGCTGAGTCACTTCTGTTCCACTAGTAACACACTAGCATAACCAAGACTTACTTGAGAATGACTGGTTAACATGACCGCTCCCTTATACAGTGGTGATTCAAAAATAGGGCCAAATTTCAGTGGATTCTGGTGCAAACAATGAAAAAAGTGCCGAAAAATATGTGTCCTAAATTCTTTCATCTCGGTAGTCAGCCATTTTGTATTTTTTACTTAAAATTTATATCTCAGAACATTTTAACTATTGATTCAAACTTATATGGTGTTTATGTGTTCTATGGGAATTTAAGAAAAAAATAATTATGCCCTCAAAACTATACAGAAACAAAATGTATAAGTTTAAATTTCTTTCAAATTAAAAACCATTAAATTGTGCATAGTACAAAAGTTTACAAGAAAATAAAAAGTTGTATTTTATAATTTTACATTAAGATACAAACTCATTTTTCCAAATGTTAAATTAATATTTTCACTTTCATGTCAAACAAGTAACTGGTACATTACCAGTTTTTATTAGTTTATATCTCCAGAATGTATCCAGGACTAAGTTATATGGTTTATGTGTACAAGTTAAATTTAGAGAAATATTTCATAAAAATCACTAGAAACAAATGGCGGTTGTTTAAATTTTTCAAATAGGAAAATGATGATATAATAAAAATCCTACAGTATTTTTATAATTTTTGAGTGAAAATACAAACTCAATATTTTCATTTTGTGTCTTTTACCAGTTTTGTACATTTACCAGTTGTAAAGGACGTAAAATGAAAATAGTAATGTAACGGAAGATGAGTTTGTATCTGTATGTAAAATTATAAAATACAACTGTTCTTACTCTTTGTAAAAGTTTTGTATTATGCGCCATTTTCATGTATTTCAATTTGAAAAAATTTAAAAGTTTTATTTTGTTTCTGTGGGTTTTTATGAAATATTTGTTTCTTAAATTTACCTTATGACTCATATAAACACCCCACCAAGTTTGAATGCAATCTGTCAAACGTTTCTGGAGATATAAATTTTAAGTAAAAAATACAAAATGCTAAGCAATCGGGTAATGTGAAGAATTTTAGGACCCATGTTTGTGGAACTTTTTCACTGTTTTTGCATAACCAACACACCCTGACATTTGGCCTATTTTGAATCAATTCTATATACATTACGTTGTGGTCTAGCACATTCTACACGAGAAGCTTCTAGGTAGTATCGACTAGATCTAGAACTTTCTTCATTCCATTAAAAATGAAAACCGAAGAAAAAGAATGTTCTGCAATATTCCACAATAGTTCAGTTGTTAAAAGAGTACTTCATAACCTTATTTTTAAAAAAAGAAGAAATTGTTGAAACTAATATATTATGCGAATCGAGGTGTCTATTTGACTAAAAGTAACAACAATAATTTGTTCAAACTTAAAAATTGGGTTTTTATACTATAGATTTTGTTTTCGGGATTGGACTTCTTGTGAATTCACCAAGATTAAATTTATGTGTTTTAAATATAAATATTTCAATACAAACTTCTTAGTAGTTATTGCATTTGTGTTAGGTGTTCTGGCTGATTCCTCCGACTGATGAAAACATCTCAATGTACGAGAAGTGGGTGCTGTCTGGTCAGCAAGGGGACATCTTCTTCGGAGACATCGTGGAGAGTTGCTGTCGAGTGACTCTGCAAGAGGACTGGACCTTCTTCATCCCCTCTGGCTGGATGCACGCCGTCTACACCCCCTCAGACTCCATGGTGTTTGGTGGTAACTTCCTACACTCTTTCTGCATAAACACTCAGCTTCGCATTGCCCAGGTCGAGGAAACTAAGATGTAAGACCCTTTCATTATCATTCAGGAGGTGTCATTTGTGCTCTTATTTTTTGTTATTGTACTTACTAAGTCCTTACAAGATTAATGTTAACTTATCCAATGTCAACAAATTACGTAATTTGCGCATTTTAAAACTATTTTTGGTTGTATATTTTCATGACTATTAATTTTCTAGAAGTTGTCTGAAGAAAAGTTACTGGTTCTTATGAATATATATGTTTACAGGTTCCCCAGAAGTTCAGATATCCGTTTTTCACTGAGATGCTATGGTACGTACTGGAGCGGTATGTGTATTTTTTACTTGGAGTTTCTCATCTAAAAGATGTTCCGTCTTCAACTACCAAAGATCACGTTCATCTCACGTTTCAGGTAAGCTTTTTATCCCTCCAGGTGTCCATTAGTTTTCTCCTTAATGTCCCACCATTTTTGACCAATTTGTAGGTTTTTGATAAAAATTTAAATGATGTTATAAACATAAGTGTTATATGTTTTTGTGTTTATCAAAAGATTGCGAATTTAATAAAAAATGTTAACTTGTAATTGGTTTATTTAAAAACAAAAATAATAATTTTGATAAACTAAAAAATACACAAATAAATTGTTTAGTTCCATAAATCCATTGTTGAAAAATATTCAAAAGATATTTGTAAATTAACCAAAAGTAACTGAAGTTAAAACTTGTCGGTGAGGTCCACTTTTAACATATACATGCAATAAAAAGTAAAAACCAAAATAGTCATTTTGTTCTAATTTTATTGAGGATCAAAAAAACATCAGGTAAGTATCACATTTCAGAAGCAACAAAATAATACAGATAAAACAAACTATGTACAACAATTTTACGAGTACGAGAAGCGCGAGGCCTAGTGTCGTCATCTGACGATAAGCCTAGATCATTGTACTCTTCACCACTACCCGCCGAAAAATATAGTAATTCTTCATTAAGTTGAACATTGTCAGCTTCAATGTCACTATCACTATCTTCATTTAATAACTCACGCAAATCGCTCGAACCATCGTACAAGTCGTCTGATATCGTAAATGCAAGCGAGCAGCAACAAACTGACATTGCCTGTCAGCCTGAAATCATGGCTAAGAAAAACAAAGATTCCATGGCCTGCTGAATCGATCTATCATTCTTCGTTAGAATCTTTACTATAATACAGACTTTTCTGATTTAATCAGTGTTAGAATGGCTATCCAGCTTGAAATATCAACCGAAGTTAAGAGCGCTTGTAAATAGCGCTACGCACGGTATTAATGCATCGCCCGAGCCTTGCAACACTGGGAAGGTTATAGTTAACAAAAAAATATATATATACTACTCATATATAACATATTAAAAAATTTATATGTTAACATTCCTTGCCTCTAGGTTGCATTATATGATAGTAATGAATGAATTAATTTAATTTTTGGCTTTTTGCAAATACAGTATTGTCTCTATAATCCGGCCGTACGTCACTCCGACACGCCCAGTAATCCGGCACTGTGACCACGTTATTTAGCCACTTGTTTTCATTGTACGTCTGTAAAGCCTGGGGTTTATTGCTTATCGGTGCTTCCGTTCAATACAGGCCGTGAGATGTCGCAAAAACGTAAACATGTTACTTTGACATAGATAAAAAGTATGTGATTTTAAAAAAATTAGAAAGTGGTGATAAGTTAACATTGGCAGATTAATCGTTCATAGACTAATAATAAGAATGCCATTAAATAATTTTTTAAGAGTAGTGAATCGTCCTCCAACTTAAGAAAGATTATTCCTGGCAAATTTAGTCTTTTTTAGTGAACCTCCACTAATCCGGCATTTTTGCTAGTTAAACAGCGCTTCCGATCCCGGATATAGGGCGGATTAGTGAGATCGCACTGTATATTAAAGAAACAAACATTAGTTTCATGAGAAAGGCTAAGGTTTGATTCCTTGAACTTCCTTTTCAGCTTAGCTTGGCCAGAAGTATAGGGACCTGGTTGGCCATAGCCGGCGATCCCACTAACTGCCCTTTGCCAGGCCATACCTATTTTCTAAGCTAAACTTACTGTCACTCAAAGTGGGTTTGCTAGTCATAGCAAAGCCTTTGATAATCCTCTTCTGGCACATTCCATGCTCAATCTATAACCAACTCTCCCCTCCCTTCAATTTCCCTGAGCAATAGCACTCGTTGGGGTTTTCATCTTAAAATAATGATTCATTTTTAACAATTTCATAAAAACTGAAAACAAAAAAGAAGAATTTTGCTTTGAAAGAAGAATTTGTTGTTTAATTGCAGTTTTTAATTTTACATCATAAGAACTGACAAGAATTAATTAAGTTTGAAATTTTCATCTTAGTCGTTCCATTTTTCAGGTGACAGCAGTCCTCTTCCTAATGATTGTCCTAAATGCTCCTATCGTTTCTTTGTCTACGGCAAGGATTTCCTTCCTCCATTCTAGATTCTTGCTTTCCAATAGATCCTTTAGCTTTTAAAGCATTCCTGGCATGTACACATACATTTTATTTTTGCTACCTTCCCATTTGTCCAGGAGAGTCCCATTTCTCTTCCACTCGTCCAAGGTTACTTATCTTCTTCTCCGCTTGCTTTCTCCAGTATCGATGCCGGCTCCTTTGTCCTCACTACTCTCCATATTGTCTTCAATCATTAGCCTTTGACCTAAAATTACACCAGTATACAATAGCTTTAAGCCAATGGATTTTTTTCTCCATTTTAACTGGTTTTCTAATGTTATGTTCAAATGTATGATTTCAGGAACTAAGAGGTATAAAAGCTATTTTATCATACTTAAACTTTCTGCCTTCCAATAAAAAAAATGTTCCGGAACTGATAGATGATGCTGTAGAGTTAATTAAAGATGTAAGGATACTAGTCGAACGACACCGAAACGATAATCCCACCTCAGCTATAACAGGATGTGCAATTTTCAAAGCAGTACAAACAGAATTAAAGGTAAGCTAATAGTTTTTGAGGAAGATTTTTACTTCATTATTGGCTCTTTCTTAAATTGTACTCAAAAGAATATTTTTGTTACTTGTAATTCTACTATTATTCCAAAGACGCACTGTAAAATTCCCTTATAACAATCGGTATAGTTTTCAAATATTTTTTGTGAAAATATGAATTTGTAATATTTTTAGTTTAAAGGATGAAAGTTTAACACTTATATAAAGCTATGGTTTCCTAGGAAAGTGTTGACCGCCATATTACAACCGCAATGTAGAGGTAAACATAACAGTGACGGTGGACGTAACACAATATTTAAACCGGTGTAGACAAAAACAACTTTTGACATGTTGTTTATTTTAGTTGTCAAAGTTTATTTACGTATATAGTATTGGACAAGCTAGACTTTTTTTACAAAACAAAATGTGCCACCTGGTGATAAAAACCTTTTTTTCACTGCTACTTTACGCCCACCGCTCTCTAGGAGTCTAGGAAACCAATCTCATCTGATTACATTGAAAACAAAACTCACCATCGTACAAGTTAGTCTGATATCGTAAATGCAAGCGAGCAGCAACAAACTGACATTGCCTGTCAGCCTGAAATCATGGCTAAGAAAAACAAAGATTCCATGGCCTGCTGAATCGATCTATCATTCTTCGTTAGAATCTTTACTATAATACAGACTTTTCTGATTTAATCAGTGTTAGAATGGCTATCCAGCTTGAAATATCAACCGAGTTAAGAGCGTTTGTAAATAGCGTTACGGCACGGTATTAATGCATCGCGCCCGAGCCTTGCAACACTGGGAAGGTTATAGTTAACAAAAAATATATATATACTACTCATATATAACATATTAAAAAATTTATATGTTAACATTCCTTGCCTCTAGGTTGCATTATATGATAGTAATGAATGAATTAATTTAATTTTTGGCTTTTTGCAAATACAGTATTGTCTCTATAATCCGCCCGATGCGATCGCGTAGTAATCCGCACTGTGACCACGTTATTTAGCCACTTGTTTTCATTGTATGCGTCTGTAAAGCCTGGGGTTTATTGCTTATCGGTGCTTCCGTTCAATACAGGCGTGAGATGTCAAAAAGCGTAAACATGTTACTTTGACATAGATAAAAATATGTGATTTTAAAAAATTAGAAAGTGGTGATAAGTTAACATTGGCAGATTAATCGTTCATAGACTAATAATAAGAATGCCATTAAATAATTTTTTAAGAGTAGTGAATCGTCCTCAACTTAAGAAAGATTATTCCTGGCAAATTTAGTCTTTTTTAGTGAACCTCCACTAATCCGGCATTTTTGCTAGTTAAACAGCGCTTCCGATCCGGATATAGGGCCGGATTAGTGAGATCGTACTGTATATTAAAGAAACAAACATTAGTTTCATGAGAAAAGGCTCAAGGTTTGATTCCTTGAACTTCCTTTTCAGCTTAGCTTGGCCAGAAGTATAGGGACCTGGCTGGGCCATAGCCCGGCGATCCCACTAACTGCCCTTGCCGTCAGGCCATACGCCTATTTTCTAAGCTAAACTTACAGTCACTCAAAGTGGGTTTGCTAGTCATAGCAAAGCCTTTGCTAATCCTCTTCTGGCACATTCCGTGCTCAATCTATAACCAACTCTCCCCTCCCTTCTATTTCCCTGAGCAATAGCACTTTCGTTGGGGTTTTCATCTTAAAATAATGATTCATTTTTAACAATTTCATAAAAACTGAAAACAAAAAAAGAAGAATTTTGCTTTGAAGGAAGAATTTGTTGTTTAATTGCAGTTTTTAATTTTACATCATAAGAACTGACAAGAATTAATTAAGCAAATTTTCATCTTAGTCGTTCTATTTTTCAGGTGACAGCAGTCCTCTTCCTAATAATTGTCATAAATGCTCCTATCGTTTCTTTGTCTGCGGCAAGGATTTCCTTCCTCCATTCTAGATGCTTGCTTTCCAATAGATCCTTTAGCTTTTAAAGCATTCCTGGCATGTACACATACATTTTATTTTTGCTACCTTCCCACCAGGAGAGTCCCATTTCTCTTCCACTGTCCAAGGTTACTTATCTTCTTCTCCGCTTGCTTTCTCCAGTATCGATGCCGGCTCCTTTGTCCTCACTACTCTCCATATTGTCTTCAATCATTAGCCTTTGACCTAAAATTACACCAGTATACAATAGCTTTAAGCCAATGGATTTTTTTCTCCATTTTAACTGGTTTTCTAATGTTATGTTCAAATGTATGATTTCAGGAACTAAGAGGTATAAAAGCTATTTTATCATACTTAAACTTTCTGCCTTCCAATAAAAAAAATGTTCCGGAACTGATAGATGATGCTGTAGAGTTAATTAAAGATGTAAGGATACTAGTCGAACGACACCGAAACGATAATCCCACCTCAGCTATAACAGGATGTGCAATTTTCAAAGCAGTACAAACAGAATTAAAGGTAAGCTAATAGTTTTTGAGGAAGATTTTTACTTCATTATTGGCTCTTTCTTAAATTGTACTCAAAAGAATATTTTTTGTTACTTGTAATTCTACTATTATTCCAAAGACGGCACTGTAAAATTCCCCTTATAACAATCGGGTATAGTTTTCAAATATTTTTTGTGAAAATATGCATTTGTAATATTTTTAGTTTAAAGGATGAAAGTTTAACACTTATATAAAGCTATGGTTTCCTAGGAAAGTGTTGACCGCCATATTACAACCGCAATGTAGAGGTAAACATAACAGTGACGGTGGACGTAACACAATATTTAAACCGGTGTAGACAAAAACAACTTTTGACATGTTGTTGATTTTAGTTGTCAAAGTTTATTTACGTATATAGTATTGGACAAGCTAGACTTTTGTTTACAAAACAAAATGTGCCACCTGGTGATAAAAACCTTAACTAGTTTTCACTGCTACTTTACGTCCACCGTTCTCTAGGAGTCTAGGAAACCAATCTCATCTGATTACATTGAAAACAAAACTCACCATCATATTATGGTAGCAAGGTAGCAATCACCGCTTTCTAGGAAACTGTAGCTTTATTTGTAGTAAATTAGTGTAACAGCTGGTTTCTTCAAAACAATATAAATCAAACTGCTGAAGTCAAAACACTGTTTATTTTTAGTTTCTTTATAGTATTAAAACATTTATTAATTTTCTTTTTCATTATTAATTGCATTGGAGACAAAAAGAGTTGTTCATCTTTCGTCCCAAAAGAGTCTTTTTGACCCTCCCTCTTAACTGGGACTCGTGGCGTGTTCCTGTAATCCAGCTTCATGGAGGTCAGGTTTTGAGGATGTTATAGGTCTAAAGCGGCTGAGATAGTCTTAGTGATCATCTGATGATACCCGCATCAACTCCCACCATCGTTTAGACATATCAGACCATGACCTGCGTGGTTTGGAAGTCACGTTAAGCCGTTGGTCCTTGTATTTCCATTGGTCATTGGGCTATTAATTCTAAGGAAGAGTCGGCCTTAGTTTGTAACAAGACTACACCTCATAACTCATTACTACCACTCATCACACTTCAATGACTTCATCCTTCACCACATATTTGCCTTAAAATACCCTCATGAGAGTAGTCGGCATCTCAAATAGTGATATAGTGATAACTTGACCTCTTTTGATGAAATATACTCAACTGCCATTTTAATAAAAACGACCTTTATACTTTAGATACATCAAAAGCGATCTAGGACCGGAAAAGATCATGTTAAGAAATCTGGTGGTGTAAAGTACAAGACAAAAGGAGAGAAAAGATGTGTTAAGTCGGGAGCACCAAGACGGAGACGAACAAGGTGCAAGAAGTGTGTGGCTTGTCACAACTCGGACTGTGGACAGTGTGCGTTCTGCAAGGACATGATCAAGTTCGGAGGCACAGGCAAGAGCAAGCAGAGTTGCGTCACCAGGCAGTGTCTACAGGTAACACTCATACCACAGAGAGTAGTTCCAACCAGGCAACAGAATACATTTCAACTTTTAAAAAATGTTTACCCAGGGGTCCAGCATACAGGAATCCAGGAATTGTACGGGAAATTTTGATATATGGGAATTATGTCCCTAAACCGGGAAATTTAGAGAAAGGGATCGCGTAAGTGGTGATTATGTCACGGATTAGTCTAGCTATTGCCGCGAACGGTCTCGTCGTTATTTCACCGCAGGCGATAGCGGAAGTCAAGAGATTGTCGTTAACGGTAATAAAAGTTGTAATTTTGTCGCGGGAGTCAGGAGATCACCGCGAACGGCATCGTAGTCGTTATTTTGTAGTCAGGAGATTGTCGTTAACAGTAACGAAAGTTGTGATTTCGTCGCGGGTGCTAGCGGGAGTCAAGCGATTGTCGTTAACAGTAATGAAAGTCGTGATTTTGTTGCGGTCGCTAGCGGCAGTCAAGAGATTATTGTTAACGGTAACAAAAGTCGTGATTTCGTTGCGGGAGTCAGGAGATAGGTGCGAACGGTATCGTAGTCGTTATTTCACCGCAGGCGCTAGAAAAAGTTGTGGTTTCATAAAAAATACCAAAATAGGCGGGAGTAACTATGACTTTATTAAGGTAGCTATACCTGGGAAATCAGCAAAATATACCTGGGAATTATACGGGAGTTTTATTTATCCTGAACGCTGGACACCCTGTTATCATGATGATTAAAATATAGATTATATTTAATTATTTATTCAAAGATAAAACTTTAGTACAAATCATTGGTACTATTTGTTTACAAAGCATCATGTTGCTAATTTTTAAGTTGCCCAACAAAAGAAAACCATTGTAACGTAATGAGCATTGGAACAAACACGATGAGCATCACCGCTCAGCATCAGTGATGGCAAGATTTGGGCTACCATTTACAACTGCTTAAGTATTCTTGTATTGCAATGAAAACCCTATGTTACATCATGGAGAATTTCTCTATTTTCTAATATTTTTCTATTTTTTACAATGCTGAAAACTAAATGTTAAGGATTTTAATTTGGTATTATTTTTAATTTTTGGTTTTTGCTATAACTTTTAATTGTTTGGAAAAATATGAATTAGTATTTCTCAATAATTGTAAACCGTTTACTTTTTACAAAGAGTTTCAAGGTTCTCAGTTTGTTTTCATTCAACTTCTATATGCCAGTTCTTTCGTAGTTTTTACTATGTAGTTTATATTTAAAAGACAAATTCACCCTAAATGTAATATTATTTACAAATATTTTGTTTTATTTTTAATTAGTCATTAATTTTGTGTTTGGAAATTGTATTAAAAGTCATCAGTCCGACAATTTAAGAATATTTAAACTTCTACTTAACTTTTAGTTATGTTAAGTTAGTTGCACCTAAGAACTTACACCAAGTTGAAATGGTCTGGCTTTTTAAAGTAAAGTCACTAAAATTAATTGCTCCCTCATTACATTAAACCAGGGTATGTGAGTTTTCAAATTTACAGAGTTTAATATATTCGTGAATCAAATTAAATCGTTGAAAGTTTGCTTGATCGGCAAATTTTCAGCTCTTCAAGTTGCACAGGATGAAACACGTTTTAGTTTTTCTCATCCTTGAAATTTTTATGCAAGATGGAGTAAAAATATCAACAGTACATTGAAAATAGTGATTATTATATGTAACGTCTTCTTTATTTAAACTAACGGCTAAACTGTGATTTTCCGCTAGCTGAGAGAACTCCTGTATATCCCGGTGCCAACTCACATATCTCTGCACTACACAGTTGCTTTCAACACAACCACTTACTAGTTTAGAACATTGCTTGTACAGTGTCCATGTGCGTGTAAATCCCTACCTATTAACTTTAGTATTTGTCTAGGTTTTAGTAGTTATCTGTGAATACAAATAAGTTAAGGTTGTGTGCTATTTTTTGGGTTTACTAAAAGTTTAAATAAAGAAAAAAGGCCCACTATCTAAAAACAATTCTAACCCCTTTCAAGTTGTATTAACATACAATAATTCTTATGAGCACTTTGTCACCAAGGCTAAATAAATCTGATTTTGAAATGACCTGTCTGGCCATGTGATATACAAAGTTACGACTAACAAGGTCGCAGAACAGCTGAGTTGAGTAATAACTGGCGAGGCAACCACATATATGGCATTTAGACAAACCTGGACCAATTAGCGAAGTAATATTTCACAACATTAAGTAAATTAGTCCGCACAACAAAATAGTCCAACTTTGATTATAAAAAAGAACAAATTGTATAAAAACTTCCCGACTTAAAAACAACTTGTTAAGTAGGTAAGCTAACTTCCAAAAGTAAAAATCTAAAACTGATGTAAGAGGATTGTAGCGAGCTTAAACTAAAAGCAAAAAGTAGCTAGCTACTTTCATGCTAGTCTTGAGCTAATTTTAGAACAGCTTTTTTAGCTGGAATGTAACCTCTAACTTACAGTGTTTTACTGACATTTGCATTAATATTGTACTTTCACAATGTTTTTATGAATCCTGGTTACGGAATGTTTTGTGTCACATAAGCGGCACAAAGTTTTACTATTTTAGTGCCAAAAGTAGAAGAAATTAGCGTAATTCTTCCAGGATAATCGCTCTGATTGTAATTACCTGACGCTCAAACAAACTAATAGTTATTAAAAATAGCTCTGCTACTTCCTGCATTACAAAACAAATTAGCGTGCCAAAGTTGTTCCCTACTATATTAAAACACTGCAATTTATCTTTAGTAAGTATTTTAAAAGGACTATCCTGAAGTTGAGCTTACCAAGATTACTTTTTGCCAAATATAAAAATTGCTTTAACAAAAACAATTACAATTTATCATCTACATGTGGTCAGACAGGATACCATAAGAAAAATTCTAGAATTTGGAGGAAGTATTTATTTACAAGTTATCAGAAAAAAGGCCATTATCTGTTACCATTACTTGCCTGAAATGTTACAACTTTAATTTTAGATTTAATACCATAAAGTATTTGTACCCTACTTATTAAGTTTATTTTTGTTGTTTTCCACTAGTAGTAAATTTTTAGGATAGTTAAAACAGTATAGGACCTAACTCGACTATGTTACTAATATCCTTCAAAAGTGTTTTCTTATTTATCCGTTATAAAAACTGAGCTTTGTAGGTTCTCTGTTGTTTTACTGTAATGGCTTTTTTATTTATACTATGTTGTCATGTTCTGTAAACAGATGATACGTTACAAAAAATATATTATGTAATTATAAATTCTACTTTGTTTCATTTCTCTCATATTCCTGGTAAACATGAGGGAATGCATACCGCACATTCAGAGTGGGACTCCGATCCCTACCTTAGTGTTTGGGACTCACAACCAGATGTTACAACCCATCTTCCAGACCAGTGAACTAGCAAAATCGCTTTGGCATTACTTCATGTTGGGGTCCTCTGAACTCTAGGGGGGTTCTTTATTGTTTACTATAACTGTGAAGGCTCAGATCTTGGGTAGTGTTGAGACAGATAAGAAGGACTATGTGCCAGACTACACCTTTCCCTGCTCCGCAGTTAGTTGCCTTACTAGGTCGTTATTCTTTATACATTTTGTTAAACAGGCAATCATGAGACATTGTGAGCATATTTCTTTATTACACATATTTTTACATAATAATCTACAATGTAAGTCTAATGTTGGCTCATTTTGGTTGTCATTTATCAAACACATCGCCATAAATGTTGGTAGGCTGGTACTTCTCAAACGGCGGAGGAGAGCTACTTGAAGGACCTGGAGGCGCAGGTGGATAGTATGTCTTTGGAGGCTCTTCTGGTGCCCTAAAATATATGCATATATTTTACTTCACCACGTTCCATCTTTTGGTCTTTTGAACATTTAGACAATGTTATGTAACATATAGGCAAAACAAATCCATGGGTTGAACTAATGAAATGAAATTTGAAAAACAAACCTAATACATCTTTATAATTCTTTTTTGGTTTTACCGATTGTTAATCTAAATATTCATATTTAAATCTAAACCAAAAACACTTCTTTTCATGTTATCATATTCTTTTGACATAATTTTTATGCATATTAATTTTTTTTGAAACACCGTAAACAAAGTTAGTTTTTTATTATAGGCCACCTTTGTACTTATTGAGATTGTTTACTTGTTATACACTCAAAGATGAAATTACTTTTGAAGCCAATAGTGTAATTCAATGATTTTTCTCAAGAATACTCGGTTGTATTTTACTTCATATCTATAAGAATTAGGATTAACATGGAAGTGTAAAAGTAAACATTAGACTCACCTATAAGCTCATTTTCCTCTCAAATCTTTCTCTTCTCGATTCTGTCTCCTTAAGTCATCGTATGTGTTCGGAGCAGAAGCCTGGGGAGGTAATATAAAATCTTCGGGTCTTTGTGGAGCTGAAAAATATTCAACTTATCATTTTCTATTACTCTTTGTTTTAAATACATTCACATTACACAAGTTCAAAGACATGTTTTAATATGAGAAAATTAACCATGACAAGTTTAGGCAGTTAAGGGAGATTTTAAAGTAGCAGGTATCACAAACGGACATCTATGATCGAAAGTAGAAAGACAAAAGACAAAGGGTTTTATTGGAGTGTTCACCTGTGATCATACAAGGAGCAAAGCCGCCGGCTGTTTGCTACGCTCACAGCTTTGTATCATCTGTGGTAATAAAGCACAATAAGCTTACGCCAAAGCTAGGCTATGAGCAGAGGAAATAGCCTCATTACACTTGTAATCATGTTGGAGGCAAAGCTGGATCCAAAGGCAAAAGAGAAGCTGTGAGCGTAACACAAGTGATAATGAAGCAGAAAACTGAGGCCGATGGTAAAAGCTCAGGTGTGAAAAAGAAACAGCCTCGTCGCACCTAAACCATACAGGAGGCAAAGCTAAGCCCGAAGGATTGTAAGGCTTGAGATAATAAAGTATGAACAGCTGAGGCTGTGTATGTAGTAAATTATTATTACCGAACCAGTAATCAATTGTGGGTTTGGACCGCTTTCCTGAAAAGCGTTTTGTGATACCAAACACCAACAAACCATAGGTTGTCACTAATAAAAATGTCATTAGCGTAGACAAAAAAAGGAAATTAGTTTCATTCACACCAGCAGCGCTTTAGGGCTCAGCTGCTTGTCAGCCTGGTTTAAATACGCGGATCTATAATATAATAACTCGGTTATCTGTCATAAGCAGGCCAGCAGAAGAACAGGTAACTAAAAATGTCAGACAACAAGGAAACCTTAAAAAAAACCAATAAACATTATATTAAGGTTATATGGAGACAGCTTCTTATTGGAATTTAACAATAAATTCAAGTTTGAACACAAACAATCCAATAAATTTTTGTTTGTTGGGTGAGGCCTTTCAGAAACGATATTTCCAGTTGGTGTTTGGTCCGAAGATGGAAACATCGTTTCTGAAAGGCCTCACCCAACAAATGAAAATGTATTCGGTTTTTCGTATTCAAACTTGAATTTATTATATTAAGGTTATTTTCAATTTAATAGAAACATTCTACTATTGAACAAAATAAAAGTATTTGAACGAAAAGTGAAAGAAACAAAACACACAACATTTACCATGCAAGTTACTATGTGACTTGCTTTTGACTTTTACATTGCTTGTTTGACTGTCAGGTAAGCGAAGGACAGGTAAGTGAAACTCTACTGTAAGTCTACTGATTTAAGCCTACCATCTAAATGCGGTTGGTAAGCATCATCTAATCCGCGATATGGGCGATCAGTATCCAGGTCCGTGAAAGTACTTGGTGGCAAGTCATCTCTGTTCATTTCAGTACTTGATGGCTGCTCTGTAGGCAGTGAAATGCCTGGTATATCTAGGGTCAATCTGAAAATCATATAAAATGTATTTATTAGCAGAACACCAAAATAATTATTGAAACCTAAGTGTTTGTAGATTAATATGTTAAAAATAAAAAAGAACTCAATCAAATGGAGTTGAAAACTTTGACGCTATTTATCCTTAAAGCATTTATTTCCATACAATAAGGCAGAAGGTAAGCATTTCAAAATTGTTGACAAAACACGTTTTATATATAACAAAATAAAGAGAACACTCTTTTGCACTTACTCTTACTATATTTCAACTAGAAACACTAGTCCTTTTCAGGTAGAAAAATGTTGTTCTCAAGTATCAAAGAATTCCATCACCATTATTTACATAAAAAGATCACAAATTAGCCAAATTAACAACTTTTAACTAATAAACTTTTTGATCTGCATTTTCAAAAAGCCTAATATTTAACAAAACCAATCAGTGAAACATGAAATTTACTTTTGAAGGATTACATATTTTGGTATTTAGCTACTTACGCGTCTTGGAAAGTGCTAACCCCTTGTTGACGTCTTGCTCTAAGTGTAGCTCCAATTTGACTATTGGGATTAGCCATCAATTTTTCAGCGCATATTTGTTGGTATGAAACCTTTCCAAAAAAATATCCAAAGAAAACTGCAGCTAATGCTTTGGGAGCCGGTCCCCAAGAGGGATGCCCCTTCAAATAACCTGAAAAATTCGTAGGCTTTATTTTAGTAGCTTTTAGTGCAACACAACTTTAGAAATTTTTAGTTATTTATTTATTCACTGTTGACACCACTTTAACAATATTAGAAATATAATATAGATTTACAAAGCGAGCACAAGACAGAGCTGTAGTAGGCTGCAAAAACTATACAATTAACAATAGATACGATATCGTGAAGAAAAATAGGAAGTTCCTAAAATAAATGGAAAAGAATGTGTTTGTTTGTTGTAAGTGAAATATGAAATTTATAGGTAGGTAACTTTGTATAATTGTTGGCTTGATTTTGATCTTACCTACAATTTAACACAACTTCTTTAAATTGGTGCTTAAAATATACTCTTTGTATACAGGCAAAAGCAGAAATTAGACAAGCTAAAAATAATTTACAAACCTGCTCGGACAGCTAAAAAAGTTAAACCTCCCAAGCCAGCTGCGTAAGGCAAACATCGTTGATAAAATGCTTCACGATTGCATTCTTTAAGAATTCGTTCATCCTCAGGAGAAAATTTAAAAATCTAAAACAAAGTAATAGGAGTGACATGAATAATTGCTAGTTGTAGCCAAAACTTACCAATTTTCAATTTATCTGTCTTCCATTCATGTTATTATATCATTTAAGGAACTTAGTACGTCTATTAGTGGGGGGGTTGTTACTCATTTCGTTCACCACATTTATTAAGTTTTTCTATTCATCACACATTCAGTTAAGCCGATAATCCGAGGCAATTGGGGCTGGTGTTACCTGGAATTTCGAGAAACTCGGATTACACAGAAAAACAAGGGACAAAACTTATTCCACAGGTTTAAAAGTCATATTTAATGTACTGTATTATAATAAATAGAAACATGAATAATTACTTACAAATGTAATTTACAGAGCAGATTGAAAGCGCTACGTACTGTGCGATCGACACAGATTACTTTATTATGTGAATACAAAAATCATCTTTTTTTTCTCCAAACGTACCTCAAGCTACACAGTCTCGGATTACTGGGGCTCTACTGTATATAAAATCAACTATATACAGTTTTAGCATAACCGCCTGGCTAGCGGAGACCCGGGTTCAAGTCCCAGTCGGTCCAAACATTTTTGTCTTCAAATTTCTTTAGTAATAAATTAGCTTTTTAGTGTTTATACAAATTAAGATCTATAATAAACTATGTTAGTCACCATACATCGTCATTGTTTAAATTACAATAATTTTCATTAGTCTTATTATGTATGGAAAAGAGGAACACAACTGCAGTATGTATGGCCATAGTTTACTTTTGCAAAATTATGGTCCTAAAATTATCATATAATCAGTAGATCCACACACTTTGGACTATTTTTGGCATATATAAGTTATACTTAAATTATTTGAAGTTGAAGGGATGTTATACTTTTAAATACAAAATGAATACAGAAAAAACACCCTTGGTAAAATATAAAGAAAGTGTCTACTACAAATTATTTTACCAAGGGTGTTTTTTCTGTTTCATATTCATTTGTATTTAAGCTATACTTAATACCACACCAATATAAACTGGCATCTGCCATAAAAATAACTTAATAAACAAAAAATAAAATAAAACTAACAATTTAAGGAAGTGTGAATACAACCCATGTCAGTTGCTTTACACCTAGTTATTTAGTTTTTTCACATGTAGTTTTCACTTGAAGTTGTTTTACACCAACATCAATTCCACTATAGTGATGTGTTTGTATATCTAGGAAAAATAGAAATACCTTAGGGCATATTCAATTTGACAAAGCAAGTAGCCTACTGATCCAAGACTGGAGCAACATGTATCAAACTGTGACAGAAAAAGATAAACCCAAAGCATTGAGCTTATTGGTGGATTAGCTGTGAACTACATATTCAAAAAATTAGAAAAACACTTTATATTAATGTTTTTTGCTGACACCTGTTAGACTTAAGTCGTCTAGTATTTGGGAAGATTGCAGTATGTATTGAACATTAACCTAGCGGCTGTTGAGATCAGAAAACAAGGCGTCACACAGCATTTTGAAATTTAAAACCACATAAAAAATTACTATCTGTATTATGTCTCTGTAATAGCTCTTGGCAGTTGGTTGCCTGCAAGTTTAAATATTGTAACACTAAGATTTTGTAGTTACCATCTCACTCTAGTTCAAAAAGCCATTTTGAAATCAGCTCAAAGCTGGCTAGCTACTTTTTCTACTAAATTTAGTTTTTTAGACAAATTCTTGAGGTGCCTATTGACTTACTTACTAAATTTGTAAATTTAGTTGTTTCATATTGTAGTTGTCCTATCTACAATACAAATATTTTCACTGTGTAGGCATAGTCTGTATCACTGACATTAGCCTAAAAAAAATAAATCAGGGGTACTCGGCTTTGCTTAAGCCAAGTTTAGCTGGGCTTTTCTTGCGATCAATATTCTAGTGACCTCTCCTGACATCTCACCCTTTGAGTAAACTTATTACGATTCGCTAAAATAACCTGATGACTATCAAATGATTACAGAGACTCTGATAATCCAGACTTAGATCAAGCTATAATATGGAAGCAGTGAACGCTACATTACGGCCGTAATATGACGGTGAGTTTTGTTTTCAATGCGATCATAAGAGAGTGGTTCCCTAGAGAACTGTGGTTGTTAAAATAGTGGTGAAAACTAGTTACGGGTTTAATCACTAGGTGACACAGTATGTTTTGTAAATAAAAGCCTAACTAATCCATTTATACATACATAAATAAACTTTGACTAAAAAGTAAACAAGCTGTCAACAGTTGTTTTGAGTACATCTGTTATAAATATAGTGTTACGTCCACCATCACTGTTATGTAGCGACCGTAATGTAGAGGTCAACGCTTTGATAGGAAACCATAGCTTTAGGAAATTAAGTTAAGTATTCCAATTCCTGTCTTACCGTGGGCGGCTGACGCTGAGGAGCCAGTGGATCAGAAGGATAGTTCATTTCAGGTCCAGTCCTATCTCTGGTGCTCTGAGTGGGCTAAACGCAGATGGGAGTTACAATATAAAAACCGATCTAGATATTAGGTGGCTTCTTAATTAAAGAGCGTGTTCTGTTCTAATCTAAATGTCATAATAAACTTTTACGGAGTCAAAACCCGTAGGACTGCCAGGCAACTAGTCTTCTTTCATCTATTCTCTACTCTTACAAGTTTCCAGGCTCATCCACCTTTTTCTTTTACTTTTTGGAAAAAAGGCAGTGGAAAAATCAGTGTGAAGTTTGCCCCATTTTCTGTTATGTACATTCCATAGTATCCTAGTTCCTACATTGTTTTAAATGTTTAGGATATTTAAAGTCAATGGTTACTATCATTGACTTTATACATATAAAGTCACTTTATAGTCTATTATATTTCAAGTTACGTTATATTATGTTTAATTTTGTTTTGCATGTAACCTAATTTATCTTAGCTACTATTTAGTAATACAGTAATTCCTTCTCTTATATTTATTCTCTCAACGGCAAAAGCCAATAATGGAAAAGACATTACATGACATACATTATTAATTGAAACGAGTATGGACTAGGTAGTAGATATATTGGACATCTTTAAACCAAGAATAACAATAAATTGCTATAGAAAGGATTCCATACTCCCCAAACCCCCCGGCAAGTCACTCGTGTGCTATGCCTCTGCCCTGGAGCCGCCACTACCCCCTTGCATCCAATGTGGTTGTAATGATCTAAGAATTCCCCCTGAAAAAAGAATAGGTACGCCACTGCTCCACAGACTAATGAACTCTAACCAGACGCCTCGTGGGAATGGGGAGTAGGATGTGGGTTTTGACTGTCCAATTAGGTGCGTGCAGTGTCTCGACAGGCGCGGCGTTGTCAATGTTCATCAGTTCGTGCATCACTCGACCCCTCCTCCTATTGAGCGCTACCATTGCCATAAAAGGGGTATATAATGTCAATGACGTATTATACTATCATCAAGTATTCTAACTGCTATTTTGTAATTTTGTAACAATTAAACCATAAGAACAATTTGTGAGACAAGATATGAGAATGAATTATTCTGTAATAAGCCAATTTAAAAACATGTTGGCCATAATGAATTGGTAGTTTTCTTAATGTAATCAACCTTTGGATACTTTGCTACACACCAAATCAATATGCTTAACATGGTCAGTCTTAAACCAAAAGTGTCACTCAGCCAATGACTGTTGGTGTTAGATTATGGATATTATCGTCTCGCCAATGTGTGCAGTGTGCCAGTATTAGAACCAAAGCTAATATAAAATGTTTTGGACAAGTAAGTATCAAATCAAATTGCTCAAAATATTCTACACAACTGTTGGTTTATTTAACAGCAAGTCTCTAAGCTCTGTTAAGCTAATTCCATTAAAACTCAGAATTGTGTCATCAGAAAATTGTAATTAGCATATTGCTATTATTCACAATTTTACCTAAATCAATTTCTTTGCATTTATATTTACATAAAAATAAATAATTCAGGACCAAGACTGGATCCTTGAGGACTCCATAGCTAAAATATGTAACACTTGATTAGTTCTTACATTTTTATGGCAACACATCTTCAAATGAGAAATAAGTAAATTTTCTAATTTTATCAAATTATATTTTGACCAAGCATAATTTTAATGCTCATCTTCAGATTATAAAAAAATAATGATTTCATTTCTACTTATACTTGATGGCTTTTTCTATTACTCAGCTATAGGTCTCTAATCAATTGTAAGAGACTCCTCGGATTTCACACATATGCAAAATATCGTCACTAACTTGGAATGATTAGCACAATCAAAGGTTTTCGTAAGGTCTAGAGAGGCACTAAGGTTTTTATCTAATAAGTAGATTGAAGTAATAATGTTCATACAATTTTTTATTGTCTTAATGGTAGTTTTTCTTTAGTAAACCCATATATTAAATTCTTTGCCCTGAAGAGGACTATAGAGTATCTAGTCGAAATAGAGTAATGGTTATGTTAATAGTGTTTTTCTTGTTTTAATTTGAAGAGGTGATTTGCTAACATTTAAAATATGGACTTACCTTCTCCCTCATCCAACAGAAATTCAAACTGCTTTAAAAAGGAATTAACTCTGATCAGAAACAGTGTTCCAAATAGTTTACTGAAAGTATTTAGGTAGTAAAATATTAGTCTGTAGTTTACTATGGTTAATGTTGATCCTTTTTAAATTGCCAAAATTTTTGTCTGTTTTAAAAACTGTGGGAACAATCCTTTTCAAATGAAAAACTTATTAAAAAGTGTAAAAATTGGCTCAAAAGCCTTTCTTAGATTCTTTATTTAGAAAGATGTCATTTATTTAGATAGTAAGCTTTATTGGAAATGTCATGATTGTACATAATCTTTGTAAAAAGTTGTCTAGAGCAGTTTATCTCCTTAGATTGGACGCACACTGACAACATTTCACCTGAAGCAAAATGTTGTACAGCGTTGTGCTCAATATATTGCTCTGCCAGGTGGGGGAGGTTTAAGCATGATGGAACATTTTGTTTTAAGCAAGAGCTCAATAGTTTCACTCTATTTATTGTACTTCTACCGTAGTGGCGCAAACATGTGTGACGAGGAAGTTAATGAGCTAAGCTATTGCTTTATGGCAATTTTCGTTATTGTGAAATTGAATTGCCATTTGTGACAATTAATACAATTGTGAAAGAAAACATTGGGTTCACATTATCAATCAGAAGATATAAATCAAATACTACCTTCTAAATCAAAATCCGGGTAAATTTTATAATTACTGTCGTATGAGTGTGTGAAGTTTTGTTGAAACTCGTCGGAGACATCAAACTTACCAAAAGGGATACGGCTGAAGAAAGACTCTCAATAACTTTGTGAAATAACACAATTACATCTAAAGGCTAAGTTGCTTATTGTATAGAACCTTTTAAGTAGGTACTGTAATTTTCTTTTTATTATTATTTATTATAATAATTTCAAATAAAAATAATAAATATACCTTTTTACCAAGCAGCATTCTTTGACCAGGAAGTCTGGATATAAGCGTTGTCAATTTAAACAAAAACACAAATCATATATACACTATTTACCTAACAGGCAAGTTCTAGGCGGCAGGTGAGACGTTACAAAGACTAAATATCTTCGACTGGTTCCTCAAAGAACTCCTGCAGCGAGTAGAAACTCCTCTTCTCCAACCAAAATGATAGCCTAGCTTTTACCTGGTTGAAGTTGAGATTATAGCTGGAATATAGCAGTATATTCCACGATGTTTCAGTTAATAATACTTGATAAGAAATAGCTGTCAGTAGTGGAAGGAGGTTTGACGCATGCGCAGAACGTTTTGCTCTATGAAGCACTGAGCATTTTGCTGTATCGAATCCAGGCATCCAGCACATGCTCAATTGCTATATGGTGCTGTGTGGCAGCCTCAAAACATTTGCTCAGTAAGTGTGCGGACTCCCATTTACTTATATGGAGCGCTTGAATCCAGCAAAACATTTTGCCACACAACACTAGCTTCAGGTGAAATGCTGTGTCAGTGTGCGTCCGGGCTAAGAAAAGTAAGTATGCGAATGTAAAATTATGTGTGTGTTTTTTTTTAGAGAGAGATAACTAAGAGGGAAACATTTGTTCTGATTTTTAAAGAATATAAAAAAATGACATTTCCAAATCTGTACATCTTCTGTTGCTAATTGATGTAAAAGCGTGTATAAAAAAGTATGGAATACTTTCTTGAACTTCTTCTAGTAAGGTTAGAAAAACAACAGACAGCCATATGTTTATGCAAATTAAACTAACTAATAAATAAAATAGTTGGAAAAATTTATTTTTATTTATTTATTTTTTATTAAACCTTTACAAAAAATCTTTGTTTCAGGTAACACAACAATTAAAAATATATCGTTGGAAATAAATGTTAAAATATGGTGTATTTGGTTTAAACTATATAAAATTTTGAACTAAGAATAAGGAGCCTAGTAACAACACTGTAGTCATGGATCAAATAAGAGTATTGCTAATTTTCCAGGAATCATTAATAAATTCCTCTATCAAATTGGGCTCTGAAAGGTTTTTCCCCTCAGGCACTCTCTGCGGTGTGTCGGCGAATTGGTTCCCCACTCTTCTTCACTCGCATGGCAGCGATTAAGCGAGACTGACTGAAAAAAAAAGTAGCGTTCAAGGCATATGGAACTGCTTATACTTCAAAATCGGCTGAAACTATGGCGTTGACTTTCCCCATTACTCAGTGTGTCTTTAGCTATATATTATATTCAAACAACATCCTTAAAAAAAAATGGGACAAAGTGGACTCTGAAAATGTTTTTTAGGCTTTTTAGACAACTTATAAGTCAAAATGTATGAAACTATGGCGGTAAAACTTTGTTTAAGGGTTAAGCTAATCACAATGTATTAGTCAGCTACATTTGATGTCAATATAACATCCTCAAATAAATTTTCAAAGGCATAAAAACGGCCGGAACGGCGGAGTAATATGACTCTCCTGGTAGCCAACACTTATAAGGAGGAGATGGTGAACTAACAGGCAAACTAAATGAGTTTTCAGAAGGATATACGGTATAGGAAACTTTCTTTACTTTAAATTAGTTTTTTTATTAAAATAGACACTGAGCAATTATAAGAAAACCCGGTAGAAGCGGGTACTCTCAACTAGTAATATTATAGTGGCGGGGCAACACAGCTTCATTGCAGCGCAAAGTGGTCCTTGAACTGTTAAATGTTATGAATACCGTATACACTTTATGAGGTTGATGAAGGGTGATGCAGCCATTAGATTGTGGGGCTACCACCCGACCACCAGGCAAGGACCATGAGGAGGGGCGACATCTATGCACTCTTGAGGCAGCTCAACTAGCTAAACCACTGGGTTTATCTTGAGGAGTTTCGAATCTTGTCTCATGGAAATGAGTTTCTCTAACTTGAACCATATGACATTTGAAAGACAATACATTATTGTTTCATAAATGTAGGGATGGTAAGGTCAAAATTCTAAGGAAGTCTTAGAAAAATGGTTTAAAAGATTTCTCACTGTTCATTATTATTGCATTTATCACATGTATTACTAAAGGATCTTGTTATTGCACCCTTGTAACTTTCTAAATTATTGTATCATATGATTAGTTGAAATGTATAAATGATTGCAACTAGTATTATTGTAAATGAAATGGATTTTCCGTCAATAAAGAAAATTGAAATTCACTATTTAGTTTAAGATTTTCTAAGTATTGTGATATTACAAGTTTAAGTTTTTAACCTGATTGTTGTTTTGTATTTAAAGTATTTCAATGTCCCTTGCTATTTAATTATATGTTAAACTTGTTTTATTATTATTATTATTATTATTATTATTATTGTTTTATTTGTATTATTATGTTTAATGATTAATTTGATTTGTATTATTGTTTATTTTATAAATATAAGAATAGTTTATGACTATTATATAGGGTTGGACTGTGTATTGCATTTCCTTTGTGCTTGCTTCTCCGGTCCTTGATTTCATTATCAGGCGAATTTCCTTTAGAAAAATGAAATATTTATAACCTCTTCATGGTAAGAACCAGACTCGGAACATGAAATGTGCACTGATCCTGTCACCCAGAAAACTTTTTGAGAAATTGTTCAAAACTTTGTGCACATGTACAAATAAGTATACTCTCTACAAAGTCACATTTTTGTCCGATCCATGAAAGTTGGTACACATGTTTTTTTAACAATTATCTCGGTCAGCAAAATTGGACTACAGGAAGTACCCTTTTGAAGGGGAGTTTTTATAAAAATGTGGTTTTAATTATCTAAAACAGTAACTGTCATCCGATTTTGATTAAATTTAAAATAAATATCTACTTTTATAGTATCCATGAATATACCAAAAGTTATGAAAATCCATCAGACCGTTTCAAAATGGCGGCCAAAAAAGTGACTTAGCTCTAACAGGTTATAAATACAGTAGTCCAATTTCAATGAAATTTGAAACAAATTTTCCATTCATGATGCGTGGTAAAGTGTGGAGTAAAAGACTACGCTAGTCTGAGACCTTTGGCCGAAGCGAGGCTGTGAGGGTAGCAAATACCAGTGATAATATAAAATGCAAAACTGAGGCGGAAGTGAGGCCGTTATATTTGTTGGCACCCAGCCAAGAATGCTTGGGTGCCTTGGATTCCTCCAACTTACTCGTTGTTATACAAGCTAAACGACAATAAATTGATTATTTTCTTTATACTTTGTACAATTATACTAGTAACCAAAAGTGAGTCAATGAATAATAAGTAAGTTCTATAAATCTAATTTTGTATACCAAATATTTTAATCAAAGGTGTTTTATTGTTATAAATTTATTTCTTTACACTATAAAATCCTTATATATAGTTTTCAAATTCTTATTGAGTAAAAAGTTATACTGTGAAGAATGGTATGTAAATAAAACACATCTAAAGTCAATATTATAGATATTATAATACTATGCTAATCTTAGCTTATTCACTGGGTGTCCAAAAGTCTGACCTCCTATCTCCCTTTAACTTTTGAACGAATGAACATTTTTGAACGTGCTTTTGCATACATATGAGGCGTCAACTGAAGTACTTTTTGGCATATTTTGGGGGCTGGCCACCCATGCCAAAATAGTGATGGGGGAGGGTGGCCCTTGAAAGTATTTATTTTACCCCATCACTTTCATTTGAAAGGATATAAAGACTCAAATTCATAGATACAGTACCATTAGAAAATTGTACGATGCCCCTGTTCAAAATGGCGAGCCAAAAAGTGATTCATTGATTAAGCAGATAAATTGACACAATAACTATTGTTTTCAAGATTTTGGGGAAAAAAATTCAGATTCATTTTTTGGGAAATCATAGCTTTCAAATTATATGCTACCAGATAAGTTTCACAAACTTTTGGAAATTGGCAGTTTTTGAAAAAAAGGAGCGGTGTTCAAAAATATTTATTTGTTTGAAAGTTAAGGAAGGGGGTTTCAAAATGTTTGGACACCTGGTATATATGCAATGAATACACGTGTAGTTTACAAACACTTGTAAAATATTAATTTTCTGAATAGTGAATACCTAATAAATTGAACTGGTATAAACTATTGTGTATTATTTAGAGCTGCCGAACTCACAGTTTCATTCTTACCATTATCTGTAGACTGCTTCAGACTGTATGAATTTAAAGTTGTATTAATAACAACCTCTGTTTTGTTTAATAAATTACCAATTTCCATTTCAAGTTGTAGAGTTGAATTATGAAGTTTAGACTGTACTTTTGTATATATGGCTGATGCCTCCTTCAGTATTTCATCAGCCCGCTTTGAAAAATTTGCTTGAAAAGAGCTTACTATCTGAAAAATATTATAAGAATATTTTGAAAGTTCATAATAGTGGCGGAGAGCAATTTAGCAAAAAGAAGAAACGACTTTTTCTACACTTCCGAAAAAACTAAGAACGCTTTTTTCAACAACATATACATATTGTTTGTTGGTTAGTCTTAGGTTAGATCTTAAGTTTAAATATATATTTAAATGTAGTTCCTATATTAGTGTAGTCCTCTGAAGACGGGTGGAGTTTAAACTGTCTGAAACGTTAGGAGTAGTTTTTCTCCAGAAATGGCAGGAATAGTCCGCTTTCTTCTTTTTACTAAGAATATTTATTGTCCGTTAATATGTTGTTATTAATATGATAGGATTTGTCATTTCCTTTAGTCTAGTTTACAGCTTACCTCAACAACAAAAAATTACTGGTCCTTAAAATATTCATAAACTAATGCACATTATGCAAATATTCATTATAAAAAATACATTTATTAATAGTTATTGGAAAATTTTCAAAAGTAATCCATGAGTTGGTATTAAAAGAAAGGTTTATTTCATTTGAAATTTGAAGGAATGTTAGCTCTGGCTGGCCTACATGTGGTTTTGTTAAAAAAAACCTTATAGTATTAAGTGGGTATGTTATAATTATTGAATTTGAGATTTTTTAGCCTAACAAAAAGTACATTAATAAAATGGTCGGACCTAGTATTATACTCATTCCTACTGTAACTTATCTCAATACATCATAATCAATTTTGATTTTCAGGAAACACATAAAAACTGTAAATATTCATTAGACTTTCTGACTAGAAAATTGATGCATGATGCACATTGTAAACCAATTTCCAATGTTACAGCTAGTAAACAAACAGCTTTCTTTTGAATAATCAGAATTCTTTTGGCCTCAGGGGCACCTCCCTATGACCTTAAACCGTACATGATTAAACTTTCCATAGGACCTCTGTAAGCAGACTTGACATAGTTGGTTCGGAACACATGTTTTAGGATTCCTCAGAAGGTTTATGCAATTCTACAAAGTGTACTACAAACCAAGTCAATATGGCTACTCCATGTCAGTTTACCATCAAACACTATCCCTGAAAGATTTACTTCTGAACATAATTTTCGGTGTGACTTAAAGTAAAAATATTTTACAAAATAGATAGTCAAAGTTTAAGCAATTACCCATGCAAGTATAACAACAGTTGCAAGTTTAACAAGTCAGTGTCGTCCTTTAAGCTTATAAAGCTCTCTTTGCCGTGTTCCAAGTGATAGTAGTGTTTTGGTGGTGCCATTAATGGGCCACAAAATTATCCTCTACCTGTCAGTGCTCAACATCCTTTTATTTCTCCTCAATCACTCTTTGTCAATTGGGTCTGCATACATATTGTTGTTGTTATTTATTGTCTGTTATAGTCAAATCACGTATTATATTCTTTTATTATTCTATTTATTGTAATTTATTTGTGTTATTGTTTTCTGTATTATAGTCAAGTTGTTGATATTTCCATAGTTTATCTGTTACCAAAAGCATGTATATAGTTCCTCATCAACTCTCGTAAACTCACCACATTCTTTCACACCTTTATGTAAAATCACTGCCAGTTACTTATCTTTTATTTATTTTAGCTTAAGAATTCTACTGTAGATTATCTATAGTATAATCACAATTAAAAAAATTGTAAAATAGTGAAATCTGTTGGAATGAATAAATAAATAAACTCTTTAACTACCTTCCTGAAAATTTACAAACATAAAATAGAAAATGCCAAAGTTTTCTAACCATGAATGAAGAATTTGCTAATGCAAGTTTATTACTTGGTGCATGAGTCTTTCTTACTTGGTGCATAGATGATTTTCTTGATAATTAAGTTAATTTTAACTAAGTTAAAATAAGGCTTATAGACATTACAGCCAATAGTATTTCTATTGAAACACAGGCCGGTCAGTCCCTTAGAGTTGAAACATATTAATTAATATAGCAAAAACATTCAGAATCACCTGAAAAAGAACGTTTTGGAACAGAATGAGTTAAAGCACCACTTAAATAGGTAAATGTTATCAAATACCTCTCCACTTGTAAAATAATAACGTGGAACCTTATTGAAAGTTAATAAAGATCAATGAAAAGTACTGAGTAGTTCCTAAATATGATGATGACCACCTCATTAAGTAAATAGTGGTCAGTACAAGTTTTGTTGTTGTTTTTGAATACCTACGACACTTATCTTGTGTTCTGGTTTGTAAGATTATTCTGATATTTTTAAAGGATTTTATTGTATTAAAAGGGCTTTTTGGATTTACCTGAGTTATTTTTATTTGTGCATCTGCAATGCCTTTGTTGATTTCATTAGTCAGATCGACCAAAATACGACTTGCATTTCCATCAGCTGCTTGAGTTATCATTGAAGCATTCATCATCAGTTCATTAGCTAAAATTATTATTTCTGATTTAGCCTGTTGGATGGTGGCTTGTTTCTTTGCCTCAAGATCTCTATCAATATATTGGGAGTAAACTAATGCCTGAAAAAACATAATTGATTAGTTTTCAATCTTTAAAATGATTTGGCACATTCTTGATCTTTGAATAATTTAATAATAATAATGTATTGTAGTAATTGTACATTTCGTTGTTTTGACTTTAAAAAAATGGAAATGATACAATATTGGTGAAATGAGAGGTGAATTACAATTTAAAAATGCATGAAAATACGGTATTATAATGTCTAAATACAACCTATAATTTGTCTTTATTATTTTTTAGTTTGTCTTTAAATTTCTTTAGTAATAGAAATAAAACTTTTGATTAACCACAATGAAAACAGTATTTAATTGTGGTTAATCCAAAGGTTTTTATTTCAATTATGTCAAACCACATAAGTTTAAAACCTAAAATTCTTTAGTAATAAATTATTTTTCATTTAGGTGTAGTTCTAAGTAACCAACTTAATTTTGTAATTACTATATTTACTTTGTTCAATATTCCAGATTATACAAAAGTTAGCAGGTTCAGAAATACACTCTGCTGCAGAATAAGGAGCCTTAAACAACAAGTTATTTTTTAGTTTCCAATGATATTAATTACGGTACCAATAGTTGTAGAGACTATGGTGGCTTCTAGAATTATGGAGACTAGTAGACCGATTGCATTCCTAATTGCCAGTTATAGAGCCTAATACCAGTTAAAGGTTATATCGAGTTAGAGAGAGAAAATCCTACTAATAGAGTATATAACATAATATAAATATCTTTATTGCTTGGACAAAAAGCTAGTTTTGCATAAGCATTAACAAAGAACAAGATACAGATTCTGATGGCACATATAGAGGGCACTGACAGTTATAGAAACTATGACCAGTACCTTAAGTTATAGACCCAGAAAAAACATATTATGAATAGAATTTTCAACTGTTATTTGTATGACTAAAAGCTAACTTAATTACCTGAAACAGAGCAGTACACATCACCATGCAAGTGACAGCCAACATTATTGACAGAATACGAATGAATTGATGCCAAGGTTACATGGAACTACCCTCTATCCATTAATATCACTCCTGATTGACACAATAAAGCCCTATCGTGATGATTGAATCTTGTCCAAATTACTCCAGCTAAACATCGTTTGTAGTATAAAGCAAAGTTTAAATCAATTTGCATGTTTCAGAGACATCACCTCATTCAATTGCTCTGTTATACAATTTGAGTAATAGCATTATTGTTAAACTAGCTTTAACTTGAAAGCTGATTATCAATAAAATTTACAATTCAAATGGAACAAGGTTTTTAACTACGTAGATTTGTTAAATTTTGTAAAGAAAATCTTCAACAAATCAAAACATTACTTGGTACAGTATTTATTTCTTTACATTTTGGGACTGGGTAAATTTAACTTAAGCCCTCCCTGCAACTTTCTCTGCAAGTGAACAGCTAATACAATGGCTGAAAATAGAGCAATTACATTGAAACTATGACAGGAATCACATACTGAATATTGAAAATGCTAAGGATATTATTATTCACAAATAAGCCTGGCCGATCAAGCAAGCTATATCTTTTCCATCACTATACATTCTAAAAATATATATTTTGTCAAATTGATCTTTTTGACCGTACAACATCTAGAAACAAAATTATTATTAAAATACAATACACACTTTTTTGAAAGCAGACCCCATACAACTATAACAAAAATGTATTTCAAAAAATGTTTAAAATTTGCATTCATTATCGAATTTTCTTTGGAAAAATGAGATATTTGTGCGTTAGCAAGGTAAGACCCAGGCCCGGGACCATAAAATGACCACCAATCCTGACCCCAGAACACGTTTTGAGAATTTTTGTCAAAACTTCATATACATATGTATATATATGTGTATCATCTATACAGGCTGTGTATCATCTATACAATCTATAAATGTTCTTTTTGTAAATAAGTCGGTCAAGTTTGTTAAACCAGCAGTAAATCAGAAATCAGTATTTTCACAAATAACGTTCATACATTGTTTGACGACCCGCACCTCTTCCCCTTACTCAGCACACTGCCGACACTGTGGAGTGACGTCTATCACTCACGTATCTCATACAGAATGAATCTGTAAATAGACCTGTAAAACTAAAATCAAGCTAATTTTCATGAACATACTTGTAAGTATATAGGTGTAACCACTCTACAAATCAAATTAGATGTCCAATTTCAAAAAAATTGTTGCATATGCTCTTCTTAGGTTAAATTCTTTATCTAGCAAAATCGGTCCACCCGAAGTGACCTCTTGGGAAAATTAATGTTACCAAGCACACCATGGGTACCTAAAATCCCACTCTGCTAAACCAAGATAGAACCTAAAAATATATTTTTGCCTCCATCTTGGTCTGACTGATTTTTACGATTGTTTCTAAATGTGTTGGGTGCAATGGCATTGTTTGCTTCTACAAAGTTTCATCGGAATCGGTTTGTAAATGCAGTTTTGATACTCTATAACTTAATTTTAGTGGAAACGTGTTCTTGTGGCTATGTGTCAGGTATTTTTAAATTTCTATACCAATACCTTTATTATTTTGAAGTTAACCCTATAATTATTTACTACCAAACATAACTAATGTAAAGTATGAAAAATTATTTTTTGGATCAAACCAGTAAACCATTGAATACATATTTTATTATATAGAATACATAACAAAACGTTTCGTCTACACTAAGGTAGACATCTTCAGTTGAATAGACAAAGAAGAGTTAAAAATAAATGTATAAAATGACAAAATATAAAATGTATATGTATTTAGGGAGTATAAAAATTCAAAGGTAAAAGTATAATTTTATACTCCCTATACATTTTATATTTTTCATTTTGAAAGGTTTGTTCACAGGGGCTACTTGTAATGTTATTAAAGAACAAAAGACAATAAAGTACCCTTTTATCATCTTTTTCATTTTATACATTTATTTTTAACTCTTTTTTGTCTATACAACTGAAGATGTCTACCATAGTGTAGACAAAACGTTTTGTTTTGTTATTTATTTTATATAATAAACTAGGCTATGTATTCAGTGGTTTGATCTGAAAAAGAATTTTTCATTATTACTAACCACTTAAGCTTAAAATTGAAAATAATGTAAAGTATGTTTGTATTATAAAGTGTGTAGGAGAGATTGTGCAATGGGTAACCTCAATGGTTTCTCCCAATCATTTCTTAGCCCCATCAAACATTTTTCATAAGACAAGTCTTATGCATTTCTATTGCATGTCCATTTGCCAAACAAAATAAAACCTTTCTGATTTCTGTCTTTAGAAAATGTTCAGTCTTCAAGCTATAATTTTTATAAAGTATATAATTTTTAAAGTAAAATTCAGTTATTAAACAAAGTATTAATACAACTGTTAAACCACTGCATTTTCAACAAATTTAAAATGGCTCCAGCTGAAAATGTCTACCAATCCTTTTTCTTTAACTGAAAGTGTGTGTGATCTATAACTGATCAGGAATGAAAATATTGTAGTCAAAAAATACAAAAGTGAAGTTTGCCAAGACACATGAAAATAATAAGAAATGAGCGGAAATAGAAGTGCACAGCTGAACAGAGAGCGGAGAGGCAGTTTGCCAGCATTTTCTGGCTGCCATCAAACCGTACTATGTCCATGTCAGGCGCTCATCTCGTCTTGGCCTTCCTTATAGCAGGTTATTTAGTTATAAAGATATCACATTCACAAATGTGTTACAAATTTATTGTTAAACTTATTTTTATGTTTTTATTTACAGTATTTCAATCGGTTTTTAAATTAAACTGAAAAACAATAAATTGAATCAATCAGTCATAAGAATTGACAATTAACTCAACATTTAAACTGTTGTCAAACACTGCAGTGTTTATAAACCTCATCACTTGACTATTTTTATTGATGGTTGTAGCATTGATGAACAACGCTTGGTTTGAATTTAAATTGATGTATAAGTTAAGTTTTTGTGGATAATCATGTACTTAAAATGCCTGATTTTCATATGATTGGGCAAAACCATTGGGGTAACCCATTCCACCATCTCTTCTACACACTTTGTATTACAAACATACTTTACATTAGTTATCATTGGAAGTAACTATATTAGGGTTAACTTCAAAATAAAAAAGATATTGGTATAGACAGTTAAAAACTACCTGACGCGAGGCCAGAAGTTTTCCCCTAAAATTGAGTTTTAGGGTATCAAAACTGCATTTGATTCCGATGAAACTTGGTATAAGCAAACAATGTCATCGTACCCAACACATTTACAAAAAATCATAAAAATCCATTCAGTCAGACCAAGATGGAGGCAAAAAAGTATTTTCAGGCCCATCTATAAAAGTATCTTGGTTTAGCAGAGTGGGATTTTTGGTACCCATGGTGTGCTTAGTAACAGTAATTTTCCAAGAGGTCACTACGGGTGGACCGATTTTGCTAGATAATGAATTTAAACTAAAAAGCGCATTTGCAACATTTTTATATGGAAATTGGACATTTAATTTGACTTGTAGAGTGGTTACACCTATATGTTTACAAATATTTTATGTTATAATTTATACACATTTTTCAAGAAGAATAAACATAAATGCATAACATGTGGGGAAGGAAGGAAGGAGCCTTCTATTAGGAAAATGTAGCAACTTTTGAAAACAGATAACAATATGTGAGCGCTTTCAGGCTTCAGAAATCTATCAGTAACAATACACGAGAGGCATTTAGAAATTAAGGAATGTTCACGCATCACGGCCAGTGTAGGTGCCCCACAATTATGTTTGCATAAGATAGCTACACAGTACACCCCTTGGCTTAGTTTTGGCAGAATTTTGTTGGTGTAGAGACATGCATCATAATGAGAGATATACAGGGTCCGGCAGTCAAACTTGACGGTTTTTTTTTCTAAACACAATTCTTTTATGGGTTCGGAACTTTCAGAACACTGCTTTTGGAACTACAAGAAGGATCACCTCGAACGGTTAGAACACCATTCAGCGGAACAACAATTGCTACTGTTGTAACAACAATTGCTACTGAAGTACTGAAAAACAATTGCTACTGAAGTACTGAAAAACTACTGAAGTACTGAACTTCGGCTCAAGGTGAACAGAATGGTGACCATCCCACCTGACCAGACGTTTCCACCACTACCTATCCCCACTCAAAAACCGTCATTTGGGGAGAACTTCGTGAGATCCCGCGCATAACATTGGAGAGAGTCATAACTTCTCCAAGAGACTTCATTACAGTGTAGAAAATGGGGTTATCATTTAAGTGACATAACTTTTGGTATATAAGTTATTTTTGTGCTTTTTATTATGAATATTAAATTTCCAATTCTCCTCTTTACATTAAAAAAATAACTTTTAAAATATCTCAACAACTTTTTGATTTATTCCATTTTGGTCAAGTTTGGGACTGCGGACCCCATATAATGTTGGAAAAATTATATTAAATTAAAAACATAAACCAATATTATTTTTATTTGGCAGAGCGGGATCTTTCTAAAACTGGCGCCTTGGGATCCAGGTTCAGGCTGCAAGAACAAAGCATTAAGTATATAAACAAACTTTGCCTGCAAAATAAAAAACGCTTTTTGTCTTTCAGATACTGGGGTTTTATGAAAGGAATTTTGAAATTATGATTTTTAAATAAATCTCTCAGCTAAGTGTTTTTAACAGTAAACCACTTATCAAATGATGGAACAGAAACGCTTAAGCTAAAACTTTAAGGTACCGTATATTGGTTTTAAATACATTTGAAAAGTGATTTCCATTTAAACGTGGTTGTAGCTAATGGAATGAGTGATTATTGCAATGGTATTACATACAGAATTGTATGGGAAAATAATTATTTTGTGTGATAATAACTTATTCTATTAACTACAACCACGTCTAAAATCACTTTTTAAACAATTTTTTTCGTGAAATTATTGATTTTATTTGTATTCTCAATCACAGGCATTATATTGTTATTTATAAGTATAGAGTTTATATCCAATATTATCTGTTTATTTTCTTCTTAAGTTGATCCTCTATCATGCGATTTGCTACTTTCTAGGTCAATTTGTGGGATTTAAACAGGATTCAATGTTGTACTTTTGGTTAATTTAGATAGTTGATTTGTGACATCCCTTTCAAAGCTTAAGATGTTGAAAAGTTTTAAAATACACATATTCACTTTCTAAATATTTGTAAAATGTTGAACTACAAAGTTTTTAATGTTCTCAGAGTAACTAATACCTAAGACTTCTCTTTACCGTTTTACACCCAAATCTTAAGATATCCGCCAAAACTCCTTCATATCCTTTCATTATCTTGATGGTACACAGAAGAACTTCACATGACTGGATTTCTTGCCATTTTATCGTTTTGTTGACTATCTTCAACACCTGCCGACTCCCAAGGAATCTTCATATTTATTTTCTCCATTTTCAGACTCTTCTTCTTCTGCTTGGTTATGATCTTCATTTATGTTTCGTTCCTCAGATTCTGGATTGATGTTTCTATCAGGTTTGGAATCTTCGGAACTATTGATTTCTTCTCCTGTAGGTTTTTCATTCACAGGACTTGCCTCATTGACCTGACCTTCTTCGTAATTCTGGTTTTCGGATTCATTTTCAGTTAGTTCCACATTTACCGGATGCCCTACAGTTTCAATTTGAATATTTAATAGACAAACTACTCCAAAAGCAACAAGAAAAGTTAAACTTAACATGATTTGTATATTTTAAAATTTAATTATACATAAAAGTTTATTTTGAAAAGAAAATTACAATAAAAACACCTCAACATTTAAAACTAATAAAAAATAAAGTTTTGGCTTAAGCATTTCAGGACAAGATTTTCTGCCCTTTTGGGGGTTTTCATCATTTGTAAAGTGGTTTCCTGTTAAAAATGGATTTAGCTTAAGGAATAAGTAATATCAATTACTAAAAATGTTACTTGTTATTTTAAATTTCCTATAAAATTCCATAGAAAAATTCTGCTGTTTATCAAAGAATATTTTTTTTGTTGGGTGGGTATTCTGAAGCTAACATAACATCTTAGGGTATAATGAGACGCATGTTTGAACAGCATTAAAACTCGGCCAAAAACTAAGCCAAGGGGTGTAACTACACGGTGAATATTCAATCATAATGGTAGGGCATCTGCACAAGCCATGACGGGCAAACGTTTCCTACTTTCTGAATGGCCCGGCCTTGTATATTTTGCTAGAGTTTAGGTTTACAAGCTCATAATATTTAAAAACAAAAACCTCACAACTAAATATTTTTACTTAGAACTGTTCACTGCTGAAGTTTTCGGGGGTTCGTGGAAGCACTCTGAAGATCCAGTGTCTTTTGAAGGTGAGACAATACTTTAAGAGGATGATGATTAATTAGTTTGTGCCTTGGAGTTTTCTTTTTAAACTGTTATAAATTGCAACAATTTTGGGTTTGAAACGCTTTAATGATAAGTCAGAATCTTTGCCAACCAAAAACAAATCTAATTTTTTAGAATCACCATCTAAATTTGAAAAAAAATACTAGTTTGAATAACTTAAACAAAAATCAATTTACTATTGTGCATCAAAATACACAAAGTGCCTTGTATACAAAGGAATGATCTCAGTGACAACTTCAGGGGAGGGGAGCCATGGCCTCCTCCGAGAGGTCTCTAAATGTCTTGTCGTTTGTGTAAAAATTAAGGAACTAATTATAAGCCAGACTTACATTCTGAAATTTATACTTGTGGCTGTAAATTAAACTGCCCGAACAGACCACAAGACACAATTTTGCTAGGAAGACACAGTTTTGCCTGGTTAAAGTACCTCTAAGCTGTAGTTTGAATGGCTCGTGGGGCAGCCTGGTGAGCACAAGCTATGAAAAAAGCTTTGGCTGTCTCCTAGGGATGTAACAAGATGTTTAAATCCAGATTGATTATTCCTCAATTATTCCTCCTAATCCAGTGCTGAAATTCCCTATTACCATAAACAAAGACTAACAATAAAAAGAATAATTTTTAATTTGCATAAAAACGCTTACTTTAAAACCTTTTAGTTGTAAATTGTCTCTGAAGTAAAGTCTTATTTCTGCCCAAGTATCGCCATTACCAGGTAAAGAATGTGAACGTATTTTACCTCATTCAATTGTTAGGTATAGTGAAAGTTCAGTTATAATGCTTTTGCTTATACAGAGACAGGCAAAAGGGTGGAAACTTTATAACTTTTTAACCAGCTTTTTCATCGAAACCGAACTCAGTACATTTTATTAGAGGAACCAAAAGTACCTTTTAATGCATACTGACACTTTGCCCCAGTTTTCAAAATAGTGAATTGGCGGGATAGCCCCAAAATTTTCATAGGGAAGCTCCATCGAGTGACACCTCATTTTGAAGGTCTTAGAAAATATTGATGAATGCTGAAAATTAGAAGTCTCTATCTTAACCCAGAAAGAAATGCCGTTGATTTTAAGTTAACAAGATTTTTTTACACAGACCCTTTAAAAATTATGGGGTTTCCCCCTCAGTCCCCATTTTGAAAACTGGGGCAAAGTGTCAGTATGCGTTACAAGATACTTTTAGAGACTTCTAGTTTTCAGCATTCATCAACATTTTCTAAGACCTTCAAAATAAGGTGTCACTCAATGGGGCTTCCCTATGGAAACTATGGGGCTACCCCCCCAATCCCCCATTTTGATAACTGGGGCAAAGTGTCAGTATGCATTAAAGGTACTTTTGGTTCCTCTAATAAAATGTACCGAGTTCGGTTGTGCTGAAAAAACTGGTTAGAAAGGTTGAAAGGCGTTTCCACACTTTTGCCTGTCGACCCTGTATAACGCCTGATCACAAAATCACTACTGTGTATTCAAATCAAATCGTTTATTGCATCAAGCAATATTTACAATTGTATTGCAATTCTTAAATTATAATTGTTAGTTGTTATGAAATCAGTGTATTAGCTCTTTAGGTTTATGGATAAAAATGCCTCAAAAAAGTTCTTTTCTAAAGCCTACACAACTCCTATATTATAAGTTGATATAAAATAGTCCTAATAAAATGCCACCGAGAGCATTATTTTTATGAGTTGAAACAATCAACTGATTTTCATACTTGCAACATTTTAAAAGAGAGGTTAAGCCTATTCCCAATTTGGATTTAGAAGTAAAGGCCCCTAAACTTTTAAGCTATGGTTTAAAATAAAATTATAATAATTAAAAGAATAGTAACTATTACTTATTAAAACAACAAAAACAGGATTGATCAAAACATTGTTTGAATTTTGAGCCTGTGTATTTCAATTTACAAAATTTGGTATGGTAATATTACTTAAGACACCAATGTTACTCATAAAGATTGGTTATTAAAAAAAATTACATGGATTATTTTTTGGCTTACTGGACTTGCCCAAAATAAATATGTAATATTTAAATACATGTGATAAAATTAGCAGATGTTTGACTGGAAAGACTTGTTTATAATATCAAACAAATATTTTTAGTACCAATACTAAATAAACAAAAAGAGTGATGCAGAAAAAAAGCATAGGAATCAAAGGAACTGCAGCTGCAGACTATGTAGATATAAAAAACACTGGTCTTCGGCCTTCTTGGGACGAATTTTGGAAAGTGGACCACATGCAAGTGGTGGAGGGAGAAGTGACTGGTGGCAAGGAAGGGATGTACGAGAAGACAGCAACAGTGAGCACGATCAGTAGCTTCAAGTCTGAGGAAGGAGGCTACCGACACGTTAAGTTCATCACAGGCAGTGAGTGGCACGGTGAGTGGGACCGGCTAGGCATGAACGGCATGGGAGTCTACAAGATGCCACACGGAGTCATGTACGAGGGAACGATGAACGCAGGAGTGTTTGAGGGTATCGGTACTTTGCGGTATCCAAACGGAGGACTTCTAGAAGGCTTCTGGCCCGAAGGCAAACTTAAATACTGTCAATACGATTATAAAGACGGACTGAAGAGAGACACTCTTATTGACTGGTTGTATTGCAGGTATCCAGACAGGAGATTCTACAGTGAGCTGCAACACAGCTTAAAACCAGCATCGCATGAGCAGATCACAAACTCCTCACTGGCAAGGGATATCCCTGCTAAACAATTTGATGTTGGAGACGGCTTTTATAATCCAGTGACAAAATGTGTGACTGACCCCGTATCTGGGGAGGTGTTGAGGATACCATCAACAGTAGAGGAACAGTGGATATTGGCAAACAGCAGAGCGGCAGAACTGGACACAGTCGGTTACAGGCCAGACTTGTACCAGAATCTGTTCCGAGAGAAGGAGGAGTTAGACTTAGAGGAGAAGAGGGAAGAAACAAAAGAATCTAATGATATTAGAGAAATATTGAATCTAATTCAGCAAGATGAAGATTTGGAATCGAGAACAGATAGCAGTTTGAGTTATCCACAAAACAGAAGCAGCAGTTTACAGTCTAAGTTGGATCACTGTAACTTAGGAGAACTGAAGAGGTTGTCTTCGATTTGGTCGAGATCAATGGTAAGCGACTTTGAGAGTGTGATGAAAAAAATATTCAAGGACAAGAGCCCAAATAAACCAAAACTGTTCAGCACTTTAAGATTACACAGAAGCAGCTTCTTAGAGGATTACGAGGACTTCCATGATGATGATGACATGAGTATAGCAAGATTGTTGCAAGACATCGCCATTACATACAACCGAGGCAGTCGAGTAGCACAAGATATGAGTGGGCGATCTCCAGCGTCAACTCTGTTAGAAGCACAAACAGATCCCCAACCTGCACATGGCGGCCCTTCGATTCCTGATCCCAGTTCCAATATGACCAGTACTTATACATTACCAATGAGTAAAGTCGAACTAGTCAGAGAAACTGAACAGTTTGAAAGTAGAAATGGAGAAATCATCAGCAAAGAGAGTTCTCATGACAAATCTCTTCTTAGGCTTGAAATTAACTATTCTGACTATGACAATGACAAACCATAATTTAAAATCCTACAAAAATGGTTCATTTAAGTAAAATTAAAAACTAAACAAGTTATTTTCAGAACAAATAAATTGGGCATTGAGTGAAATCTTTATTTACATTCTCCAAATTCAGCTTAGAAAAGAAATCTTGTACAATAGCGTTTAACCACAGAAAACCATCCATCTCTTAGGTGTGAATTAAATAAAAAATGTAATTCAACAATTGTTAATACAACAGTTTAAACTTTTACATATAAGCTATCAATCATACAGTAAACTCTTATTGGAAGATATAAATAATTTTGTACAGAAACAATCACTCCAATAATATTTTGGTTTTAATTGGTTAGATTTTTCACGAGCGATGCTAGCATCATCAGAGGAAACCATAAACATAATTTATTTATAGGTTTGACCAGTCTCACCCAGTCAACCAGCTACTGAGGATGGCTCTCCACAGCGAGGTGGAAACGTTTTGCAGTACTTATGTTTCAACTGTGACCAGAAGCCTTAGATCTTAAGAGTGATTTTATTGTTTGCACATCCTGGTTTTCCTTAACTTAACCATAAACTTCAACTGGGGACCAGTGAGTGACCGTCACAAGTTATCATTTAGATATATTTTATGGTAACTAGGGGTTTTTACCAAATTTTAAATTGGTTCTAATCAAAATTCAGCCTTAAAAATTTATTGACAGCCAACCAATAGAAGAGCCGAATATTTTTTCAGCTCAAGTTTTACTTTGTCTGTTTTGCATTTTAGTGTAACTATTTTAGCATAAATGTATGCAAGTTAAATTTAATAAAGAATGGTAAAAGAGTACCTTTATTGCATGAATAATATTTAATAATTCATTGAAGTGTTTTGAACGTTGTGTGAAAATGTAAACATTGCAGAATGTAAACAACTTAACCGGTGGTTTGTTAACCAGCTGGTTTGCAGGCAATTGAAAAAAACGGCCCCAGGTCAGTAACCATCTGTAACTCTCTAAGGGTCAAAATGAGTGACCCTTTGGTTTCAAAGCACCACTTGAACTTTTGAAATTTCAAGTACTGTATTGTTCTCCTCTTGAATTTGTTGGAAACATCCAACACAGTTGATTTTGCACAGGATGGGGAGGAACTTGCTCCACAGGGAGACACCAATCTCCAATCAACCTCATATACAAGAATATCAAGCGAAGCAAGGTTGAACCAATGAGTTTCATAAACTACAGAAATGTCACGACATCAGTATGTAACAACGGTCATTCTGGTAAGTGCTACACACCTAAATTTTCATCACAAGAAAAACTCGGATTCATGATTTGTATAAAAGAACTAATTTCTTTTGCTATGCTTTGCTAAGGGTTTAAAGTTTACATTACATGAAATTACAATTCCTTTGATTGTAATAAAAAAGGAATGGAAAGAAGAGCAGGCTCACATGGATTGAGTAGAACCACATAAGAGAACACATTTAACTTATTCATATGATTGTATATTGTGAACTATTTTCCATTCATATTTTTATGGGAGTTTGTTTAATTTAACTCCCTCAAATTTCAGTCTCCTAAAATTACAAACTGTTTTAACATCCTCTTTAATTTAGTTGTACATTAAAAATGGATCACAAGCCATGTCACTCATGAGGTACAAAATGCGTTTTTATGAAAACTTGTAGTTAATAATTCGGTACACCCCCATGCAAACCAAGAGAAACAGGTGATGGTCACAAACTATCTTTTAGAATTTAGATGTAGGAAAAAAGTCTCATTTTGGTTTTACTTGCTTAATACTTTAAACCCCAAAATCACTTGACGTTCACTTTCTTAATGCCTCACGCCAGTCTATCATTTCACTCTAATTAATTTTTATGGATACAATACTTTCTCTACACCCATAATGTACAAGGGGGTACCAATGAGTAACGGGAATCGGTTGGTAGAGAGGAGGGAAGCACATAGAATGCATTACAGCCGGTAGGGGATGAAAGCGCAACTCTTCCTGAGTTCAGCGCACTCAGTGTGGTCAGTCTGAGAGGTCATGAGGAGGAGTTGCGTGCATTTTTCTAAAAGATGTTTTTGTTCTGCTTTGGTTTGTTTTGGTGGTGTCATTAAATGAACAACATACAGCAGTGAAGTTTTGCTTTCTTCTCGGTAAGAACACGTCGGAATCTATTGCAATGATTAAATAAGCTTATAATGACAATATCTTGAGCAAATCCAGAGTGTACAAGTGTTTTCCCAAATTCAAGAGGGCGCGACATGTTGATTGAGGACAAGCCTTGTCCCTAACGACCTTCAACTTCTCGGACTGATGAAAATGTTCAGAAAATCTGTCAATATTGTGAGAAGACCGTTGGAGGACCATTGAGAATACCTCTTTGCTGTCTGTAGTGAGTTAGAGTTCAGTGCAGCAAATTAAAAACAAAAAAGGCGATTTGGTGAAAGGTATTGTTTTGGTTTTTTGAAGAGAACATGTTTTTAGTTGCTTAGAGATTCTGTCCATGCTGATATAAATACATAGTTAAGCAAATGATTTTTTTATGTTTAAGTTGTGTTCAAGGTGGAACAAGACTGTGTAACTGGCATTGCCGCTGGTGGCTTGAGAAACTTGTTCATTCTAGATGAAGTGCAGTTTCACTGGGGATCGGAGCACACAATTATGGATAAAAGGTTTAGCAACTTTACCTGTGAACTCCTGAAATGTACCCACACAATAACAATGTGTTCACTAATGTTTGCCAAAATAAATAAAAATGTCTAATTTTAAAAACTTAAGGTAAAAAAAGAAGTAGTTTTGGTATTTTTTTATTAATATAAGACTTTTTACAAACTTATTTTCAATAGGTACAAATTGTTAAAATGGTTTATGTTATACGAGGTGTTTAAAGACCTATTTTCTAACCAACAATGATCATTGGCGCTTTTAAATTTTTACTGTGAATCCCCAGAACAAACCCACATCTTTTGGCATACTAAAATTTCAAATTATATTTTAACTTAAAGATTATTTATTATCTTAAAAAAGAATAATCAGTTCCATGGAAAAGAATACCAGCTAATTTAAAAACAAGCTGTAGAACACTCTACCGAAAGAATTATTCTAATAGACATAATAAACTTAACAATGATTTTCTCAACAACTATTTAACAATTTTGTATGTGACGCAATATTAAGTGCAATACTATTTTGACTTGACTTAAATTACGGTTTGAGCCACCAAAGTGAGTTTGAATAAGTTAGGTCAAACTGTTTAGGGAAAATGTTACATTTAGAGACAAATTTTTCAAAGGCTGTTAAATTTAATTAATACTAAAAAAGTCTCAGGTTTGCTTACTGATAGAAACCATATATCCTCAGATCACCAAAACTGCTCTTACCCTTAATAATCATACTGTACTGTAAATACCCTTTTCCGCAAGTATACTTTCACAAAATAATGTTTCTATATATTATTTTGTTATTGTTTTTTTAGAATAGGCTTTCATAATTTAAGTTAAAAATTAATAAAACCTTTCTTTAAACTCTGATTTTTTGGGCCTCACTCACCTTAAGTTTAGCGGAAGACTAAGATGTCTTGAATATTGTAGAGATCTTCATGTCAAAAACACACACACACATTTACACAACAGTCTTCAGCACTTTCCGACGTTTCGCGGCACATATAAACGGTCCGCTAGTGACTCATCTAATTCGCCAGTGGTTAAAGATTCATGGCGTGTCAAAGACGGACGAAAAGCCTTGAAGCGGATACGTTTATAGGTGCCATGAAACGTCCAGAAGAGCTGAAGACTATTGTGTTAATGTGTGTTTTTGACATGAAGATCTTTACAATCTTCAAGACATCTTAGTCTTCCGCTAACCTAAAGGTGAGTGAGGCCCAAGAAATCAGAGTTTATTTATTGACACCTCATCTAATAATCATGTCATTTAAATATAAAACCTTTCTTATCAAACTAGTACCACACTACAACTCTTAAACTTCTGTTAAAACATTTTAAAATTTACATCTTTTTTCAATGTGATTTTTAACCTTTCTGCACATTTATTCCTAAATCAAGTTGAAGTTAAAGCGTGTAGATCGAACTGAAACTCGAACCCGAGTCTCTCACTTGCCGGGTGATTATGCTAAGTGAGAGACCGGGTTTGAATCTGGGTTGGTCCACACATTTTGTCTTCAAATTTCTTTAGTAATAAATTATCTATATTAGCGTTTATACAAATTAAGATCTATAACAAGTCTTTCTGCATCAGGATATCACTAGTTTAAAAATGTGACGACTTCAGCAAAAGTTTACTTAATGTGATCAAAAATAATATTTCAGGTACCCATTAGAAATGCATTTGATTCACTACAACAGTTTGTACAACAGAAGTAAATCTTTCTGTCATGGCGATGGACTGGCAATCATAGCTGTGCTGTTTTGTGTAAGTTTTACTTCATTCATCATTTCAAATTTTCCTGGAAGCACACATAGTTCATAGTCATATCAGAAGATAGTTCTTTTCATTTGATTTAATGCAACCCTTTTCCATAAACGCCTCTATAGAGTAACAGGCTAAACTCACGAGGCAACGCTTGAGGTGAGACTTAAATAACACTACATTGGGAATTGAGTCAATTTGCTGGGGAATACAGTGTAATAGTTTAACTAGTTAGTTAATAGTTTAATAGTTTGGCGCCGCTTGGGAGGGTACATTTTCATTGGGTTCTGTGCTGCGAATAGCTAAAAAGGTCTCTACCTCTTGTTTCACAATCATGAAGATTTCAGCCCTACGCTAATTGACAAAACAATAAATTATTATTTGTAGACATTTTTAAACTACATCAGTTAATAATGACATTGGAATTTTAATTTTCAATGTTATTATTAACTGACGTAGCCTTAAATTGGCAACAAATAATCATAATCTGTCTGTACAAACATTTAAATTTCAACTAAAATCATTATAGTACAACATTTTAAGAATATAGACAAAAAGTAAGATTAAAACTTAAAAGAACTCCGCTCATGGCTCCTCTCATCGAGTTAATACAATTGAATTTTTCTATACTAAGATAATTCGGAAATATTGACATATTTATTTTCTTTTGTGATCTTTGCAACTGCTGTTTTTAAGCAGGTATCCTTTTTTGTTTTTCTTTAATTACTACCTGCATAACTTTATTTGATTTGTTGTTTTGATCTAAATTTTGATTTTTGATCAATTTTGATTTTTTGCGGATTAACCGTGATTTTGCTGATCCGGGAAGCCTCAACCGACTTTATCACAGTTAATCGGGAGTTGACTGTAGATTGTACAATCACTGTCAAACTTTTGTTGATTAGATAACTTTGATTATGGCCAGTGGTCATTTTTATGTCAGTTTTAATAGTAAATGTTCTAGGCTGAGTTATTCGGTCTAACAGAGGTTAATTTTTTATATGTATGTAGATATGTATCATTTACTCATTAAATATTGAAGAAAGTAAATGGAAAACTAAAATAATGAAGACAAAAGTAGTAAAACGACCCAGATAGTGGGTCAAGCACACTGATTTGCAAAATAATGGGGTCAGTAGCCCGGTATATAACTGGGAGAGGGTTAAAATGTGTTAAGTTGTTTTAGGCAAGTGCTTCTCAAGATAACCAAGCTTTGAACCCAATCATTGCTGCGTTAGAAGAAGAATTGATATCTCAGAGCATAGGCAACCTGTCTACTGAAGTAGAACCCATCAATCTCTACGGACTGCTGCCCCGAGAGAACCAACAATTCTTCCGCTATCATGGTTCTCTAACTACACCCCCTTGTTCTGAAATTGTCCTGTGGTCAGTGATGGAACACACCTCATACTTGTCAAAGTCACAGGTATTTTTTTATCAATAATTAACTAGATTGTAATAACTGGTTAGCATAAATGTACTAATGTTGGAAAAAGCCTCAGTTGGCAATATTCATAATTGTTTTACTGAAGTCTCAACTATTCAACTAATGTCATGAAAGAGCCCTGAAACCTGTCTTGAAAAACTGTTGTTCTTATTAAATGGAGCCTTCCATGGAAATAAATAACTAAATAAAGGTAGTGTTTTACAAAGCATACTCATAAAACCTTAAACCACAGGAAGGAAACAAAAACATTTAGAGTTTGCTGAAGTAATAGAGGGTACCAAGTGGAAAATTCTACTTATAAAGGTTTTCGTTTTCTAAAACTTTAGTTAGTGTGCTTTGTTTCACAATTCTGAACACTTCAAAATTCTACTTATCAAGGTTCTAATTATGTGAAATTCAACAGAGTGTAGGTGTCTCAAAGCAAAGTATAAAATATTAACTTGTACAGGCTATCTTATCAATGTGTGTTAAAGAAGTTTCTAGGGGATTTGAAAAACCAAATTGCCAATGAATTTGAGTTGTAAAGGATATTATACTGTTGTAAAATTTAAATGATTGCGTTATACTCATAAAAATTAAAAATATGTTGAATACATTGTTTAACATTTTGAATTAGTAAAGACCCATTTATTCAAATAATGCAATAGAAAACTTTGCTTTTAGCTGAAGAGATTCTGTCATATAAGAACCCGAACAGGAAGCAAAACAAACTTCAGGTGGCTGAAACCTCTCAACTCACGGAAACTCTTTCTTCTAACAGGCGGCCAACCGAGCAGCTTTAAAAACAATGCCATCATGTATATTTGGTTCTACTTTTTTATCAAAACTGTTTTATTATAAAGTAAGTTGGTATATTTTGTATGTGATGATAATTTATTTTGGACAAATATTTCTTTGTACATCATACACTATAAGTACTAAACTAAAAAAATTAAAATGCAGAGGTTCAATGAAAGTCATAGTACTCTTTAAAAGTTTAATTTATGTATGTCTTGAAACAGTTTCTTCCTTTATATTCTTACCAAGATTCCTGTTCAATGAGTGTCATGTCTGATGATGCTTTTCAATACAGGTCAAACTAATTCAAGCTCTTTACCTCATGTATTAAGTAAATCCATTAAATTACGAAGATTAAACTGTAATCAACACTTTACCTATGAAGGCTTCCTTTCCTTGTTTTAAAATTAAAATGTTATTTGTTTTTATTATTTTTATTTTAAAATTTTTAATTTTATTTATGTTTACAAGCATTTTGTTAATACATATAATTTTAAAATAAAAATACTGATTTAGCAATCAAAATTGTGTAATAATTTTTGTTAAGTTAACAAGTTTTGTATATGTCATGTTTTGTAAAATTTCAGTTTTTAAGAAGAAGGTTTCAAATATGAATAAAAGAGTAAAAACTGTACTGCTGTACACTAACATTTAACAAAAATTCACATTTTGAATGTTTATAGAAAGTGTTTTATTACAACAAAAATAAATTAAATACAGTCAACTCCCGATTAATTAACTCCCAATTAACCGTGTTGCAAATTAACCGTGACGTTAAACTGAGAAAAAATATTAAAATATTGACAATGGTGTGAGTGCATATTAATTTCTGAAGGGTCATTGCGGGAGTAACTTGATTATTGGAGTGGTTATTGGTGATTGCAAAACGATGTCTACTAAAATATGTAGCCTGGTTATACAGGGTTAGGCAAAAGTGTGGAAACGCCTTTATAACCTTTTAACCAGTGTTTTCAGCGCAATCAAACTCAGTACACTTTATTATAGGAAACCAAAGTACCTTTTAGTGCATACTGACACTTTGCCTCAGTTTTCAAAATGGGGTTGGGGGGGTAGTCCCATAATTTTCATTGAGAAGCCCCATCGAGTGACACCTCATTTTGAAGGTCTTAGGCGTTTTCACACTTTCCCGTGATAAAAGTCTGTGTATCTTAAAATGAACGCCATTTCTTTCTGAGTTAAGATAGAGACATCTAGTTTTCAGCACTCATCATCATTTTCTAAGACCTTCAAAATGAGATGTCACTCGATGGGGCTTCCCTATGAAAATTATGGGGCTACCCCCAATGCCCCATTTTGAAAACTGGGGCCAAGTGCAAGTATGCATTAAAAGGTACTTTTATTTCCTCTAATAAAATGTACCGAGTTAGGTTGCGCTGAAAAAACTGATTAAAAGTTATAAAGGTGTTTTCACACTTTTGCATAATACAAACCTGTGTAACTTAAAATGGACGCCATTTCTTTTTGGGTTAAGATAGAGACGTCTAGTTTTCAGCACTCATCAACATTTTCTAAGACCTTCAAAATGAGGTGTCACTTGATGGGGTGAAACTTATGGGGCTACCCCCCAATCTCCCATTTTGAAAACTGGGGCAAAGTGTCAGTATGCATTAAAAGGTACTTTGGCTTCCTCTAATTAAGACTACCCAGTTTGGTTGCGCTGAAAACACTGGTTAAAAAGTTATAAAAATGTGCAACAGGTATAACAATACGTCGGTGATATACCTAAGTAAGATAACAATAACAACATAATACACCGACGCCATTTTGTTGATTTCTGGTTGCTGCGGTAATGAAGTCACGTAACCTGTCAAGAGTTCGACGCCAGCGCTCCTTAACGCTTCGTAGCTAACTAAAACTGTGGAACCAAGGCAAACTAACATAGCTACCAAGACATCACTGGGCCTTTTATCCTCATTTTTAGTTGTACTCTTCTTTATTTACCTTATTGTACATCAATTTAGATTTTTTTCGGATTAACCGCGATTTTGCTGATCCGAGAAGCCTCAACCGACTTTATCACGGTTAATCGGGAGTTGACTGTAGATTGAACAATCACCGTCAAATAAATCAGTTAAGAAGAACCAACTCCTCAAGTCGGAAATACTGTACCTGGTTCACTTACCACATCAATATTTATCTGTCCACAATGCTGATGAACTGGCTGATGCCTTTATTCTTCAATTGTCATCAGAAAAATATGAACTGAAAATCAAACCAAAAGAACAAATCAGAATGTAATAAGGATCATACACTTGGTTAAAATCTGTACTATAAGTCCCTAGGGCTAAATGCAGATCCATTCTCTATTTTTATTTAAAAATAACAGGGATTTGTATTTTGATTGGCTGACATTTCAGATTAACATATTAGATCGAGCTTACTTCATATAAGGGATCTCTACGAGAACGAGGAGTTAAGCAATGTGTCTAAAAACAAAGAGCATGAGGTGTCAACAACAGTCACAAGATAGTTTTTAAAAACTATTAGCATATTTTAATACCCTACTAAAAAACTATTACTCCCTATATTTTCTGTGAAATCCACTATAGTTCAAGCTAGTTTTAGGCTAAAACTCAAGTTTAATATCTACCAAGTATTGCAGTGTATGTTTTAAAGCTGAGGACTTTTTGCTTGCAACTGCTGTGATTTATTACTAGAATGATCAGTTTGAAAGTGACAAAATTACTACGAGATTAGAGCTTGATTCTTACCTATACAGTGCTGTAATGTTTCATCAACTAGAATGTTTTGGCCGAATGATGCAGAATGCACCGGCACTAACTAGAGCTTGTATACAGTTAGGCTGGGCTGCTTATCATGTGGTAGATTATGTTTCAATAGACAGTGTAAAACTTCAATTATTAAAAACAGAGCCGACGCAAACGCTACCATAAATATGAGCAAATTTCCAAACAACGGATGGGGGGAGAACAATTTTTCTCCACTTTCCCACCACTTGTATAGCATAAAATATAGTTATATGCTAAGAAACTGATTTTGCTGACTTTTTACTAAATTTTGTAAACATCTGACATAACAGCGACTTGTAGAGTCGTCATATATATGAGGTTTTCTATTTGACTCAGAAAGTGTTGGGAAGCGCATCACTGCTGTCCGTTTTGTTATACGTTTCATTCTTCATGGCTATGAAATGAATGGCTCTATTTCCTATGAAAATTCGCTCTTAACCCTTTGCGGTCTCTTTTTATTTTTAAATTTTCATTAAAAGCCTACTGTATGGGTTGCCCTTGTCCCTGTAAGCAAAATTTCAGCAAAACCGATCTCTAGTACGGTGCATTACCAGTCATAGAACCACTTTTCTAAGCGTGGGGATTTAGCTCCTCCCTAAGCTCAAAAATTGCCACTCGCCGCCTCACTGGATTTGATGAACCATTTTCTCTTCAGTGATCCTCAGCGGCTCATTGCGGCCCCTGCGCCCGGAATGATTCAATGACTAGCATTGCACCGTACCAGAGCGCACCGGGGTGGGATTCAAACCCACGCTGTGACAGACAGGGGTCAACTGTCCGTCACTATAACCACCGGGCTGTTTGTCGAGGGCTGTCAAACTCAAACGTGAGTTGTCGTCAGGGGAGTGGTAGTTTTGGTGTTCTCTGCTAGGTGCCGTTATTGTAGTAGAGTCCTTACACATCAGACACTGTTTCAACCGCAACCTATACTGGACATCCAAGTGTTCAAAGGGAAATAGCGTTTGTCGACCTATGCTCGGCACGCAACCTCATAGGATTAATGATGAAAATTTTAAAGTCACAAAGAAAGAAAATAATACCAAAACAAATCTATTAACTTTATGAAGTAATATAAAACAAAAAGTGTATTTTAATAAGTTTATTGTTTATTATGATTTTTTTAAACACAGAATAAAGAGACTACTTCATTCTTCCTCGTCATGCGTAAGATACTATATGGTTTATCTTCTAAAAGCCTAAAATATCATTTTTCAAAAGATTGAGGTTACAACTATGAGAGTAACCTCTGTTGGCTCTCTTCGCCAACAAAATGTTTCCTATCAAAAATTGTATAGGCCTAATTGGTTTGAAACTGATCTAGATAATACAGTCATCTAAGAAAAATAATCAGTTGGGTAGTAAAGTTTGGTCTCTGCTGGTATTGGCCTTAATGTTGCCTCTATTTCCATAGCAAGCAACAGTGTTTGTTAAATGCACTAAGTAATTACAACTAAAGCTGATTTGGCACTCACCCTACAACAACGCAGCTTCTTGATCAGTTACCGCCTGGGGTTTTCCTAAGAAATACATGTTTGTTTAGTTATTGGCAAAACTAGAACCCTAAACAAATGTCCATTATTAGTTAGTTATAATTGTAACACAGAACTTACAGTAAATAAATGATTGACATAATAATATGACTAATTTACAAACACAGTTTCATAATTATCTTTTATACTGCCTAGGATGTAAAACATGAGGAGTAAAAACATTTTAAATGGGCTAGTCGTTTATTTCAGATTAAATTAACTTGTACAATTCCGACAAACCAACTACGTTCGATAACAATTATTTGATTGCTTGTATAACTTATAGCCACTCACCTTAACAATAAAATTTACTGTATACCAGAGTTCAAAATTGAATATTCTACCGTAGGACTCTAATTGATATTGTCCAGGTAAATAGAAGGGGGATCATGGAACACTTATGACATAAAATTGGCGGTATCTGTTGATATGAAACTTAAGTAAATTATATAAAATGTAGAATTAATAAATATTCTAAACAATGCTTTTTGTTTCAGTTTATACATCTATATAGTTTTCAAATGCTAATTTCAAATTTGATTTAAAACAGGGTTTCTCTAGCTGGCTTAGTTGGAACCAAAAAGGGAATAAATAGATTTATAATATGTTTCAATGCAACTTCCTGTATAATGTTTTCAATGCTCCAAAAGAAGTGGTGCTTGATTTAAATTCAGTTCATCCTTACTTCTCCTTAAATATTGCTTAGGTGAAATTATTGACATGACTGCCCCTGGCTTTTAGGAAAAAATGTTTATTTCCAGCAAGATGGTGCTATAGCACACATGTTTCAAGGGTCCATGCTAGTGGTTCAATGAAGGTTCATTGGACAAGTTATCTCACAGTACAGGGACATAACATGCCCCAGATCCCCTAATCTATGCATATGTAATTTTTGCTTGTGGGAACATCTTAAGTCTTATGTTATATCGAACTTTAATCACATTAAAAGAGGCAATAAGGAAAGAAGTGGCAGCAATCAATAGTGAGATGCTGGAACAGGTATAAGTAAATGTTCGCTAAAGACTTGAATCTACCATCCAGAAGACTAGATCTCACTCACCAGATGTAATTTTACACAATTAATGTTGATTTAAAATTACATTTTATGACAATTATTTTGAGAGTAAATGTATTTATTTTAGTTTAATGATAACGAAGTACAGTTAATTTTAAATCTGTCCGTTTCCTGTCGGTCACCCTGTATTTCTTTCATTTATCCCAGGGATACCCCATGGACCATCCTCTTCCTGGGGATCCCCCCAGACCACCCGCTATGTTAGCCTCCTGGAAGATACCCTGTGGGCCCCCTTGTGTTGGTTTGAAATTACAAAAAAGCTACAGTACACTTATTTGTTTAAAAAATTGTTAACTAACAAATATAAACGATATAGAACTTATTATTTAAAGATTAGTCTGGTTAGTCAGAAGACAGTAATCAATGCACATTTGTAATTTAGGGTAGCACAAAAAATTCACATTGATATGAGTAAGCTGGCCTGACAGCAAAAACTTACTAGGTGTTCACTATGAGGCTGTTGCAAATATTGTTCTTTAATAAAATTAAAAACACATGTTGAGAATGTAATTATACTACAGCCACTTTGGTGGTGTCTTGCGCGGAAACCATGCACATAGTAGGGGAAGTAGTTCATGTGCCCTCTACCGACTTCTGTACCTCGTATGCTGTGTTTGACTTTTGCGACGTATCCTAGAACAGAAACCCTTGAAAATGCAGGATTTTCCTTGAAGTTTTGCAAAATGTTGGGATCAGTTGAAGACTGTATGGGTTTTTGTAATTTTCTAATAAAAGTTTATTTTTTACTTGAAGAAACCTTCCAGAACCCAATTACTTTCTCTTCCACTAACTAAGGTGAATTAAACCCTAAAAACAGTTGGAATCGGCATGCTTTAATAATTGGAATGATACCAATGTGTTAAAAAATTGACTTTGTATACATTTTCTAATTTTGGTTCTAAGCTGAAAATAAAAAAATTAGTATTTGAAATAATGAGACACCTCTCCCAAACCCCCTCTCTCACTAACTGGTCAGTAGCTGCTTATTTTTAATACATTTCCAAACACTTATTATTTCCACTATTAAATTTGAAAATACTCAATTGCACATTTCCCTGACCAATTCCTAGGAAAATATTTGCACAATTAATTATAAGGTAATCACACATTGATTTTTTTTAGTACAAATGTATTGATCTACATTTTTTCTAAGAAGTCTACCACAATATTACACACTTGTATTTTGAGAATGGAATATTATTGTTACATGTTTTATGGTTTATGCTTTTGGGAGAGCAATTACAAAAACAAGATAATGAGAATTTTATTTAAAAAAAGTCTACTAAAAGAATAGTTTGCCGTCGTGGTAATAGAGATTCTTGTTAACACGTGTTTGAAACTCTACACATCGTCCACTTACATCTATGAGACATAAATAATTATGTTGCCCGTAATGTAATAAATAAAAACCTCTTCTAATTTCAAAGGCATTTTATAACGTTGAAGATGAATTATTTTCAATATATTTTGTTGTTGTTATAGCTTACCAAAAATATTATTTGTATGATTTGAATAGAAAAACTTAGTTTCTTCCAACTTTTAGGTTCTTTAGGGTTTTGTTGACGTGGACCGTGGCAACCCTATTAAAGGAGTAATAAGGGAACGGATGACACATAAACCATAGATAACATTGCACCTTCTAAGGGTTGTAATTTCTACCACTGTCTTACTGAAATTCTACTGGATTTTCAATCTATTTATATTTTATGTAACGCCGCAGCTTAGAAATAATTTTTAATAAAATTACTTTGGATGGTAAGGAATATTAGAGTTGTAAGAAGCACAAAGCAATTAACTAATTAGCAGCTAAAAGTTACATTTGTTCCAGTTTATTTTATGAGCCATTTAATTAATTTACAAGTGTTAAAACATAAGCATGTTTGATCTCCACAACATCCTGAAGAAATTAAGAAATGAACCATTACAATTGTAACAAGGTTAATACTTTGACTTGTTGATTAGACTTAGATTTGTAATGTAGGAATCTCGTTGAATCTTGTCGTAGTTGAATCTTTGTGCTTCCAACATCCCAAGTAAACAAGGCAAAAAGTGTAAAGGAGGGTTGTTGACCAAATCCGAAGAGATACCTTAGAATGAGCAACTAGCGGGAGATCCCCTCTCCGCGCCGGCTCGGCAATTACTCGCTTCTGCAACATTAAACACAACATATGAACATACACTCAGACACAATGTATCATGCCTTTGCTGTTCTCTTTACAATTAGAGTAGACGAGTCAGGCGTTTAGCACAATTAGAACACAATAAAGTTCAAACAAAATCTAAGTATTAAGTAGTTTTGTTTAAAAGTATTTTCTTAAATGATTGCACGTCCATGGCACCAGCCCGTCTACTCTTACAAGTTACAACTTAAAAGTTTTAACTTTGCCTAAGTTTTATTTTTAATTAAAAAAACAAAACAATTATTGGTTTTAGTTTAACTAAAATGTTAGGCTTCATTGTTAAGTTGTTAAAATGCATTTGTATTCATTGAAAGAATGATAACTGATGCTCTGCATATATTTATGGATACCTGGTCCACTTCTTGTGGGTTTGAGAGTTGACTAAGCCTCGTTTAGTTATTTGAGAAACCTTGATAGTGTGAAACCTTCATAAGTTGTAAAATTCATATGGTTGAAACTTGAAATTGCCAGCATTTCTACCTTTCAAGAATAAGGCGGCACAGTACAGGGGAAACAAGTGACAATGCAGAGGGTTGCAGACTTGCAGTCCAACATCGCATGAAACAGCATTTGTTGGATTGGAAACCTTTGCAAAGCCACTAAAAGATCCTTATTCAGTGATGACGCGAGGACGTTTTACAGTTTCTAGCCGCCTTAAACATATAATTTTCTACGCCATAGACTACAGTCATCAATGAGACTATTCTGTCAGTTTTTGACTCACGTACTACGCCCATCCCTTACTTACTTGGTGCATCTTAATGATCATTGTGGCTGGGACAGTTATTCACATGCAGTGTGTCTGCATTTGATACACTACGTAAAAATACACATGTTTTGTAATTGTGATATTGATCACAATGGTCTCCTAATAATAAACTGTATATTGAGGAGGAACAAACCTCAGAATTCTAAATGAATTACCCTGCCACAAAGATCTTATGACATAACAACGATGTCATATCTCGATTCAATAAACTGTAGTTAAAAAATAAAAAACTATAATAGTTTAAAAATTGTTTATTAGAAGTGTGACTGTTGGATGCCGGACTATCAGGATAATAGAGTCTACTTTTTAAATTTTCTTCTGTGTATACTTGGTGAAAAGTAGATGGAATTATAAATTAGACATTTTTAGCTTTTCTTAAAAATAAGTGAAAAGCTTAAAAATGTCTAATTTATTAGTACTTTTTAAATCTCAACTATTGTCATAAATTAATCAGAGAAAAACATATTTTATTTTTAATAAATATTGATGACACGAAAGTTTCTAGTAAAAAGTCAGATTTGCAAAGGAATCATAAATGTCCCTTGATAATTGTTCATTCCTGGATAAGTTTGCCGTGTGAATGATTCCAACCATTCTTCTCGTGGTTTAAATCTGATTTCTCTTCTGAAAATGCTAATACATATTTTCTACACAAACCTCTCACAGCCCTTTAGGCTTTAACAACCACCATGCAAAATTAAATATTCCAATCTATTAAAAGCCTCCAAACAATTGAATCAGATGAATATCAAATGATTTGTGTTCATAAGATCCTGTTAATGTTTATTGATAACACCCAAATTATTACTTTAACTTGTGGCCGTTATCGTTAATTTAATTTGTCTCATATAAATTGGAAAAGAAATCCCAGGTGTCAAAAAATGCCATTCCTATAATTTCAAAGTAGCATTAAAATATAAAAGAATCTTCACAGAATTTATTTATATGCCCATTAATACTGAAATTGATTTTTATACAACTTGTGTCATCACTTGCTTCCAAAGCAAGACATATTACCCCATCAAGATATGATATCTGATATATTTCAATGTTATGGAAAGTTAACGACTGCTTCCCGCTGTGTTCTTTGACCTTTTGTTGCAAAACTTGTTAAAATTAACAGTTTTTTCTGTGTGTATAATAGGTACTTATAGTGCTATTCTAAGCTCTAAAGTAAATAGTCCAGGGGTAACCTTTTGAGTTTTGAGCACCTGGTATGATAAAAAACAAGTTACAAACCTCTTTTATATTTGTTAAATAATAGCCTGTAAAAGAAAGTTCATAAATTGAAAGGGGTAAATAAAATGCTGGACAGCTATTTCAAAAATCATATAGAATGAACCATGAGATAACTGGATAGTTCAGATTGTGTTGAGATATTCAACTCAAAACTGTGTATTAAAGTTTAGTACAAAAATCTGTTAAGACTCTTGGTTTATATAAGAATAAAATTATAGTTAATTTTGACATTTAACACAGGAAGAGCTATGTATGAGGTAATGGTAGCAATGTAGTGTTGCTTAATTCGTTGACTTTAAGAAAACAATTTGAGCAAATCTAGACACATTTAAAAATCTAGAGCTGTGTGACTTCCCGATGATTAAGGAGTACAGTTTCCCAACCATCTGCTCACTCATTCTACCTACAATTGTAGATCACTGGCAGGTAAAGGTCACCATTAAGGTGATTTTCAAAAAGGAATATTTTCAGATTTTTGAAATAGCTGCAAATTGTTTAATTGACTCCTAATTGTGCAGATGGTGGTCTGACACTACATCAACAAAGCTTAAAAATGTAACATTGCTTGTAGAAAGTGAAACGTTACTACCTATTCTTATTGCTGTTTCCAGGTTTTCACCAATTAAGATTTTTTTGTTTCAAAAACAAAGATACATTAAAAACATGTAAACAATTTTGCAGCTGCTTCAGACAGCCAATGACTTATGCTATGAGGCACCTTACTGAAAGAATTGCCATTAGTGGCAAAGATTTATTTTAAAAAACTGCTTCATTCAGAAATATTTTAAACAAAGTCATCGATCTTCAATTTTTCCAGCTTTTTGCTACGTGCGATACTTAGTTCAACGCTGCATTGCCTCTAGACCTTTCAGAAATAGCAAAATTGAATGTTTTTAAATTCAATAATATTATTACACTTAAAAAGATCTGAAAGCACTTTATGCCAGCCTCAAAACTTACTAATTTCTCAAAACTAGTACAGAAATTTTGATTCCCAAAACTGTATATATTAACTTATTAAGGATAAACTACTTTGGGTGCTGTGATTAGAAAACATCAAGATATTATACATTAATTACTAAATTGGAAAATAAATATGGAAATGTCATATTTCATGTGGCTTGTGGTGTATAATCAATTTTTAAACAATTGTGATTTATGCATATTGAGTATTTAGGTATTAAACTATTAATGTCTTTGAGAGGTTTAAGTTATATCAAAATTATATAAACCATTGTTATTGGTTAGTGGCAAAAGTAAAAGTGATTTATCACAGGATATAGTGTATTTTCTACTCTGTGAAATTTATGGAACCGATGATTCGCTTGATATTTTTTGGTATAGGTTTGAATTAATGCAACATTGCAAAACAGTTGGGGAGAGTCAGGAGTATGAATCACAAAAGTATTGTAATCAGAATGAGCTTGCTGCTAACATACGGGTGAGAGAGAAGGAATGAGACTGTTGAGCTACCAGCGCACAGAGATGAGGGTGAAGGCTAGAAAGAGAAGACAGGTAGAAAGGACAAGAAAAGAAAAAGGGTGGAAGAGAGGAAGACAACAGCTGCAGTGTGTTGTCAGGAGAGAGGCAGGTGCAGCTGTGGGAGGGAAGGCAGGTGCAGCTGTGGCAACACAGCCAACTCACAGCATTTTCTCTGTATACATGTGATTCTATGGGGTGTGGCTTTGAGGAGAGTGTAGTGTGTTTGTTATTTACTATTTCATCTCCATTTACTCAGTGATGAATTTCAGTTGACAAATAATGTTTTTATACTAGTTTTGAATTACAGTAAATTGCAAAGGTTTAGTACAATAAAAATACGATATTGCAAGCTGTAAGGATCTAGTACAAGCACAAAATGGATGTTTGGTTCTGTCTGAGATCAATATATTAAACTGGACAGTGGCTGCCAGCCTCCATTGAAAATGCACTCAGAGCGGAGGAAGTAGGGAGAGGTGTTATTTATTTGAAATTGCTCAGCCACTAGTTCTTTATCTCATCTTCACCAGAAGTACACACTCACGACAATACTTGGAAGTACAAAACACTAGTGGAAAAACACCAGCAGTTTTTTACTTCCAATGAAGTGGCCTCCCCTCTGGAAGGTAAATGGACGGTCCGATTTCATTTGTGGAATAGAGGAGCTGTATTGCGTTGCCTGTTTTGAAGAGTGAAATGGAAGAATAGTTGACAAACAGATAAAGTGACTAAAGGGGACTCAGAATTGCTTCTTACTGCATTCGTGTTCTCTTTCCTTCTCTCCAACCCCCCTTGTCTGCAGGTTGGCGGGTGAAAGAAGAAGAGGATGCAGTAGCATAGAGGGTGATGCACATATATTGCAAATCAAACACTAGCGCTTGGAAATATGGGTAAATCACCAGTGGCAAAAACATGAACTACAAAAAATAGTCCCTCGCCAGACCCCAGACGGTCCTTTCTCTACCTCCCTTCCCTCACTGCTGACCCCTGTTTGCTAATTTGATAATGATTTCAAACTCAACATTTTTTGTGCTGTGGGAGGGCGTGGTGGTGGACATAACAGGCGTTGGATGGGGATGGGAGAGGGAAGGCAAGCGTGATGCATTCTTTGTTCTGCTTTTACCTCGACAGCTGGCAGCTGCAGCGCAGGTAATTGCACTTTTAGATATGAATCAGTATCAGGAAAGAACCGATGGAACCGATAACAATAACCAAAATGGCTAGAGAACCGATAACCGGTAAAAATTGGAACCGACCCATCCCTAAATATTATGATACTAATAATTATTCTGCTCTTGATTAATATGAAAATAAAGTTATTTGAGTATTGACATATAACATATCAAGTATCAAAGAGAAGCTAATATTTCCTCCAAATATTTATATTTTGAAATAAATTTGCAATTTTGTCTAGACTATTAATTATTATATTATTACTATGACTTGTCCACCCTCTGAAAAAATAATGTTATTTATAAATTTAGATTACAGAAGAAAAAATTCAAAACTTTTTAAGTACTAAAACAGTTTTTGTCTAAAAGCCTACCTTCAACCCAAATGGAAGATCAGACCCAGGAACAGATCGTCTGTTCGGCTCTTTCTCATCTGCAAAACCAAACATATCGCCAGTAATTTGTTTTAAACAGGTAGTTTTTGTTTTACATTTCTACAAGCAATGCTTTGAATATTCTTGTTTTACGTTTAAAAGAATGATGTATAGACAGTTAGACATGTCAACCACTTTAGCCATTGATACCACTAAAACATTCTTATTAGCTTTAGTGCCTCTCATAAAAGTAAGACTTTTCTAACACTATGAATTTGTCACACAAAAATATAAATAAGGGAAATTATACAAATATATGTACTTGAATAGCCGTGTACTTTTAAAACCATTTTATTTACACTGAAATTACAATAACTCTCTTACAATAATTTTGCTAAATGTTCTGACACTTAATAAAAATAAAGGCCTCTATTAAAATAACTTATCTTTGATAAACAAATAAACAACAAAAGACTCAATTATCAGTGTCGCTGGAGTTTCCAGCCAACATGCTTGGTGGGCCATTTATAGAATATTCTAAGGAAAATGGAAAGATTTACCTTAGAATATACCGAGTCAGTCACAATAAACACCTGATTTAAGTACTGTACGGTTAAGTTCATCATACCTAACATAATTAAAGTGATCCAAAAACAAAGTTTTTAACTTTTCTAATATCACTTGCTCCCATTTTTAAATCCCAAATAATTATGATGTTTGTTTGTAATGGACTACAGCACCGATTTTACCTGTGTGGCTATGAAACAATTTGTAAGGTAAACTTGTATCTAAAAAAACAAGGACATTTTCTAGAAAATGTCTAAATATTCCATGCCTCTTCCTTTTTATTTTTTGAAAACAAAAGTTTACTTCTTTAAATTGTTTGGCACTTCTTGATAAAATATATAGCACAATATTATTATGTTAATAATTCTAAATACCAAAGTTGGGGTAAAATTAAAAATGTTCTCAAATTTAAGTTTGTCAGATCTAAGACAAAGGGACTCCCAAATTGTGTAGCCGTTGTTTGGATTTTACCCAATTTAGAGAAATTATTTAAGTTGATTATTTCATAGCTAACACCAATTAATTTACATTGCAATAGTTTTATTCTACTTTGGCTTTTAGATATTAGTGTTTTACTTTCTTACCACTTCACTTGACCCCCCACATTCATTACTAATAACATTTTTTACTTGTTACTCCCAGCTAGTAATTTCAGCAATATTGTTAAAAGTTAAAAATAAGTTTTTATACACTTCAAATAGTTGGCAATGTCTTCTACAAACTATTCAAACAATAGTTTAGATTTTAACAGTTTGTCAAAGACATTGCCAACTATTTGAAGTGTATTATGTCTTCATAATTTCAAAATAAATTTAAAATAAGTGGATGGATTAGTTACAAATCTGATGAATAAAAAATAACTACCATTCATAATTAAATCAGATTTTACTATGACATGGTAAATGCGGTCTGATATTAACATATTGACCAAATTTATTTAGGTACTAAAAAATTCAGGTATTTACTGTTTCCAACAACAAAATTCTAAAATATTTCAAATTAATTGGCATTAAAATCTACAGACAATTGTGTAAAAAGTAATCCAACATATTCAAAACCGTTATTAGTTTTATAAGAATAACCCATTTTAATATTATGTTATATTATATTCACTTTGCTAACCATGTATAAGAGGGATTTGTATGTCCGTGGTATTGTTGATGTTACCTATGCCTAAATCTTGTCTTGGATGAAGGGATGCGTGAGTGCCTGGTTTATGGGCAGACGCTTGCTTGAATCTAACATGAGGATCTTCTCCATCAGATCCTTCAGTTGGCCCACCTTGCGAGCCTGGTCGTCAGGCAGGTGCTGGTTCCCCACTAGCTCTGCTTGCAAGTCTCTTGTTATGTTTATTGTGGACATGGTCACTATTTTCTCCTGCAATTAAACCACCGTCTTTAACTAAAGTATTGTGCATTTTCTCAACCTATCCTTTATTTTTATGAAATTTGATTGGTAGTATTTGTGTGACCCCCAAATTATGAATCAATTTTTATTTTACCGCAATCAAATAGCAATGATATAGAATTTATATGGTCCTGATTGCTTAAGTTGTTATCAGCCCAAAAATGGGTTGTTTATAACAGACTTCTGTGAAATTCCCCCATTTACCTCAAGCACTTTTTACAATATGCTGGACAAATTCTGTGATCATGGTTCAAATTACAACAAACACATGAAAAGAGGACCAGCACTTAATGTATTGGACATTTTATTTAAGTGCTGCACACATGTACGAGTAGCTTGGACTTCTTTGTCGGTTTTTACCTCACCTTGTTCTGTTTGTCAAGTTAATAGAAAACTCTTGTACAGCAAGAACATGTGTATAGTGGTTGTTATTTAAACAAGATAAATGTAAACAAACCAAAACATGATCATATGTTTAAATGACGTGCATTCTTGCCATTCTGGACTACCAAGCTTGTTTGTCAGTTACATGGGGAAGGTGCTATGAGTGCATGAGGGGTGGTATGACGAGAGGGTGAGAAGGCAACTGCTTAAAAAGTGCATGGAAAACGCATAATTGGTGTCAAAACCTAATGTAACTAATGTTAAATCTTACCCTTTCTGTAACTTTGTCCACTTCATGGTAAAGAAAGTTGCAATTTTGATCAAAATGGTCATCCTTAAACTTCCCTTTCCTTATTATTTTGTTGGGCATTTTGCCTTTGAAATCCATAAAAACTTCAACATCTGTAAAGGAGTTTAAAAACACATTATATTTTTTCAACTACAATAACTTTTTTATAATAAGGTTCTAAAAAAAGTAAAATATAATACAAGTAAAATATAATATATAATATTCAATGATCTGTTAAATAATTTTGGTCTATATAAATATAAATAAATGGTTTCTTCAAATGTACACACACAATATTAACGTATTCACAGCAGTATTCATAATAACTTAATTTGACAACAGTTTTGAATTTTAAAACCAAAATTCAGTACAGTACACAAAATTTCAACCTGTAAAGAAAGCTTTGTATACAGGGTATTCATTTAAATGAGCCACCGTGGGAATTTTACCCACATTTAAGAATATAAAATAAAATTTTTGAAAATCGTCCATCAATTTTTAACATGGTGGCCAACTTGATAATTTCTTATGAGAACCCAGGATGTATATTATGACATTTTTAGATTTTACACAAAATTGTTTTCTTTTCATTCTGGACATTTTTTTAATAACACATTTTGTTTAAGAAATGTATGCAGTCAAAATAGTCGCGCCGCTACAATGCGTACAGTGTGAATTTTACAGCTCAGACTGATATGGAAATTTCGAAATATCATTCACTAAGAAAATAACACTCAAACAAGAATATACACAAACAAGGATTTTCACATTTTCAAACTAATTTGGATTTCTACATTAATTAATAATTATTTATTACTAAAGAAATTTGAAGACAAAAATTTTTGGACCGAACCAGGACTTGAACCGGGTCTCACACTTGCGCTGGAAGCTAAACCACTACACCATCCGGCCCAACTACTTCTGCCTTCAAATTTAGTACTTAAATCTGAATGTTTATCCGAAACATGTGACTGCCAAATAGTGACTTTAAATCAACAAGCTGGAAATATTACAAACAGAATTTAAATACTAGTAATTAATAATTAGTAATATTAAGCTATGGTTTCCTAGTACCGCTATTTTACGGCTACTATAACGACAATCTTTTTATTTTCAATTTAATATGAGAGTGTTTCTAGAAAATTGTGGCTGATTTTTTATGTTTGCATTCAAGCTAATTTATATTTGGAAATTGAACTGAATGAAGTACAAAAGTAATAATGACATTAAATGAATAAATAAATCTTTTATTGCATTAAATAAGACATAGTATCCCGAAGATTGCAGCAGATTAGATATTAAAAGATTTGCTGTGGACTTTAAGGTTTAAGTTAGTTATTGACTTATTGAAGAGGTCCTGAAACACCTCCGAAGGTTAAACGATATAAAAAACCTGTTTAACATTGCAGGGATACTCAAGGACCAAAGAATCGGTGGGAAAGTTTTCCAGGGTCTGAAATTTTAAACGAGCAAAACCCGATTCCATAACTACCCCACTTATAGCCCAACCTTACAGCAAGCATTTCAATCAGCCCTGCCTACCTCCAAAATTTTGAGCCTTACTGATTTAAAAAGAAGTAGGCTAAGCGTAACAACATAATATTGTCTAGATTACTATAAGAAATAGTTAAACACTGAAAAATGTGTCAATAATCATGTTAATCGATAAATAACTATTATAATTATTATAAAATTTGTTATTGTTATTCTATAGTTTATCTTTGTTACACATTTTTTAGTTTATTTATTTATTATTCTTGGTTTAGTCATTTAGTTGTTTCCAATATTTTTAGATATTACCTAGTTCATACTCTTTTTGTATGTAAAACAATTGTTTCAATATTATGTCTTTATCATTATTCATTTTTTAAATGAATTGAATTAAATTATTGGCTTTTGCCGTTGAGAGAAAAAATAATCTAGAATTAAAATACTTTATGTACCTGATTATTAGATTTGCCAGAGAACATAATTTTGCCAGTGTACAGTTCATAGATTGTACAACCTGCAGACCACATGTCAACTCCGAAATCATATGGTATTCCTAAAACTGAAAGAACAAAGTTAGTTTCAGCATTATACTGCAATTTACTGGAAAATAATATTAGCGACTAAAAGATTAATAATAAAACAATTTAAATAAAATATATATATTAAGTGAACCATATCTATTAAACTACTTCAATACAGACTAAACTAAAATTTAAATCTTGAAATGACACAGAGAAGATAACAAGTATTGTTTTCTTTATTGATTTTTAATTAAACTCAGTTTTTATGTTTTTATTTGAATAGAATACCGTAGTATTTATTACATAGCTTTGAGTAATTTAATAATTACTCACCCACTTCTTACAATTCACGCCTAAAGAGAAAATTACAATTTGATTGTTTTCTCTGAAGTAAATAGCCTATTGGAACCACAAATCAAAAATGGAAATACTTACTGACTTCTGGACCTCGATAGAATCGACTGACAAGATAGGGAGTAGGTTCATTCTCAGCAACGTGAGAAGCAGATCCAAAGTCACACAACTTCAATACCAGTTTGTTTTCATTCACCTGTATAAAAACCATTTTCAGGTTACTATAAACTAAAAATTGTGCATGATAATCCGTGGCTTGGCCGACTGGACAGTGCTTGAATCAGGTGGATGGTTAAGTTTGCTGCAAACCCAACACCGCTTTGATTCCAGTGTTTGTTACCAGGATGCATGTGCCACTAGGCGTAGCTACTCACTTGCCTCACAATAAGTTTAAAGAAACATATACCGGTACAGAGGGCATTGCATTGCTGTGCAGCATTTGTAGAAGCAATATCTACCTCATACTATCCTTCCGTTTTGTTACCGGAATTTCACTATTTTACTAAATAGTTGAAACTTCAGGCTGTCTGAGGAGAGTATTACATCTTCCGGTAAGAATGTACATCGTACGGTAGCCCTGCAAGGAGGCTACTTTGGTGCAATATTAAATCAGCTGCTAACATGATTAGTCCAATAAAAATACAATTTGCTAGATGATACAGAATGTTAATATGAACACTACACAAAATGTCTATTTGGGATAAAGTAAAAGTTGGAACACTATTTAATTGCACCTTAACCAAACATTTTAACATCTAGGAGTATGATATGAATAGTTTGCAATCCACCGAGCAAAGCTATAGCCTCGGTGTTGATTTCACTTACCAAAATATTATCAGGCTTAATGTCTGCATGTAAAATGTTGGCTTTCTTCAGAAGTTTCAACGCTAAAACAACTGCTGGCTGTAAGAGCGCACTGCTTTTACATGGAGTCCTACATCTTTTCCATACTTTTTAAGCACCTGCAAAAGAATTCACTAGAGGTTAAATTTGAACAATACTACGGTATGTACAGGTGGTTTCAGACCACCCATGTAATTTATACTGCAGTAAAGTTTAAAAAAAGGCTTAACAAGGTATTGAATTTTCGATTTTAAACTCAAAAGTCAATACTCAAGTTTGACGAGATTCATCAGATACTCAAAGGTTATTAACACGCAAATTATCAAGTCAAGCTTAGCTATCACGAGAAAGATCAAGTTTTTCCCAATGTTAATTTGAAGTATTTTATTTTTGGTGTTTTGAAAAAAATTACCAGTATATTTTTTTTTTTAATACAAACAAGTTAATATTTGTGAATAAAGTAAATAAATCACAAGTTCTGGCTTGTATGTATTTTTTTAAAATATAATCTACCATTTGCCAACAAACTCCGCTTCAATAATTCAATTACCAGTATACCAAAGAAAGCTGCTATCGGAAAAATACACAAATAGTACTTTGGTTAATAAACTGCTTGTTTAGGAAACAGAAACATTAGTTAAGATTTTTAAAATAATTATGCTCTAGAGGTAAAAAGAAAACTCGGGACACACCTCTGGTGCTTTAACTTGGCTTAAAAGGAAACAAATTATAAAATAATTACGACATTGCTCTAAAAAGCCTTCAAGTATGCTGTGTTTATAAATAAAAAAATAGGCCAAAAAAAATCTTGCAGGTCCAGTCACTCGGTCACCTGCCGGAGGCAAAAAGATGTTGTTCTAAGTAAACTGTTAATTTTATTACAAATCAGGTCATCTTTAACTATAAATTGGATAATTATTAATCAGGTCATCTTTGAAACTGTGGAAAATGTCTACAGGGTCTCTTAATATTTTCCTTTTATTACTTCCATCTTAGCACAATAATAATAATACACCCATCATACTTGCCTCTCTCAAATTCATGCTAAGAGGTTCAAACACCATACATAAATGTTGTTTATGGAAAAAGTGCCTGAATAACCGTAAGCAATGAAACCTATCTTCAGGATCTGTATCATTCAGCCGCTTTAAAACTTCCAGTTCTTTTAATCCAGTTTTGTGCCTGAAAAAAATACACAAAAGAAGGTTTTAGACAAAACATTTAGGAATTTATTCAAGTTTAAATGTTTACACAAATGGTACTGCAACTATTGTAAATGTATCTAACCCTAAAGCTATGATAGCAGTTTTCTAGGATAGCAGTTACACTTTTTTAGGGTTGTAATATGACTTTTGTTTCTAATACAATTATAAGAAAGTGTTTTTTAGAGAGTGTGGTTGTTCCCCTTTCAAACCTAAACAAATTAGTAGCTTGATTGAGCTCAGAATTCCAACCAATTTATTTATTTCCCCCGAAAACAATTTGTTTAATATGCTAGACAAAAATATACATTTTTTAACATTCCTGGACCAAAAAAATTACGTTTGTTCATGAAGTTTTTTACAACATTACAAAGTCCCCACACATTTTGCAAATCCACAGGATAAACTCTAATTTGAAAATAAGTCTCCAAAACTGAAATATATTTTTTCAGAACATTACAGTAGTGTCTTATTTACCCTCCCTTCACTAAGTTAAAATTATATTTTTTCCGACACCCTACCAGCAAAAATCAAATTTAAACGAAAATTATGGGTGTGATAGCAGAAATCTACTTTTGAATCACTAGAATGGTAGTTAATGTAATTAAGAAAAAGAACTGCTTTCTTTTAATTTTTTTATTAGTTCCAGCAATAAAATAAGATAATTTAATACAAATTAAAAGTTATTTAACATATACCCTAAGTGGTATTTTAGGCATTTTAAAAATCCATCATTTTTGATCAAGCAGCCTTCTGCTGGCCCGTTTAAGACAGATCGTAGCCAAGATCTTGAACTTTGTCCCTTAAGAACAATGCGAGACCCTAAGATAAACAAGACACATGATAAAAGATCAGTTGTGTGAGCTGTCCTTTCTCTTAATAGGCTTATATTTCGGTTTTAACTATGGTACTTACATAATCTCATTGTTTCTGATAATTTTGATGGCAACGTCTTGGTTGCCTCTGGCACCATCTCTGGCTCGAATGACGTTGGAGAAGACACCCTGGCCTGTGTAGCCGTACACTACATATCGGTTGTCCATGGTCTCCCCTATGCGGACTCGGTAGTATCCTTCCGCATCATCCCAGTTGTCAGTCAAGGAAGGGTTCTCTGGCAGTGCTCCACCTTGGGTTACCATACTCGGGCTCTACACACAAGTCAAGCACACGGTGAGCTTATTTATGCAGAAGGCCAGATAACAGCAAGTGAATGTTTACATTATAGTTGCGAGTGCACTTAAAGAAGGATTGTACAATATTAAAATTGATATCTGCTAAATGTACAAGAAGGTGGCTGTTAACCTTTAAAAAGTCAAAATGACAAGGAGAAAATAACAGAGAATACTCTTGTTAAGACAGAACAATAATTAACATTTAAAACATTATTAATACCTGATAGCCTTGTACATTTGAAACTTTTTTTATGTCTTAACTTCCAATAAGGAACAACTCATAAAAAAGAGGTAGATAGTAAAAAATTAAGTTACTTAAAAAACTCGAATTAAGAAAGACGTTGTGAATGCTTTCTTGATTGATAAGACTTAAGATGAATGTCAAGTTTCCACCAAACTCACAGCATACTGGCCGCCAAAATTGTCAGCTTCAGCAAACATGTCCCACTTTCCGTCTTTACGTTGTTGGGGCTTGGTTTCATTTTTCTGTGGTGCCGGAATCTCCGGTTCAAACCTGGACTTGCGTTTTGGCTTTGGTGGCGGAGCAGTCAATGTTGGTTCTATCTCTTCTTGAATAACTTCTACTACTGCTGGGCTACTTGTCAAATTGGAGTCTTCACTTACACCTAGCCTCTGGAAATTGAAAAGTATTGATTGTTTACAATGTAGCTATTAAATATAAATACTTAGAAAGTAGCATACCAATATTCCAGTAATTTAGGATACTTATTGTTAGAATAAGTGGGTTCAGTTATGATATTTGATCCCAAATGTACATCTTAAGTGGCTTGTAAAAGAGGAGGTTGAGTATTTTTATACAGTTTTTAGATTTAGTAGTAATGTTTTGTATTTATTTTTAATTTTAAGCTTAAATAATTAGTCATAGTAAAAAATTGTTTTTTGGATCAAATACTGAAATATATATTTTAATTATATAAAATACTTAAAAAACGTTTTGTCTACACTATGGTAGACATCTTCAGTTGTGTAGACATATAAAATAAAAATATATAAAATGTATAGGGAGTATAAAAAATTTTAGATTATAAAATATTTTTTCATTTCATACATTTATTTTGTACTCTTCTTTGTCTACACAACTGAAGATGTCAACCATAGTGTAGACAAAACGTTTTGTTATGTATTTTATATAACTAAAATTTATATATTATATTTCAGTGCTTCGATCCAAAAAACAAATTTTCATTTGGCTCCATTTGTTTAAAAGGCCAATAAGGTGTTTTTACAGAGAGAATTACTCTGAAGAGGAAACATAAGGACAGGCTGGGAACATAACGGTTAACACATGTATTGTTTTGTTTAACTGTATGTTAGGTTTCTTTTTGTGAAACATTAGTTCAACATATACAATTACAAAGAATTGGAAGTAGTGAAATGAAATTCATTTCATTTCAAAGCTAATTCCTGAATGGATTTTTGAATTACAGTAAGATGGTAACCTCAAACTAGCAGTGTTTTGCCTATACCATGCTGGTTGTCCGGTGACACATGTTTACGATCCTCACAAGAACACATTTTGTATCACGTTAGTCCACTTTTATTTTATTTTTGACTGTTTCAGCACCAAAACTAGCAGAAGGAATTAGTGATTCATCCTGGAACTAGAGTGGTTTATGATTCCCATTGCCCCAAGCTCACACTTAAACTGATAGTTATAAGAAATAAAGAATCCAGATCTTTATTTTGCCATTAAATAACAAATTGGTTACAATAGGCATCGTCATTGTTAGAAAGTTATATGATACACCACAGTATCGTTAATCCCAACTAATTGGGACTGGACCCAGTTCAGATTAACCTGAAAACAACGCTAAATGACAAGTTTGAGCGAAAATTAACATTTTTCATGCAAAATAACGTCTAATTAAACAAGAACAACAAGGTACATTATATTTGATTTATCAGTACTGTATAAATGTTTGGTCATTGCATCGTGAAGGGCTGCAATACTTTTGTGTGAGGTTAGCTGCATGCACAACGACTTGTCACTGTCGCGACTGACTGGGGTGCTGGTTCAAGGTCAGGTATTACAGAACACGGCACTGTGACGTAGTTGTGACGATAGAAGGTTTGGTGTTGCACTCTTCATTGACAATTTAACGTGTTAACTGTCTTGTCTTTTTTTTTATTCGAACTATTTCATTAGAATGTGTTCTAAAAGTTAGTAATTTGTTTCATTTCTTCCTTGTGACTGCAAAAAATTTCTTGACAAATTCAAATTTGTTTCCCTATTGCTAGTTTGGATTAATCGGAAATTCCGATTAACGGGGTTCAGGATAACAGGACTGTGGTGTACATATTATAATAAAGAGTCAATGAATACATTCATACATTTTTTAGAACACTCGTATATCACATTTCATGTACTCTCCAATGTTGTAAAAGAGATTATCTTTTAACCAACATTTAAGAACATATTTAAATTTACTTATTTCTAGATACCAGCAATCTTTAGAGAGCGTATTAAATTGAGTTTTGTTCATAGAGTAGTGACTATTTTGGGGTTTCTCAAGCCTCACATAGGGTATCTCTAGCTTGTATTTGGTTCTTGTATTATGTTTGTAAGTAGCATAGCTACTTCTAAACTAAAAGAAAATAGGGCATGGCTACCCAACACTGGTTGAGACAAAATTTAATAAATCGATATCTTTAAAATTCCGATAGTGCCCTAACACAGGGTATTCCAGTCAGAGTTATGAACCAAACTTGGCAGCTTTTATATTAAAGAAATTAGCTACTAACCTTAAGCAGCTCTTCTCGTTGCTTTCCTCTCTTTTCAATTATTTGCTCTTCATCTTCTTCTTCAACAATATTAATATCTTCTAACCTAATAAATTAAATAGTTATAAACTTCAACGAAAATATGTAAACTCAAACTATGCAGATAAGTATGGTGACAGTTTTAGGTCATTGCCACATAATATATAACTAAATATCTACTAAGGCTAGATTTCAAAATATTTAGAAAATTGTGGGGCTTGCTCAGAGCAAGTACTAATGTTGTTTAGTAGCTATGAAAAAGAATCTCATAAAAAACACAGTAGAGAATTGGCACAGGAGTTTTATTAATAATTTAAAAGCTTTCGTACAAAAAGTAGAAGAGACTAAAAAACTGTGAAACATGAGAACGGTTTGAAGGAGAAAAGGAGGGGCTCCATTCTTCAATACATTAACCCATTCATTGCCCCGCTACTGTCAGACTACTGCTGTACTGGATCACAATAATCCAGATACAAGTTAATCCTGACCACTTGGCAGAAAAACCATTAAACATACTGAAAACCTAACTTTGTTATGTTGATTTATTTAAAAAATATTAAGCACATTTTCTATTTATCAGCCAGGGTTTAAAACCATCATTCATCATACTGTAGTACACTACAATACCGAAGCTACAAACTGCAACTCTACTTTAGGCTTCAGTCAGATAGTTGGTACAATGAAGTTGATATACAATATGTTTAAATACCAAGCATAATGTTCAGAATGGTTAAACACAGAAGGTCTCTACCTGTAAGCAAAGCAAAAATGCCCCTTTATGTTTGGCTCAATTACACAATTTATTTCAATGTCTTTTAATTTTAGTTATTATATCGCTCTTTTCAGTAACGCATTAAGTAGCACATATTTTTCGAATTCTAATTTTTTATTCAATATCTTGTGCGTGTGTATTTATTTTAATGTCTTTTAATTTTAGTTATTATATCGCTCTTTTCAGTAACGCATTAAGTAGCACATATTTTTCTAATTCTAATTATTTATTCAATATCTTGTGCATGTGTACTTATTTCAATGTCTTTTAATTTTAGTTATTATATCGCTCTTTTCATTAACGCATTAAGTAGCATGTATTTTTCTAATTCTAATTATTTATTCAATATCTTGTGCATGTGTATTAATTTCAATGTCTTTTAATTTTAGTATTATACCGCTGTCTTTTCATTAACGCATTAAGTAGCACGTATTTTTCTAGTTCTGTATAAGTATCGAAATGCAAATGTCAGTACTGTATATGTAAAATGGTGTATTGGCGTGGAAACAAATAAACAAACAAATAAACTGTTTGTACTCTGTTTGCCAACTTTTCATTGGGCTGTATTTTCAGGACATTGTGTGTCCTGGTGGCCAAGAATTTGTTGGAGAAATTTCAATACGTTGCAAAGCATAGGTGTGTTGGCCAGTACATAAAAAGTTGAAATGTAGTACAAATAAAACTTACTCATCTGACGAAGAAGAGTTATCAACTTTGAGTCCTTCTGAAAGACTGTCCTTAAACTTGTCAGCTTTTTCTCCTTTTGACCTATGTGACCTGTAATATGGAGTTGAAAGAATGTGTAAGCATTGTAATTTGTATTGTAAGGAAGTGAAATACTTAAAATAACTATGATAGGTCTTTGTAACTAATTAAGTACTGGTATTCACGCCATTACAGTTATTGAAGTTTTGTAGATAAAAATATTTTTGGGGCTTTTAGCGTAAGGTGCTACTTTTTAAACATATGGTTTAAAACAGTACTTCACTTTCAAAATTAACTTTTGCTATAAAACAGTATTGTGACATGGCTTTAATTCAATACTAGAAATATCAAAACAAAACCACAAAACTTATTTTAAATTTAGAGTCCTTTTCACAATTGCAACATAGGGTACATCTATATTGTGATGTTACGCTTTTGAAAAATATGACTTACATGATATAAATGAGCAACTTCACACCAATTATAGCATCGCTCATCTATATCCCGTGTTATGCTATGTTACCAAGTCCAGTAATGTTGTTTTGTGGACATAGCTTGACTTAGCCACAAACTTGCCTCTACCTCAATACAAACTACTTTTTCTGAAAATTGTCACAATTACAATTAGCACATCATGTACTGGGTTAATTAAATCTTCAAAATATAATTTAGTTATTAAACATATTTTAGCATGTGAAAATAACAACATTTGAAAAACACAACATAAAGTTGGTTAATTGTGTGTGTAACTATGGATAAAATTATCGTTTGTATGTATATTTTAGTAGTACATATACATACAACAGTAAAACACTACAATATCCTACGTTACCTGTGGTATCTGTCTCTGCTATCAGATCTTCTTCGCCTATCCCTGTCTCGATCCCTATCTCTATCCCTCTCTCTCCGATCCCTATCATTGGACCGATCCATCCTCTCTCTGTCCCTGTCCGTAAAGTTGTCTCTTTCTCTTCCTAAATGATTAAAACATACTAGTGTAAATAACAGAATTTGTTACAAGCTGTTGTAAACAGTTGCAGAATAAAATTAGTGAAATCATTGAGTAGATAGAAAGCCTTTTTCATAAGAGTTGCTTAAAAATGAATGATAAATATTGTGAATCAAAAAAGAATAGTGTATCAGGTTGCACTATGAATCATAATCTTCCTCCTTGCATTTTAAGTATCCGAAGCGAAACTGTTCAATCCCAGAAGGTTTGTTGAGTGAAGAAAGCATACACTTCTTGTTTTAATTGTATACATTAACAAGGGACATATCTGCCCCTTGTTAATAGGTAATCCACCAGATATCGGGTATTAGGATTTTGACACTGAAGCAGGCTTACCTTTTAATAATTAATAAGCTCACTTTTTGATAGAAACACAAAAAAATCACAGAAAATGGAAATCTTTCTGCTGACTGCTTCACTGACAAATACAGAGATGGAGGCAGTTTGTTGTGGTTTGACTTTTGAATTGGAAAAAACTACTGAAAATATGTCAGAATTCAGGGTTGCAAAAATAGTTTTCCGGGCTTTAGACATTTAAGTATTTGTTTAATGTTCATAAACAGAAAAAAATCACTATAAGGAATGCACTGAGAAATACTGTTGTCATTATGTACATTTTACACTAGACTGTTGGGTGTAGAGAGAAGGGTGTTTATCTTATACAGTAGAACCTAGCTTTACCAGGGTTTCATCTTCTAAATTGTGAACAGTTCAAGTCAGAAGTCATACGTTTTACTACTTTTGTAGATAAATTCTTTCAAATAAATTAAATTTAAAATGACAATATAATGTGACTCACACCATTGTAGTGTGAATTAGAGGGCCGAGTACAAGCCAGTCATGGGCAGAGATGTAAGATATTGAGACTTACAATAGAATATTTAAAACACAAGATAGATACAGTCAAAATATTGAAAGACAACCAGCAGCACAAAAGTTGAAAATAAATTTGAAATTCTCAAAGCATTCATATACCCATGTTCATTTAAAGCCGAAATCTGTGAATAAATTTGGCCTAAGGAAGAAAACAATAAGCCCAATATGGATACCTGTAGGAGATCTACTTCTTCTGACATCACCTCTGCCTCTTCTTTTGTCTTCGTCCTTTCTTCTCATATCATCATCTCTTCTCCTTGTATCATCTTCCCTTCGCCTATCTTCTTCCCGCCTTCTGTAATAGAAAGTACTGATAACTAGTGTTGGTGGTGGATTGAGTTCTCATCTTAACCAAGACAACTTACGGCTAAGAAAGGTTTGACGTACTCTGAACGTCAAGGTGAAAAGTGCCAGCTCATTTGATCTCCTCTCCAAAAGGTGGATTTCTATCCACTACTACTTTAGATACAAATAGGTGGACTTTTATCGCTTTATTACTATTTCATTCGAGCATTGTTTGAAACATAAGACAGTTGTCTTCATGTTGGAGTTCACAAATTCCACTAAATCTGCGCAGTTACTTTTGTATAGTGACCGTGTGTTTTATTTCATCATTTATTGATATATAAAAGAATAGTTTGAAGAGATTTGTTGACGTAGGGCTACTTGTAAGGTGAGTATTGAACAAATGACATCTAAATACCCTTTTTCACATTTATTTCAACATAAAAAATAAATTATGTTTCTGTATAAGTACCTAATTGTATTTGCACTTGCACGCCAGCTATAACAGTACTTTTTTGTAACAGAACTTGACAATAAAACAAAATACAAAGTGAATAAATTGATAGTCAACTTTTGTTAAGTTGTTTTTTTTTTCGGTACTACCTAAACTTTTGATCTAACTAATGAATTAGAAAAATAATTTTGTAATAAGTACAGTTTGTTCTTGCTTTTCAATAAACTCAAGCTTTTTAAATGTAAATAGCAATACAATATCAGATTTAAATGACATATTATTGGTGATATATTGCTAAAAAATAGCACTTGGCTCATACTGGACACAAAAAACCCACCGCCCGAGTTCACTTTTAAAAACTTTTACACTCTAATGAGTCTAATCTAATATTTGCAGAGGAAGAAAACCCTGAATTGAAATCCCAGAGATAAATTTACTATTAAAATAAGAGCAAGGAACAGTATGATTAGGGTATTGTCATTAGGGTATTTCATTTTAAAATTAGAATTTGGTGCACTCTGTAAAGCTTACCCAACCTCCTAATTAACCTTTGTAAATATTCCAGATATTAGGGGATTACGATGAGGGTTATTTGTAAAATTAAAGTTTTACTACAACTCATTTAATTTTGTTAGTTTTCAATAGATTTTCAAATACCTTTCATCTTCCCTTTTCTTGTATTCTTCTTCACGTCTTCTATTTTCTTCGCGCCTCCTCTCTTCATCTCTTTTTTTATCTTCCTCTCACCGTCTTTGGTCTTCTTTTCTCCTAGCTTCTCTTTTGCGAAACTCTTCATCTTCTTTGACTCTTCTATCTTCCTTATCTGGATGATCTCTATATGATTTATCTCTAACATCTTTTTTTGATTCAACTTTTTTTAGTTTCCTTTCTTTGCTCCTACTCTTAAAAACATCATTTTTACAGTTATATTTGTTTTGTTTGTCACTTTTATTATTTTTATTGCCGATGGCCTTTCAATCCAAAGGATTAGTATAACTGTATGCAAACAAAAAAGAATTTTTTAAACATTGAATATTGTATTTTTATCAGACACATACAAAACAAAACCACCAACTTATGGGTTTAATGTGACCTAAAAGGAGGTTAAGTTAACTAATTGCCAAGCTTGGCTAGAAAAAAAAACAAAAAATCTAACTAAAAAAGGTTTTTTACAATTTTTTGCAAAACATTTTTTCTTACTGTTGAGTTAGAACACCAGTTCAAATAAACCCCATTTTTAAATACACAAAATGGAAGACAGGCTGTAATGTTGTAAAACAAATATTTACTAGTTGGTACTGTAAAATTCCAAACTATATATTGGAGACATAAACATTTTGTGAAAAATAATTTCTGTTGAGATATACATATATTTAGAAACAGTAAAATAGAATAGAAAATGGAAAGGAAAAGAGGTGTTGCAAGTTTTGGTTTATAAAAAAGAGGAAGAAAAAACAGTTATATTTTGTGTAGGCCTAACACCTCTTTTCCTTCACTTTTCTTTTTCTATTTTACTTTACTGCATTAGTCACTTGGCACATAACTCCTAGTAGACTCATCTTCATCATATATTTAGAAACAGTTACATATTACTGAAACAACCTAAAACAAAGTAAATAAGCAAAACATATACCTTGAATGTTTTCTCTTTTTCTGTTTTTTTTGTTTGCCTTCATCAGACTCTTCATCCACCAAATTTATAACTTCTGTTTCTTCCTTGTTACTGTCGGATTCAGAAAGGTAAGCACCCAAGCAAGCTTGCAGTAATGCCTGGAATAGTTGTATCACGATAAGTGACGCTTAAGTTTAATAAATGTATAGAGTTATGTATAGTCATGTATAAAGAGTATATGTATGTAAAGATACATATATAGGGTGTTCAGTAATTAGAGGTTTAAACTTCACCAGGTGGTTTATCAGCTCATAACAAACAAAAAATGTCCTGTAACCTATAGTCCTATCTTGCTTAGTTTTCTGTCTGTCTGTCAGCTTTGATCTTTCCGTTTGGGTATTTACTTTGCTAATGACTGTACTTTTTCAGTTAGAGTTTTCCTTGAGAGTTGAAACTTATACACTGTTATTGTTATTATTTGTTGATGTTTACACTTACAGCAGCTGGGCATTTTTAATACTTTGCCTATATGTTTTATATCAAGCAAATTTAAATTCTCAACAGTGCAAAAAAAATCGTTTGTCCACGCATAACTTCTCTTAGATGTAGCTAAAAATGTCGAATGATATCTCTAATGAAAGAGCAGGATTCACTGAGTGTTCTTAGACCAAAACGAACAATTTATCTCAATAAGAACCTGAGATATGACAGGGCAAAGCTAAGAAAACATGGGAAAAAAGCCTTTTTTGAGTATAACTTGAGAAGGGCGAAAGTTAAGTGATTTTTGATGTTTGGTGAGGAATCTATGTGTAACTTAAATACCTTTCCTTCAAAAAAGAAATGAAGAAAATCGGCACGATAGAACGGTTGTACTGACTGCCATTAGATTGTCATCAATTCTTTTAGTATATAGATGTCCAAACAAGCCAAACAAATAGTCAATATTACACTGATCCCTAAGTTTTGATTTCCTCTTAAAACATAAAACAGCCGTAGGTTTTAATTAGGTTTAAGTAGATGTTTCTGTTTTCTAACACTAACCAAACTTACCTTCTGACGCATTAGTTCATCTAAATTCATCTCCTCCTCAAGTGGTCCGGTGGAAATGTCTCCATCGGAATCAACAGCTCGATTGGCAACTTTGTTACCATTAGTTAGATCTGAAGAGCCACTCTTACTCCCACCTTTCACCTGCCTTTTTGTACCATCTTCAGACACAACTACTGAAAGTTTTTCTTTGCTTTTCTTATCTTTCTTTTTTTCTTTAGTCTCTCCATTTTCAGTTTCTTTTTTACTTTTATGTTTTTTATGTTTTTTTCTAAAACAATTAAAAAGTTCCATTTAATGCTAACCTTTATAGTTACAAATAGGGTAGAGTAGTACTTTATCAACACACAAAACTCATATTATTTACTATTAAGTATCCCATAACAAAAAGTTTACAAATTCAAAACAATGTGCTCATAAATAAATCGTTGAACCATATTTTGTGTTAATTTAAATTTAGTTTTAATTGATTAAAACTAAAGCTATGGTTTCCTAAGAAGTAGTGACTCCTATTTTACAGCAGTCGCATTACAGTGAAAATTTGTTTTCAATGTAATTATAAAGTAATTATCCTAGTGTGTGATAACTGTTTCCTTATGATAAATGTCAACACCACATTTTAAATGTATACTTCAAATAAAGTTATTTATTTGCATTGTAAAACAAATATTAAGGAATTAAGGCTAACAAAGAGCCCTGTTTGGTCTGGTGCCCATGGTGGCATACAATCACTATACAGTAGATGTTCAATAAATTCAGTTATATTTACATTTTGTATAATATGTCAGCTATTTCCATCAGGTAATATTTTGATACATATGTTTATTATAATCTGTTAACTTCTCAAATAATATTAATCTATTATTTATGTTTAACCTATGTTAGTACAAATATTATTCTTTCAACTATTGTATACAGCGTGTTGTGTTATTTGTCTCTATTAATCAATATTTATATACAGAACATTTATTTGATAAATGTACACCTTCTTATTTTATTAAACTTTCTTGTTATTAATTAAACCTCTCTCATTCTCTTTCTTCTGATATACACATTTAATTATTTATCCTCTCAATATTTTTCTATTTACAATTTCTTATCTCCCTCTCTTTGGTCCTTCAAATTCTCTCTCTTTGATTCCCCTTACAAAATATTGGCCACTTTGAACCTTGATTTGTTCAATTCTCACCTATTGTATATATCATTATTCTCAATATTTTAATTTCCAATTTGCTTTAATTTGTTTTGGAAATCCTCCCTTTTAGCTTAATCTATATATAAAGAACATTTATTTGATAAATGTACACCCTCTCATTATATAAATAAATTGCACAATTGAAAAGGATGCTTTTACATAGAACATTTAGATGTAAGATTAAGAGTTTCTAGATTATAAAAATGGGTTTTAAAAGTTTTATGCTGTATCTAATTGCGATGGTTTAATTTGGCCACCACAGCAATGCCACCAGTTTTGCTTGAGCCATTTACATATTTAGCTGATATTTGAAGACTCTTCTTTTGAAAGAGGTATTACACAAAGGCCATGTGGCCATATCCTTATTATATCTCTTTAAAGTGTGTTTTAAATTCACGACATTGTTGCCAAGTGCCAACCCTACTCTCAGATCAAAAAGGATAATACTCGTTTGTTGTTTGTTTTAGCACTCACTATGGCACAGCCAATGCACATCTCAAAATGAATATTACACTAAAGTTGTAATTGTTTATATCAGCTCCTACCTACACAAATCTAAATATGTAACATTATTTAGGTTTAAGATGATATAAATTGAATAAAAACTAAAAAATATATGACTAATTTTTCTTAATTTTTCAGGCATTGATATTAAAAATTTAATTTATAAAAACGACCTTAGAAAAGTTATTTTTACTTTGTAAATCTCATTAAGTACACTACTTGTTATAACAGTGCGTTCAAAACTGTGATTCAAAGTTAACCCTTAGGCAATTCATTTTCCAGGTAAAAATATATTTTAATGTAAAGCCCCACATGCACGGCGCTAGGTAGCTAGTCCGGGATCCTAGCAGCCAGCCTAGCATGCTAGACCGTAGTTCCCACCTAGCAAGCAACGCTAGATGCTGGGCACGGCAGCACCGTCCAGCCCAGCAACGCTCCAGCATGTTGGATCGTGGTGGTTAACCAACGATCGGCCACTGTGCTCCACCAGTGTCCACTTTGCTCATAAGTAATGCTTGGTATTAATATTAATTTAATAATTTATCGTCAATACTGCATGTACAGTGTACAGTTGTTTGTTTGACATCAAAATTAATCATATTAAATATAAAATAAAACCTGGAAACCACTGGAAAGACTGTAATAAAAGCTGAGCTAAACGTACAGGTATGCTACAATAATTTAGCAGCAAGAAAAATCTCATACCTTGTAAAATGAATTTAGAAGCAAGTAATTTTAATTTGTGTTTTAAATTTATATATTTCACGTGGATTTTTATCTTTTTCGATGGATGGGATCCTGATCATTTTACCCCTGATAATCCAATAGTAACTTCGATTCATATTCATCCTGAATGATACTTTTTATTCTCTTATGCTATTTTACGTTCTATCCCAAATAAGCTAGGAGGTGTATTAGCTTTATTTTTTAATTTTAATAATTAAAAAAAATAGAATACCAGCAGCACTCACATCCAAATTTATTGCACAACTGACAAAGCACCCAACATGCTATAAGGCTCGACAGTGTGTGGATCACACACCAGCATGCTGGGCGCAGCTGCAAGCAGCTATGCTAGGTGGTATGGCTAGGCACTTTGCCACGACCGTGTGGCCCTTTGTTAGCCTTATATCTAGTTGATTGAAGAGTAGATCCTTTTCGCATTAATTTAGCAACATTTATTCATACATTTTAGAGTTAAATTACTGAGTAGTATTCATCAAAATGTTGGCAACGCCTCCTGGGTACAATATACCACAAAACCAATTCAAAGGCCCACTTCAAGCTTTGAATACAACAATTGTGCGTTCCTTCCAAAGAGGCTCAAAAGACCAATGAATAGTTGTTGTCACCAGTGGGGTAACAATTTTAAGAGATTAGCTATTAGTTTTTGCCCTGAAGGGTGAGACATTGGAATAGAGGGGGATAAAAGTTGGACGATTTTAGCTGTTTTCTGGTCAACTTTATTGACAATCAAACCTTGTTGATCTAAATAGCATTTTGTTTAATTTTTTTTCATTTAAAATATGATAAACACTTGACCAGGCTCTGGACAGAAGTCTTAAACCGATATGTCTGATAAACTTAACTGTATTGTTATTGTAACTATCACCACTTACTTGGGATCACTTGTCGTATGTTTTTTATGTTTTCCATGGTGTTTGTGTTTTTTCTTCTTCTTTTTCTTACTTTCTTCGTCTTCTTTAGTGGTTGTGTCAACCAAGGTCTCTCCCGTTTGGCCTATTTCTTTCACAACTTCAACTGATTTTTCAGATACTGATTCTGTATCTGTTGAGCTGTATGTAGAACAAAAATGTGTCATTTTAGTTACACAGATAGGGTTGTGTATTAAAAAAACAGAGAACAATGATTTTTGCAGTTTTTCTTAATCTACTCTATAAAATGCCAGGAAATGTTCAGGTAGCCTTGGGCTAAATTTTTGCTAAACAATGACTTGCCTATGTTGAAACAGGCTGTGAAATAATTGAAAATGTTACTTTTGTCAGTAAAATTAGACTATGATTTCAATGATTCTATTGAACTATTGAGATACGGTATCCATCAATTGGCTAGGTCGTATTATTTCAGCGCTTACCTACACAAATCAAAGCCTGGGCCTAGGGCCAGGACTTGCCCTGAAATTGTTTTCGTCTCACTTAGGCTAGCCTATTGTTTAATGCTAATATTTTACTTGTTTCAACTTACACTGTGATTTCCATTTATGGTTGTGTAGTTTCTGTAATTATATAAAGACACAATCGACATATATTTCACGAAAACCAAAGAAAACGTAGCCTAGAGAATTACTTGGTTGAAGCTAGCAAGACCAATAAAAGGCATGACATCTTGAATTATCAATAATGAAAATTAGGGTTGTAATTTACACTTAGATTATTTATATATATAATAGTACTAAATATGATGTCAACATGAGGATAAAATGTGAATTAATATATTGTTCAACACAAGTATAGAGCAAAGTAATTTCTTCCAAACATCCACATTCTACAAATTAACTGAAACTGACAGAGATTCAGCGAGAAGAAGAAAAAGTAAGGATACCAAAAATACAGGAGCACCAACGGCACACCATTCGCTTTAACCGTTGACTTTAAATGTTTATATAAAGTCAATGCTTAAATTTTCCATTTAAGAGACGGCCAGATAGAGCGGCCGGGGATCCAACTCGTATGCGCGTACTAAGAGCACCCAGACTGAACGCTTACATCAAAGCCCGTGCACATCGTAAACCTGTGTATGAAGAGCGCAAATGTTGGAAACATTAGCCTACCGAAAGTCTCATCTTTCTATATCGACAGCCATACCGCGCTCACTTTCATTTCAAGTGAGGGTAGGCCCACACCCATTCGATTGAAAAATTCTCTCCCTCACCACACACCTTCTTACACCACCTATACTACATTTTACTTGTAAGCAGGGACTATCTGCATCCTCTCTCGTCAGAACCCTATACGTTGCTCTAGTCCGTCCAATAATGGAGTACTCAGCTATTGCCTGGTCACCCCATTAAGTGGGACACTGTTTGTAAAAGGACGCGGTGCGGAGGCGACTGGTGCGTTGGAGTCATGTTTGGCTCTAACAACATGGAAGTAGACAGCATTCCGGCAATGGAGCTGTATCTTGGTCTGCCAACACTTGCGAGTCGAAGAGCTCTGATCGACTTATTTCTTATTTAAATATTCTTATTTAAAGTTCTCAATAATGATATTGACTGTTCGGAGATACTGGGGATGATGAATATCCATGTCCCTCGGCTTGCGAGGCATCCTCAGCTGCTCGCCATCCATGAGCACTAAACAAACAAACTATATTTACCATAGTACAATACTGACGCCGATGAGAGTGGGAAATGCAGTTTGTGCAGATCTGGACTTCTTCGGGATGACGTTCTCATCATTCAAGAGGAAAACAGCTACTACTGTATATTGTACGAGCATGACCATCAGCGTCTTTTGCGGATACCTGCCGCCCAATCTCAAACTATATAATTATATGCGTAAATTGCAAGTTGTGTTTAATATTATCCTTTTACTGTTACATTGTAAGATAATCTATTATTGTTATTAGTCTTTTAGTCATTTTGCACGAATTACATAGAATATTAGTTCTAGGATAAGTTATATTGTTATCATACAATCACCTTGTTATGATTTATTGTTGTTAAATATAAGATCATGAAGTACTAATTAGAAATCTAGTCATCTTTCTGTTATACTTTCTTAGAGTGTATATTTATACATATTGTTATTTGATAGAACATTTATTATATATAAATTCAATTTGTTGTGAAAATGTGTATTGCTGTTAAAAAATGATTTGATTTGAACTCTTTGGTTTGAGACACCGACCACTCTAAAGTATTTTAAGGTGATATGTGATGCATAGGCGTAACGAGGGGGGACCGGGGGAGGTTTGGGGGTTGTAACTCCCCCATTACAAAAAATTATAATTTGAACATTTATTTAAAATAGACTTTATGAGTGATTACAGAAATAATATTTAATAATGTCACATTTTTACAATGTAAATTGTTTCTATGACAAGAAAAATAAATAAAAAAGAGAGTTATATGAAACAAGAAAGACAAAAACAATGTTAACAAGAAAGTCCTACGACCACTGGTAAGACCTTGGAAGGGAAGTGTAATTTAAATAGTTTTCAATCAGCTATCCAAAAATTCTTATACGCTATAAAACGATTTTTGGATTAAATATTTTTTAAGGTTATTTTTGATTGTATCTACACCGCAGTTTTTTATATTGTCAGGTAATTTATTGTATAATTTTCGGCCGGCTTCGATAGGAAGCTTATCATAAATAACATTCCTAGAGAATCGGTCTTAAACCCGAGCGGGTCCGAGTGTATCCGTAAACGGCCGAAGTCACGTGACATGTCCCGGCTTGAGTTGTAGTTGTCTTGTCTGATTACAATATTTCTACAACCTTACAAATAAGGTTATAATATACAGAAAAAGTACATTTCGATACCAGTTAAAGTGTTTTTAGAAGGCTAAAACCCATGATTTGTTATCTAGACTGTGATACCTTGATACCTTGACACCTTGATACCTTGATGAGAGCAGCCGTTGACCAGTGGACTGGAATTGGCCTTGTCAAAAAAGACTATTATGGAGCACACGCGCACACAAAAAAGAGACTTTTACTTAGCTTATTGGTGGTGTGGCTGGCCTGAACATCTAATGCTCACCATAAACTCGTTGAACTCTTCTATCGAGTAGAAAGCCTCCTCAACTAACACTTTCTTGATTTTGTACTTGAACCATTGACTTTAAATGTACATTCAAAATCAATGCCATAACCCCAGGTTACCCGTTTTTTCGCTGAAAAATGACTTCGTGAATTTGGAACCTTCCCCCCACTTATTCCAAAATCCTGGCTACGCTACTGGTTAGGGTAAAAACACCTGAAAGGGGCATTACATGGGGAAGCTGTCCACATTGTATAACAAAGGACTTTATTGCAATACAAAAGTTGTATCAAGGCAAAGTTAGGGCTTTAGACGTTAGAGCCCTCTTTTTACAAAGGTTGTATGGTTTTCTCCTCAGAGAGTACTGTACTAGGATACAGTTAACTTCACAGTCATGATACTGTAACATGTTGTATCAAAAGCGAATTTTACAGTTCGTCAGGTTTAGAATGGCCTATAGCTTTTGATGGGCTTTAGGGCCTTAAGCGGCCAGCAGGAAATATCAAGACCACCGGCCATGCTATACCTAACGAATTGTAAATAACATAGTGAACATGCATTTAAAAAGAGAAGAAACTACTCGTGACATATATTTGTCATATATATAATTATATACATAATAAAAACAAAAACTGTCGTTCGACTTTATATAAAAAACAAGAAATTATATACATATATATACTGTAAATTATATCACTAACAGACGAGTACATGTATGTATGATTGTATGAATAATTATGTAGTTCTAAACAATGTGAATAATATAGTATAGTAATTGGCTGAAAGGCTGCTTTATGTACTAGTAGATTTGATCTGTTTAGTTTATTGGATCTTTTCAATAATACATAAGCAGACACAACAATGCAATGATGCTTGACTTCAAGGCTGTACCCTTAAGTACTTTCTACTTAATCCAAATTTCGGAAAACACTATTACGTCAGGATATTTGGACCAAGTGGATAATTCCGCTACGAATAGGTGGTGCGGATGGTGTAGTAGTCAACATAATCACTCGTCAAGTGACAAAACAAAATACGTATATTTTTTATTTGTAATAAACTAAGTGTATATTCCAACCTTGTGTATTTGATCAATGCAAACATTAACTGGTTAAACTGAAGGTACAAAGAACAAAAATACACAAAAATGTTCGAGAGACTGGCTTTTCTTTATGAGCAACACCTCCACCATCTTTCCTTTTCAGTTTCTTATCATCTCTTCCACCACCACCTCCTCTATTTGGTTCTCCTCCACCTCCTTCTCCTCCTCCCCCACCGCCACCTCTTTCTCCTCCACCGCCTTTCTCACCATCTTCACCCCTATCCAATTCCCCGGGTCTAGCGCCTTTAGTACCGTATCTGTCGTTGTTGAAGCCGAGGCACTCCTCAGGGATGTCTTGATATCTGATGCCGACATCTACTGTTATCATTCTGATCCACTCCAGCAAAGGACACAAGTCTTGAAACGTTAATTGGACAGGTGCTCTTTGACACAGTTTGTTTTTCACTATGCCCTGATACTGTAAGTCAAAAGGTCTGGTTTCTCTGCAGCTATCGGTGAAGGCTGATAACTCTGTTAAGACTCCTACGAGCTCTCCGCCGTACACGAGTCCGCCCCCTAAATCCCCTCGACAAAAGTACATGTTGTTCACTTTTGTAGTACAAACTAACCCCATGCCTTCTAGTGATGTGCAGCCACACGTTCGGATACTTAGCTCATTCGGGTATCTATAACTATCAAATGTTGCAGATTCCCCATCGCCGGTGAATCCTTCTCCGTAACATGTGAACATCATGCGTCTTATCGTTTTCCTGCCGCTCCAGTATTTGGTCGAGAGTTTTAACCAACTAGTGGACTTTGTGAGCTTGAAGCTGTATTTGTCTGTCTCCATCAAAGCGACGTCGAATGTCGAATGATCGGGGCGGTACCGTGGATGTACGAAATAGTTTACAGCTATTCGGGCCTGACTGGGCTCGTCCGGTGTCATTTTCAAGAAATTCTTCTTGGATTCACTCCCCGCGACGATGATGCAGTGTGAGTAGTTGCCAGAATTCGGGAAGCGTTTTATGCAAGTCGCTGTCGTTAAAACCCAGGAGCTGCTGATCAGAGTGCCTGAGCAAACCCCTGCATACGTGTCTTCTATGTGCATTACCAATAGCATCACAGCATACGGGGTTTTCGTCAATTCCCTGGGTAGTATTCTATTTTCATCCTTCTCCCTCTTATTTCGTTTTCCCGCTGGATTCGTTGTTGTGCCGAACATTCCATCTGGGATCGTAAACAGATCACCTTGCACCGGAGATATTCTAGTTGCAGTTTGAAATGAACTGTAGACGTTCATATTTTCATACTGTACTGTCATATTTTCAGAGGTACAAATCTCGGTCGCTACGTCGGAATGCAATATTACAACAATAAACACTTTAAACAAACCACGAATCATAACAGTCAACGATTGAGCTTTGGTAGTCTTCGTGCGTACCATGTTAAAACTGAATATTGTTAATATTTTGTTTGGTATTGTTTGTAATATCGTGGGAAAAATTCACATGTTTCGATCACATGGTATTAATAATAATCCACATGCTTATTAGTTAGTTATTACCACATATTACATAGGTATTTCGAGTTATTATACGTTAATGCATTGGCTTTATAAAGCCAATGGTTGAAAGTGTAGAAGCTTTGCTGTCGTTATAAATTTCATAAAATTAACTATAAATTAACCAAATGCGTTAAATTTAAGTATTCATCAAAGAGACGTAACAAAATCAATAATTATTTAAATACAAGTACCATTACTTTGTACATGATCTTTAACACGTTTTAAAAAGCTTTGGTTTGCATGAGCAGTCATCAAGGTTGAGTACAAGTGGTAGTACTACTGTGTTATACAGATCAATTCAAAAGTCTTTGCGATTTTGTATTTAAACCTTGTGGTTAATGTTATGTTTTAATATCAAGACAAGAGAGCGTCATCGCAAGGAAAAGTGCCATCTTAAATTATTATCCTTATTTTCAAGCTAGTTCTACCGAATAACGATCGAAAATTTTAATTTTTTAGGTAAGGAAAATTGTTCTTCCAGAAGACACAAAAACCGGTTTTAGAGGTGTTATGTTTTAAATTTTTCTAGGGAAGGGCTCCCGAACCCCCTCTCTTCCTGGTGGGGTATTTCGTACCCCCTAGACCCCCTGATATGTTAGCCCCTATGGGCGCCCTTGATGTATAGGGTTTGCATGTAAGTAGGCCTGAGCGTACAAAGTTCGTCGGTGTTATCCTTGTGTAAAAGGTTTAGGACACATCTTCAATCCTAAAGGAACATTAAAATTATTCCTGACAAGAAAAGTACACTACTTTAGTCATGAGAATTCAGCAAACGACCTTACGAGAGAAGATTGGACTACGACACTTATGCTGTTTTTTTACTCTTTATTAGCAAATTCTCGCACGCACACACGTACCTTCTGTCCATTCAAAAATCTTGCGTGTGGGGTCTGTAAAGGGTAAATGATAAGTTTTTTTTAGAAAAATGACCACTCCTTCTCCTTTGTACATTTGACAAGAAGACATATATAAATCAATAAATAATATTTAAACAAAGAAATCACATACAATGGGCGGATAAGAATAATAATGATAGAAATAACATTAATACGTGCTTATATTATTCAAAACTATTGTCTGTTTGTAACACTACCCCGAGCCCCTAGCTGGACCAAGGCGCCCATGCGTTCCTGGAATGGACGCCAACTTAGATTAGATTAGATTGGATGGGGAAAGTTTGTGGTTCAAGACCACGCGCACGTCAACCCTTTGGTTAATTGTGCTGGCTCCCTGTTCTCCTAATTAGGCAGCCCCACCCCCGTTTGCTTACAAAGCTCGAGGATCGCGCTACCCAATTCTGATGGGTGTAACTCCTGCCACTCCCGAGACCCTAGAAGACCCCTTCTCCTGGCCTCCAAGGACTCGAATTCAATAAGAATGTGTTTTGCGGACTCAGGAGTACGCTCACATGGCCTACATCTGATATCTCCTGTGTAGAGACCCATTTTTGCTAGGTGATTTCTAAAGTGCCCATGACCTGTGATATAAGATATTACTAGTCTGATGTTCTGGCGACTAAGACTGGTCAGATGTTTGGTAAGTATCCTTGATGGATTCTTGACTAAAAGTTTGGCGGGTTCCTGGCTGTTTCCATCGCTCAGTGTGTCGCGCATTTGCCCTATCGGCTAGCATAGTTTTGACAAGAGAAGGACTGATTCCTACCGCTGGTTCCGGACCGGCAAAGGATGACAGCGCTCCCTTCCTAGCCAGCAGATCAGCTTTTTCATTCCCTTTAAATCCTTGATGCCCCGGTATATCCATTCAAGCCGTACATTATTACAGCTTGCTAGAGCCTGGAGCGCTTGGGAGCATTCCCGGACAATGCAGGAGTTGATAAGTGGACAGTCCAGCGCTCTGAGAGCAGCTTGACTGTCTGAGAAGATTAAGATATGTTTATCTCTTGTACCAACAGATAACTCTATATAGGTGCAAGTGAGGATTGCGAAGACTTCTGCTTGAAACACTGTACAAAAGCCTCCCAGGCTACCTGAGAGGTTACACCTGGGCCGAACTCTGTGTGCCCCGTAGCCAGCCTTTCCTTCTATCAATGAACCGTCTGTGTACCAGACCCTACAGTTATTAATAGTTAAAAGAGATTTGTCAGTTGACCACTGTATCCGTGATTCTATGCTGACTGTGTAAAATTTTACAAAGAGGTAAAATATATTCCCCTCCATATATTCAGACCTCATAGTGAGGAGCGGTTCCTCGGAGAAGGAGTCTAAGGCTCCCACATGTCCCGAAAGAGTCGGACCTCTTTTTAAAAGGCCCGAAATAGAGAGTTTGTACCCGAATTTCCTAGCCTCCATTTCTATGAAAATGTCTAGGGGGGTTATATTGAGCAATACCTCTAGCGCCGCTGTGAGGGTGCTAGTGACTGCTCCGGTGATACCTAAGCATGCCAGTCTTTGTAGGCTGCTAAGTTTGGTCTTTACGGTACTCTGCCTGGCTTTCGTCCACCAAACTAGAGAGGCGTAAGTGATCTGGAGCCTTATTACTGCTTTGTATAGCCAAAGCGCCATGTGTGGCTTAAGTCCCCAAGTTTTCCCTATGAAACGTCTGGTTGCTAAGAGTGACCAGCTTGCTCTGTGTAGTACCGACTGTAAGTGTAGGTTCCACGTAAGTTTGTGATCCAAGGTCAGGCCTAGGTACTTCGTGCTGTCTGAAAGTGGTAATCGGACGCCGTCGAGCTCTAGTCTGGCCAGAGGGGTCAGGTTCCTAATACGAGTAATTGGAAGTATAACGGTTTTGGAAGGATTAACTTTAAGCTGTTCCCTCCTACACCATTCACTAACTTGTCTTAGGCTATTGTTCATTACATCTGCTACGGTGTCGACGAACTTGCCTTGAACCATGAGAACTATATCATCAGCGTACCCCTGAATGAAAGTTCCTGTTTGTGATACTTGCGTTAGAAGATCATCCACCACCAGATTCCACAAGAGCGGGGAAAGAACCCCTCCCTGTGGACAACCTCTTGTGGTAGAGACTTCCCTGGTGACATTTAGTAGGGTGGATTGGACCCTTCTTGTTACGAGCATATTTTTTATCCACTTACTCAAGGTTAGTGGTACCCCCCTTTTACTGGCTTTCTCCATGATCACCTCGTGTGAGGTGCTGTCAAAAGCCCCTTCAATGTCCAGGAAAGCGCAGAGTGCCAGCTCTCTATTATCTAAAGAACTCTCTGCCCTGCTGACCAATTCATTGAGTGCCGTAATGCATGACCTGCCAGATTGGTAGGCATGCTGGTTTCTATGCAGGGGTTGACCTAGCAGCACCCTGTCCCTGAGGTATCTCTCTGCGAGCCTTTCCACCGTTTTTAAAAGAAATGATGAAAGACTGATAGGCCTGAAAGATTTTGCCTGACTATAATCTGTTTGACCCCTTTTAGGGATAAAGACCACCCTGCTTACCCTCCATGCTAGTGGTATGTGACCAAAGGCCACGCTGGCTCTGCTGAGTTCGCATATCAGCCTGAGTACTGGGTCGGATGCATGCTGTAGCATTGCTGGATAGATTCCATCCCCCCCAGGTGATTTATACGGGCTGAATTTACTTAGAGCCCATTTGAGCCTTGAGAGCGTAACAATTTTGTTGGCCAAGTTCCAGTCCCTTCGAGCGGCCCATGGGCTTTGACCGCTATCCAGGTGACCATAATTGTCCAGCAAGTCGCGCTGAGTAATGTCTGGAAAGTGAGTCTCGAGGAGAAGGTCGAGAGTATCACCAGCAGACTCAGTATATTCTCCATTTGGTTTCTTTAGCGAACCGATGAGACTTGAGGGTTCTGAGGCCATGAACTTGCACAACCTTGCTGTCTCCTTGATTCCGTTCACCTCGCTGGTGAACTTGAACCACGAATCTGATTTTGCCTTCCTGATAGCCTTACTGTACTTTGTAAGGCTAGCATGATAGGCTTCCCAGGTACCATAGCTCTTGCCTTGGTTAAAGTTTTTTCTGACATCTCTCCTCTGTCGGTCTAGATCCTCAGTCCACCATTTAATAGTGGATCTGCCTTTCCTGGTTTGCAGAGGACTGTTGTCATTGAATGAGTCTAACATTGCCTTATTCAGAGATGAGGATACGTGTTCAAAGTCCAAAACACTCCGAATCCTGCCAGCCATCGATCTAGTCATAGCTGTCAACTGACTAGAGTATTGGTCCCAGTCAGTTGTTTTTAGGATTTCTGTAAGATGTTTTGTGGTTGCTTGCATTAAGTTTAAACTGAATGTACTTATGATCCGAAAGTGAGGCTTGTTCTAAGACATTCCACCCGCTTACGAACTTGCTAGTTTTACTTGAACAAAAGGTTATGTCAATTACTTCGCTTCTAGTTTTCGTTTCCAACGTGGGAGCGTTACCGACATTCATTATCTCCAGGTTATTTGCCATGAGGAACTCCATAAGATACTCGCCCCTAAGGTTAGTATTGGAGCTGCCCCATCCAATTTGGTTATGAGCATTGGTGTCGCAGCCCACTAGGAGATGGCACCCTCTGATCTGCGTCTTCTCCACAAGTTGTTGTAGCTCTTGTGAAGGAGGAGGTTCCCTGGAGTCATATGGAAGATATGTAGAGCTGATGACCAGTCCTTTCACATTCCCCTGACTCCAGCAAATTTCAACAGTGGTCAAGTCTCTGGAACAAAATTCCATTAGATGCAGACACTGACATTCTCTTTTTACAACAATACAAGTTCTTGGATTTTTTTGCACTATTGTAATAGATTATCAGTTCTTACCTCTGGCATCTGCCAATCCCGCTATCCGTCCCCGATGAAGCCAAGGATCCTGGACGAGGGCGAGGTCGTAGTTGCCAGATGAAAACGTCCTACAGAAGGTGGCCGAGGCCGCCTTACTGTGGTGGAGGTTTACTTGCAGAATTCTGCTCTCCATCCTTGTCCGTAGCTCTCCCACGGAAGGACTCGGATGGTGGCTTTCAGCTTTGTCAATCTCGCTGTGTAGTGGTGTGGGGTCGGGGGACTGAAGAAGGTCGCTTTCTTCTCCCTCAAGGGAGAATCGGCTACCTCTTCAAGCCCTCCTTCCATTTTTGTACTGTTACAGTCTCCCTTGGCCAAAGTGACCTCCGAAGACTGCGTAGTGTTTTTGTCTGTGTTAGTGTTTCCCTTGACCGAGGCCTCCGGAGACACTTGAGTGTGTTTTTTGTTAGAATCATCCTTGGCCTGAAGGGCCTCCGATGATTTTGTAAATGTTTGATTTTGTTTATCTTCCTTGACCTGGGTCTGCGAAGATGGATTTGATTTTTTCCCCTTTTTTGTTTCAATGGTGTTCCCACGAGTGGCTAGGGAAATAAAGGTCGCCTTGGGCAGAGCCCCGCTTACCCAAGGAAGACTAGATACTACAAGAGGTCGCCTGGTATCCCGCAGGCTCCGTTTGAGACACAATTAGCCCTGTGCCATACACCCCTTGGCACGGATCGCTTGACACCCTAGGGTTGGGCGGTGGGAGGAGGAAGGAAGTTTGGACTGACTGGATTAAGGAAAGGGAAGGAGAGGACGAGGTTAGGATAGGACAACCAGTGGGTTTGGACGGGACCCAGTGGAAGGGCTGCTAGCACTATTTCCTCCGATGTTGAACTCTCACCGATGGAACTAGCGCTAGTATTGATAGGAGTCGCCTTTTCCTACCAAGGAGTTTTTCGGAACTACCAGCCTAGATCCGCTGGAATCTGTGAAGGCAGGGACACCAACGTGCAGGATACAGCTAAGCTTGCATAGTGCAGGAGTGGAGGCAGTCTCTGTATGTGAGGCTGCCCCCACCACAGCACTTTCCGGACGGTCTTGGGTGTGAAGCACCCCTGGGTGTGAAGAAATCTCCAGGTTACTAACTCTAAGCAGCCTTGGCTGTCCTGGAGAATTCCGCACCCCCTTGACCCCCGCGACGCCAACTTAAACGTTGTCTTTATTATTAATTCAAGTTGAAAACAAACTGTCCAATAAATGTTTTATTTTCTTGGTGAGGCCTTTCAGAAGCTGTCTCCTGATGTTGTCTTTATATAAAAAAGACAGCCGGATTTTCACCAGCCCGTACTTAAATAAACCAAGGACCGAAGAAGGAAGCGCAAAGAAAATGAAAACAGGAGTTATACATAACTGAACCCTAAGAGTCATAAATTATACATTCTTACATACATTACCTACAAAAGATATATTTGGAAAATACTTAAGACTAAATGGTAACTTATTTTAACTCAACGTGAGACCAATTGTAACTCAAATAAAAACAACATTGATTTATATCTCTAAAAGTTCCTGCGAACTATAGAAATGGTTCATGAGCAGCCAATTTTCAATTTATATATAAAAAGAATTGATGAAAATCTAATGGCAGTCAGTACGACCGTTCTAACGTCTCGGAACGTGGCTGAAGTAGAAAGCGTGGTTGCGGGGCTCAGCCGACTGGTTTTTGTAGATAGTCTGTATTGATTTTAAATGTCTGTAATCTGGTTGCCACGGACATTGACTTTAAATGTCTCCGTTAGTGAACTACCCAAAATGCTGTAGTTGTTATTTATCCGTTACCCTAGACATCAACGTGGTACTTAGGTAGCAGATACCACAACGATGCCGCACCGCACAGTCCAGTGTACCTGACCTTGAACCAGCACAAGACAGCTGTTATTTAGACAGTTGAAATACTAATTAATTTCAAAAACACTCTGCCTGACCTTGGTTTTGCGTAATAGTTTTAACTACCGTATGTTATCAATACGATTTTTATTCCCTTAGTTGTTATAATTTAACGATTTTAAATATTTAGTAGTTGATATTTTTGTTTTGTATATACTTGTTTTTATTTTGAAATTCTTACGTAATATAGTTACATTTTGCATGTCGCCAGAAAACAAAACATACTACTCTCTACATAGTACGGCGTGGTACATGTCCCACTTAATCCCAATATACACGTACAAGTAGATTGGCAGATTTACTAGTATCAACATTTCCCTATTATAGCAATTTGTGCAGAAGTATAAAATCATTATAATTTAAACCTTTTTGATATATGAGGTACTTCAAACAAATCAAGTAATTCAGCACACGGTAATTGGTATAAAACCAAAAGGTTTTGTAATACATAAATATCTAAAAATAAAAACAGTTTTGCAAACTATCTACCATTTCCAAAAGATGATTGACAACTCGCAATCAGGCTAAAAAACGTGTATAAACACAGGAACACAACAGCAAACATGAGCTACTGTAAAGGATATCATAGAACGGATATCCCTCATGTGTGTAGCAGTGTAGTAGAGACGAGGCGACCACCACAATACCAGACCAGAGAGGTTTTATTTTATTTGAATGTTGTCGATTCTTAGAACGGAAGGAGAAAAGATAAGGCACAGATACGCGGGCAAGCCTGCTCTAGTCGGTGAGCGCGGTGTGGTGGTGAGGAAGTGAAGGGTGAGGATATTTAGTTCTAGAAATGTCTGACAGAGCGTGTCAAGATCAGTGTTGAAAAAGCACTGTTTAGCAGTGATATCGCTAGGTGGCTCTACTCGTTATACTTTTTGACGGTATATGCTGGTTAACATTAGGATGGGCTATCTCCTATACATTTAAAATCAATGACTTGAACTGTGCAAGGTTGCAGGTCTTGAAAGAATCCGGCAGACTGTTAAACAGTTTAAATGAGCCATATCTGAAGGAATTGACATTCTTAGCTAATCTGAATCTGGGGACATTTAAGTCATCCTTTCGTCTCGTGCCATGTTCATGAATGTCAGTCCTGGTCTCAAACTCATGCTCTCTCTCTTTGCACCAGCACAGACAGGCTAAAATATACAGGCAGGGAACAGTCATCACCCCTAACCGTTTAAACAGTGGTTTACAGTGTTCCTGCTGGTTTGCAACTCCTGAAATGATTCGAACAGCCTCTTTCTGCTTAATAAAAACTTCGTTTCTTCGAGCTGCATGCCCCCAAAGGAGGATTCCATACGCAAGAATGCTGTGGAAGAAAGCAAAATAGGCAAACCTCACACACTCAGGAGTTACACTGTCTCTTAGCCGCCTCAACAAGAAAGTTACTCTACTTAGTCTCTTCAAAACTACTTCAATATGCTCGCTCCAGTCCAACTTTGGGCTAAGATGAAAACCCAACAACTTGGCCACTTCCTGCTCCTCATTCCTCTTCAGGGTGAAGATTCCTCGCTGCGTCTTTCCCTCATTCAGCACCAATCCATTAGCCCGAAACCAAGACTTAGCCTCGTCGTAGGCCAGCTCCATTCGCTCCCTCGCCAACCCAAAACTTGCCCCTCTAGACATGATGGTCGTGTCATCCGCGTAGATTATTGTTCTTCCAGGAATACAGCGGTCAAGGTCGTTGATCATCACCAGAAAAAGAAGTGGTCCCAACATCGAACCCTGAGGGACGCCCATGCTTACTTCCTTCATTTCAGACTCCCCACCGGCGACTACCAGCTGTTTTCTCCCTGAAGGAAACTTGCCACCAATCTGTTGGCCCAATCAGACACTCCCAGACGTTCCAACTTCTTTAACACGAGCTCATGGTCGCAAAAGACCGCCTCCACCACATCATTGTCCTCCATAGCATCCGTAACAAACATACAGAATTGACACACTGCGCCAACCGTTGATCTACCACTTCTATACGCAAACTGCTGACTGCTCAGCAACCCTCTGGCCTCAAGAAGGTAGTCAGCTGGTGGACCATCACCGCCTCCAGCACCTTGGAGAGTATAGGCACCAAAGATATGGGCCTATAACTGGCAGGAGAATCGAGGACCCTTCTTGTACACTGGGATCACCCTCGCTATCTTCAAAACGTCTGGGAAAACTCCCTAAAAGACATCGGTTAATTAGGCTCGTCAGTGGTGAGATTATTATGAAAAGGAGGAACTCACTTGCTCTTATTTGAAAATCAGAAATCTTTTAGGTGAGAACCATTGCCACCACTGCCGGACACTGCTTTAGATTTCCTTAACCGAGGAGTCTGTAAAATGGGTTATTTAGAATATACCAGGTGTCAATTTTACACGTAACACATCAGCAGTTGGGGATCAAAGTACCACCATGACGTTGGCACAACGATCCCAATATAACAGGGTTCAAAGTGCCGACGACAAATACCGACAGATAGATTTATTTAAACCGTGAGGATCAAAGTACCACCGTGACGTTGGCACAACGATCCCAGTAATATTAACAGGGTTCGAAGTGCCGACACGACGAACCGCCGACAAATTGATTTATTTAAACCATGAGGATCAAAGTTACCGTGACGTTGGCACAACGATCCCTTTTGTTACTAATATTATCTGGGTTCGAAGTGCCGACACGACGAACCACCGACAAACTCATGCGTCACACTCTGTTCCTTGTTCAGTTGATGCATTTCTGAATCCAATAGCCTATATTATTAGTTGTTTATATTGTTTTAAAATTCATATTAACGTATGATTGTATAATATTTCCTATATTCTTAAGCTGTAAGTTTCATGTTTATTTTACCTAGAGTGAGCGAAGGTCACTTATTAGGTCGATTGTTCTTTATTAATTTTTTCAGTAGATGTTTGCATTCAGAAACTTGCGTTCGATACGTTTTACGACTTTTAAGTCTAACCAGAAGATATTAAGATTTCTATAACTTATGTAAGGTAAAATTCCTCACCTTGTTTATTTTAATAGTGCATTCTATCAAAAATGGCAGCGTTTGGTCGATAATAGATATAACATAAAAATATAACGTATGGTTATATTAATACATTTGAAGACCTTCAATAGAATAAAACAAGTTAGGTTATATTTTTGTTGAACATTCATAACGCCGTTTAGAGAATGTTAAAAGTAGTTTTTGTCACATTTGCTCAGCCCAATCGAGATCAATAATTACAATTGTATATTTTTCAAAGTTCTAATTGTTGTAATATCAGGTCTAATAACGTACTACTTTGTTTGTGTTAATTTTATGTGAGAAAAATCCCATTAGTTTTCCAATGTGTTGAATACAAAATTGCAATGTAGCCAAAAGGTTAAATTACTTAGGCAAATGAATGTAATATGAGTAAAAACAAAAAATTTCAATTAATACACTAGTTCTATTACAGTTAAAAATTGTAGAGTACTACATTACAATTTAGACTGGGTGGGATAACGAACGACAACGATCAATAAAACTGCCGTGTAGACGCAATGTCCTTTGTTGCCCCACCCAATTGAAAAATAAATAATTATACAGTTTTTTTTTTTGAAACTTCAACCTATGTTGGTCAACTTACATATTTTTTTCTGCAATTATAAATTTTAAAACCCTTGAAAGAATTTTAAATTGTTAACTTTAAAACTTCAATACTATTGTTGAAAGTTTATTTTTGTAATACGAGTGAATATATACGAGAGAAATATATTAAAACTAGGATAAACAAAAAACGCCCGTAGGTTATAACAATTTACTAAAATAAAACATTTTCATTATAAGCCATTTTGACGGAACTGGCCCACGAAAATTTCACGACAAGAAACTGTGACCAGTTTAATACTTTTTTATTTTACGTAATTTTTTGATAGTTAAATACTAACAGATTCCATAAAAAATGCAAAAATTGAATTATGATTGTATATTGTTTTAACACTCTTAACGTGTAGCCTAGTTTCAGTAGTTTGGTAGAAGAACTTACATGGTTGAGTATGCTTTAGATAAAAACAGTTTCCGATTAAGTGATTATTTATTTTGCAGTTGTTGCGAAAAATGGGGTGCTTTTCTTTATGATGTCTTGGGGATTGATATTTTAAAAAGTAGTTTTGAGGAAGTTTGTTCCAACAATCTCGAGTGTTATGATTGTGATTTCTACAAATTGTACATGAGAGGTTTTGAGATGTTTAGGATTTGTAAATAAATTTCTTTTGAAGGTTGTTTGGGAAAAATAATTTTGGATAGATGTTGCTTGATAACTGGAAGTTCTTGTTGGGTTATTATTGACTGTAACTTTTCTAAACTTTTAGGTTTGTTACAATATGGTATAGTGTTTTGATATTTTCTTAGTTGAGATTTTGGATAGCTGAATCGTTAGGTGCATCTACATTTAATTTTAATTTTTATATTTCCCAATTTCATGTTTATTTATTTTGTCTTTTAGCAATAATGAAAATTTATGCTATTCTTAGATTTGATTATAATTTATTTAAGGAATCATTTTTCATTGTCAATACCCTTTTGCAAATCTCTGGTTTTAGGCCTTGAGTTGTGTCAAACTTTCAGCTTTCTATCTTATATGCAACACATTCTAGAACAAAATTAAGTATTTCTCACGTTTTTGTAAAAATCCTAGAAACTATACGAGATAGTCAATTGGTTCTTAGGACCTTTATTAAGGGGAGAACTCTTTTAAGTCGAACCCTTAAACTCGCAGTCAAATACCTCTTACTGTTCCCGAGTAAATCAAAATTGAAAATCAGCGTAATTTTACCAGAACAGCTATAACTATTGCACGAATCTCGTTCAACCGTTTACCATTGTTTTGTACACTCAAATGAGGAATGTTTTCAAAACTTCAGCTTTCTATCTTATATGCAACAAGCAAACAAACATTACGGTATTAATAAACATCACTAAAAATTGTTCCACTGTGAGTTACATCAAAATCCATCAAAATTTGACTGATGTGTACAACGGTACACCGATCTCACGTTTTACTATACTCACGCTACAACTCACTCTACTTACTATAACGGGCCAAAGAATAAACCAAAATTATTTGTTGAGCTTATTATACATATGGTCGTAGGTTCAAATCTCGGAATTTTCACCGTCGAATAAGAGGGTAGGATGTCATGTTATATCATTTTATTTTTTTTTCTATGGTTTGATATCCAACGAAAAAATTAAAACAACGCTTCTAACAGATTGAATTTATTAATGAGTGAATATGGATTTTAAGAACGACGCTTCGACAAGATTTGATTCTATTTGTACGGTACTTAGTTTTAACCGGTCTTCCGGGAATTTCAAACATTTATCCTACATAACGGGAATACAATCCGGGAATATACTCGTATGTTCTTCATTCCTTATTTCCACGCGCAATCAGCTGTAGATCGACAACAGCTGGGTGAAGGTTAAACCCATCATATAACAACATATTTCAGATGAACCGCCTCGATGAGACGAAAAGAATGGTACAAAACCAAGAAAATTCGTCTATAAACCACCAAGATGTAGGTAGCGTAGATCGACAACAGCTGGGTGAAGGAGGGTTACTGGGGAATGCACAGAGAAATAAAAGTGATGGTCATTTGCACTCGTGCATAGAGAAACGTATTTTTAGAACCATTATTCTACTTTTTCTTAGCCCCACGACAATAAACATAACATATTATATATTTTTGGAATCAGCTCGTCAAGCGGCATGGAATGCAATAGGTTTAAAACGATCATTTTAATTTTTCTAAAATTTTCCTGGACAAGTTGGGGGTCGGGGCAATTATTTTATTCGAGTAAAGGGTTTAATTATCTTTAAAAAAAAAATTGATATACATTTGGTCGAACAGAAAGGCTGTTGTGGATGATTTAAGTTGGAGCGTTGTTACCGTTTTCTAGCGTTAAACCCCATCGAATATACATATTATATACCTGACGAACCGCGACAAGACAAAAGAATGGTACAAAACCACGAAAATCCGCCCATAAATAACAAGATACAGCGGTTTTGCAACAAAACCCACTATTGACCGAAAACCGTAGTAAAGTTCTTAGACCCTAACCCTGCCTTGATATTCAAAGCGAGTTGAATGTAAAACCAGCTATATCTTGGTTATTTATTGACGGATTTTCATGATTGTTGTACCATTGTTTTGTCTTCTCTGGTTTGTCAGGTATATAATATGTTAATGATGGGTTTTTACGGTGAAAAACGGCAACAACGCCTTATTATCCACAGTAATCTACAACAACCATTTAATTTTAGATTTAAAGATAATTCAACCTTATACTGGAATAAATTTTAAAAAATGCCCCCATCCCCAACTTCCCAAAAATTCGAGCAAAATTAAATTATCAACACACTTTAAACGTATTCCATTCCATGCATCTTGACGATTAAAATATATAATATGTTATTTCATCGTTCGTGGGGAATAATGAAAAGTAAAGTTAGCTGTCAAAGGCCGATATGTACCAGGCCGCGACTTTGCGGTGCGCCCGCAGCCGCAGGAGTTTCGCCAGCGGGGCCTACTATACTAACCGAGGGATAGACAATTTAATACTGAACGTAATGGTATACAATAATTACGGGTAGATAATGAGGCTTTATTTTAGCAGTGCCCCAAAGAGCGGTTGGCCTATCGAAAGTCGGGAACATCAATTTATTTCTCTTAACAGCCGTTGTAAACACGAAATTTACAGGGCTTATAGAGAGTGTCAAGTGAATTAGGAAAATACCATACATGATGGGAGAAAAGTACATTTTCTTGTGTAAAATTAACAGGGTAAAACGAAAATCGCACAGTTTTCCTCTATGACTTGTCGTGAAAGCCGTAGCGGCGTCTAACCACGCGGTAAAAATTCGTTTCGGTTTAGGGACGAAATTAGAAACTAAGATCCCCAGGACATCCTTAGTACAGAATGGGTTAAAGACCTTTGTATCTAGGAGTCACTTTATAGGGGGGCCATTAGGGACTTTATAATTATTGGGAACTAACAATATATACAATAAAATACAGCTAAGTAGGTATGTAGCGGCACTAAAATTCCTGTAAAATGTGTCTGTTGAAAAGAAAACACGATTTGAATAGGTCGTTTTAGTATCCCATACTATTCACTTTGGAAACCTTTTCAATAACATCAATCAATAAATAGGTCTATACTTCATTCATTTTGTTGTACAATCTTTGCACTTTTTCTTGAAAACGGGAGAATTTCTTATCATGAAAGTAGAATTAATGAATGTATATATTTGTTTTAAATTATGTAACTATTATTATAGAAATAAATAGGTTCATTCATTTTGTTGTAAATCTTTGCACTTTTTCTTGAAAACGGGAGGTTTCTTATCATGAAAGTAGAATTAATGAACTATAATAATAGTTACATAATTTACAAACAAATATATACAAATTAACTTTCCGTAGTAAAAAATGTTAAAAACTCATGTATTTGCTTTGAACATAATCACACAGTTACTTGGATAAGTAAACACTTCAGCATTTACAACATTTTAAAAATATACACATATATTATATAGCAGGTCATGTAAAATGCATTACATGCAAAGAAAAGGTAATGGATAGGAAATTATAAATTGAGTAATTTTATTTGAAGGTTTAATGCACTCAGAATACAGAGGCAAGAAGCGGTAGACCGGAAAAAGCGAGCGCCGACGAGTTAAGTTGTCCCACAAAACTGCCGTAACGCCAAAATTACAGGATAATTTAAAAAAAATGATATTTGGTAAATTCAGTTCTTTGGCTACAATTTCCACCGTTTTTAATTTTACCTGACCAAAAAAATAAAAAAGTAGCAGCCGACTACTTTTAAATGTCCGATTTAAATATATAAAACTTTCGACTTTAATGAAAAAATATGAAAATGAGAGTTTCTGAACATGTTATTTACACCATTGGCGTCCTTACTTAGTTGGCTACCATATGGTAAAAAATAAAAAATATTCATGCAGTGTGAGTAACTGAAACCACAGTGGGAACGAAATGAGTGCACTGGAATTTTCATGCGTTCTCGCAGCAAAACAGTTCAAGTTTTCAACTTTCAACCGAACGTAAGATGCAGAGTATTAGCTGCTATCCTCTGTGACGTAGTTGTCGGCGGTTCGTCGTGTCGGCACTTTGACCCCTGTTAATATTACTAAGGGATCGTTGTGCCAACGTCACGGTGGTACTTTGATCCTCTGGTTTAAATAAATGCTATAAATAAATTGTCTTGTTTTACAGCTTTACATTATTTTTCATCGTCAACTTGTCTATTATAATTAAAATCCAGTTTTTTGTATTTTTCTGTTATACAACAACGTTAACAGTTAGTTATTAAACTAAAGTTTGATACTCTTTCTGATAACAAAATGTGGATTTTACCTTTATAAACTTAATATTTGAGATTGCTCTTCTTGCTACCAAGGAGATTGCTTTTTTTGACACCAACTTTATTTGGTAGAATAATGGAATCTATCTTATTAGCATGTTATTTCAAACAGTAAGTGAAACAGCATCAATTGAATTAAGCATAAATAACCAGGTTTTCTGGTAGGTAAAATAAAATTAATTAAAGATAAGCTAAGTTGTATCAATCATTTCTGATCGTTGCGCAATTTCGTTATACATTTGCTCGTTAATGACTAGGTTAAACTGGTATTATCACAGGTGAAACTAAAGTCATCATCAGAGTTCACTTTCGTCGTACATAATCACAGTAAGTCGGCACTTTGAAAATATCCATCTTGTAAATAAAATCAATATTATTAAGAGCTTGAGTTCGTTATCGCATGGATCACGTGACCAAGTCAGCTATTGTGATACACTCTGTTTGATTTCTCTGACTGTTAAAAGAGCTGATCCCACACAATCAGTTTCACCTTTGCTTCACTTTAGCAGAAATCTTGCAGATCCCATCCAATATCTCTACCAAGGATCTCTTTTTGATTCTAGCCTCAAATCTATCTCGGTTTCGTGTCGGCGCGACCCTGTTAATATTAATAAGGATCGAAGCAACGTCATGCCTTTGATCTTCACAGTTTAAATAAATATATCTGTCGGCGGTTCGTCGTGTCGGCACTTTGAACCCTGTTAGTAAGGGATGTTTATGCCAACGTCATGAGTGGTACTTTGAGCTGTCCCCATCGCACCTTCTTTGCCTCTCAATCCTTATGACCTCCCAAGCAGCCTTCATCTGGTTTGGCGCCTCCATCACCTCGCCACACAGGTTGCCTTCTTTGCCGTAGACACTCCAGCCGATATCTTCTCTTTGTAACATCAACCTATCCGCCTCCACACCTGTAGTTTTGTAGATACCATAACATAACTGACGCTCCCTCACCTGAGCCAGCTCCAGGTATACAGGTCCTCCACAACTTTGGGTCTGAAAACTTTCATGGGAAAGAGCACTCAAAACAACACACCAGCAAAGTCAAAAAATAGGCAAACACATCATTTATATTACCCGAGCTCTCAGTAATGCTGTCCCATGCAGTTTCACGGAGTCAGGTCTTGAAAACATCCATTCCTTTGCCGGTAATAGGCCTGCATACCTTAATCGGGGCAGGGGAAGGGGCTGTAACGCTAGAGTTTACATTTGTATTAATTTTAACAAATATACCACTATGGTCAGAAAAATGTGTCTCAAAAATGTCTAGTTCTAGCTTATCCGGAAATATGTCAGTAATAATATTATCAATTCAGTTCTCGCCCCTAGTGGGCCTAGAAATCATACCAAAGAGGTTATGTGATCTCAGCATGTTAACAAAATCTCTTACATTAAATGCTTGTGCCCCAATATCCAAATTTAGGTCAGATGCCATAACAATTTTTAATTTACAGGTAGAAAGCAGGTTTAAAATACCATTCACATTAGCAGAGAACAAGCCTAAATCACCGTTTGGTGTTCTGTAAGCTGATATTAGGATAATACCCTCGTTTATTAGCTTTACTGCTGCTACCTCACAATGTTGCTCAACACAGAAATTCTTCAGGTCTATTTCAACGAAATCTACATCCTTGCGTAAGAGGATAGCAACTCCTCCATAAGGCCTATCTCTGCAGAAAGAGGCAGCAAGTGTAAAATTACAGACATTTAGGACTTCAGCCTCATCAAGGGTTAACCAGTGCTCATTTTTGCACAATGCTTTAGCACTTTTCTGTGCTAACATAATCTCTAGCATACTGACCTTATTACGAATGCTTTGTACATTCAGATGAATCACAATAAAAACCTGTTTCTCCTCCACTCTCCCTGTAGGCTCGATGGCTGCTATCCCAGTGATGGCGGAGAGGAAGTTACTACGATTGGCGTTACTAAAGTCTCTGTTGAATCTCAAAACAGGTTAATAAGGTTTATAATAAAAGGCCTAATTTCACATTTCGATTTCAGTTGAAAGTGTTTTTAAAAGCCTAAATCCCATTAGTTGGTATCAAATTTGTATACGTTTTCCGGGGGCTTGAAACCCTTTGGTTAGGGGATAAACCCCCACGGTTGTTGAGCCCCCCTCCACCCCCCGACGGATGTTGAACCCCCCATTTGATCATCCTGGTTACGCCTATGATGTGATGAGCGTTTTGATGGATGATGAGATGAAGTCTTGTTACAAACTAGGGCCTACTGATCCCCAGATTAAGGACTATAGTCTACATAAAATAACTGTGCTACTGATATCATATATTAAAAAAAATAGTAATAGGAAATATTGCACATGTCTAGTAATAATATCGCAATAATAAGTATTTTTTGTAAATTGGGGTACTGCCGTTGAAAAATAAACAAATAATAGATATCAAGAAGCGTTAGAACATTCTTATTGATTCACCTACGGTATGCTGTTTAATTGTAAAGGTTAGAATAATATCTGTCCAGATCCGCGAATTAGTTAATAATATAAAAAAGTTATTAAACACATTTCTATACTATAAAGTCGTTTTTACTCTAACCTGGAAGTAACCTCCAGGTGCGCCCTCCCCCTTTTCCCAAACTCATGCGCCCTTTGTAAGGTTAAGGTTACGCATTTGTAACACAAGTCCTGGTCCGCGGACCTGGACGGCCGTCCAACCACAAATTAAGAAAGCCGTTCAGATCCGCAGATTTTTCCACCAGTATGTGGCCCCCTTCGATTATAAATGTTTCCTATAAAGTTAATGGCATTACCATTGACTTTAAATGTACATTTAAAATCAATGGCATTATTTTACACATTCTTGGGAGATGCGAGCAACTAATTTATTAGTTCAGCAATGATGCAAGCAAGGTTGTTATGGATAAATAATTATTTAGCAAGTGTAATTATCGACTGTGTAAAGTATCGATATTAGGCTGTAAATAGTAGAGGATCGATACCAGAGAGGATTTTACGGTACCAAACCTAACCCATCGCACTGAATCGAAGGTTCTCCGTGATGCGAACCACAGTCCACAGAGTATTTGCTGGCTTGCTGCGAACAGGGAACTGAGACGTGGGATTGTGGGAAGGGGAAGTTAGAAAGGTTACGTACGTTTGACTTCGTTATGGCCGGTTATTATTTAGGTAGAAAATGTATGTTTTCTTTCATTTCCAATAGTTACTGTCGAAGAAAAGTATTAAGTGAGCAAATATTTCTCAAAGCACGTATATCCACTGGTACAGTCAATCCCAAAAAACCTTCCTTAGTACTATTGACAATAACTGGAGTGGGCGCTGGAGCATTACTAGGCGGAGGTTACTCTTATTTTGCCAATCTGAAATCACGTTTGCCAGTAGGAAATGAAAGTGACAGTTCTGCAAGTCCTGTTATTAAGAATTTTCCCGACGTTAGCATTTCAAGAAGGGTAAGTGTAAAGTTCTAATAAATTCACAAATTAAATGATCAACGTTATAAAAGGTAAACTGCTTATAATGGCTACCACTGCTCAAAAGTCTTCCCTAGCTGTTAACACTTTACATATAAAACTGACAGTGATGAAAAAAAGATAACTTTTGCATAGGCCTAACATAAATTACTTGTGTGTAACCACTAATAAGCATTATATACAGGATAGAGAGCTTACCAGTACGGGCTCAGACAGGGGCAATGGGTGGTCATACATGAGCAGAAAAATCCGCAGATCTTAGACCTGAGATTAGGAAAGCCCTCCATGTCTGGACTTGTGTCACAAAATCATGGCTTTACAAGTCCTGGGACTCGGACTGATACCAGAGAATCCACTTAAGTTTGCTCAAACATTTACGAGTACACAGTGGTTTCCTTCTCGTCCGACCACCGGACAGTCAGCTGATTCACTGCGAGCATTTGGCTAGTAACATGTCACCACTTATCTCACTACACTAACCCTATTGATTGTGTTTGGCTGAATGGTATTTGCGTTTTTGGCTATATTAATTCACCTAATATAGGCTTTAGTCAGTTTTAGAGCTCTAAAGAATCCCCAAATGTATGTACCTGTATTTTCAGATAGCCCTACCATTTTTAGTTAGGCTGGCGGTCCAATCTAGTGGTGGCCAAACGTGAGGGAGTTGACTGTAATTAAATCTTGTTTTAATAGCGGTTTTAATATAATATACATAGCCTACATTTTAACCTTAATTTTTGAATTTGCCAACTTATTACTTGTATTTAAAACCACAGATCTCTCGTGTAAAGTTTCAACATTCTGGACTTAGTTGGTCGGTCAGGCAATGTAACGTCAAAAGCAGTGTTTCAGCATACAGTTTAATGTAGACAAATAATTAGGAACAATAATTTCTGATTTTGTTTCAAAATGAAAGATTTTGGACGTCTATAAGCACTAAAAGGTGCGAGGTATAGACTAAATAATAGCCTACATTTTTATTATAGTTTTGAACTACACTTTGTTGTTTTTAATAATTAATTGGGTTTATGTTTAGGTTGCAAGTGCTACAGATACTTCAGGATTGCAGCTCACTTTATTTCAGTATCCAACATGTCCCTTTTGCTGCAAAGTACGGGCTTTTCTGAACTATTATGGGATATCATATAATGTTGTAGAAGTAAATCCTGTTTTAAGGCAGCAAATGAATTGGACCGATTACAAAAAAGTGCCTGTATTATTAGTAAAAGTCGAAGATGGTTATCAGGTAAACATTTTTACTGCTTAAAGACTTATAAGGCTAAATCTGAGGGTATGTCAGTCTTGATGAAGTAGTTAGCCATTGAGTAACAAACTATCAAGTTTCTACTTTATTTAACTTCAAAGAAATATTGCTTTTTCTTTTATAATATCTGTAATTGACACTTATCCACAGGTTTCTTGTTAGTTTTCTTTCGAATGAACGTTTACAGAACTTTTAGTTTGTTTGATAGATGTTAACAGTCAGTTTCATATCAATATTTACCCGCTAATAGCATGAATGTTCTCATTTTTCTAGGAAATTCTATAATTAGGCTTTAGGTTGTGTTGAACACTTTGTTTTTATTTCTCATATTGTTTTAATTTTACGTAATAATTGGATTATTCTGTTATTCAATGCACTTAAGCGTCAATTTGCCCCAACTATTGAAACTCTACTATAACAAACAAATGTATTTCTGTAAGGATCAATTAGTCAAATTGTTTATACCCGTTGTTTATATTCCAATAACTTTGATTTTAGCAACTAAATGACAGTTCAATGATAATATCAGCACTTTCAACTCTACTCTTGGATACTGGCACAAACCTGTCAGAAATAGTGAGGTACTATCCAAGTGTGTCATACCGAGACGATGACGGAAAGATGAAAAGTGAAATTGTCAATAGGTATTTTGTCATGTTTCAAGGAGAAATTCCAAAAGGAAGAACAAAAAGTGAAATTGAGTAAGTAAAGTATATAAACTTTAGGAGAGATTAAGTTTTTATTTTGAGGTTAATTTTTAATTCTGAGTGATTTTAAACTTTGTTTCTGCCAAGTACTTGTCTTTCTAATGGTATTAGGATGTATTCTAAGTAAAACAGTTTCTTGAGTACTTTAGATATAATTGGTGGAATATATATTGGGCCGAAATCACTAACCTCAGTTGCTTTATTTTTTTAAATATTAGGTTTGCTAAATTACAAATCAGTTTACATATTAGGCCTCGTTTACAGTAGGCAAACGATCGTCGTCGACTAGTCGTCGGGGCAGTCGGCACCAATGCTATCCAATGGAGCCGTTTTTACTAAGGACGACTAGTGGTGAGGCAACAATTAGTCGGTGGTCAGTCTTTTCAGCAGCGACTGACACGGCGATTTAAAATCGTCCGGCCGACTGCAGAAGCATTGCGGCTTATGAAAGCGTTCACATTTAGCGACTAGTTGCTCACCGACTGCATGTGCGAGCACCCTCTTTCCTCCCTTTTTTATTAATTTCATTTCAATTTCTTTATTCAAGAAATAATCTTCATTAAAATATTAACACAAATGAATTATATAAAATGTAAAAAGAGTTTAATGGAGTTTAGATTTAAAAAAATTATACAGAGTGTCTGTGAACTCTCTGGACATACTTTGTAGACATGTTCCTTGGATCAAAACAATAATATTTCACCATATAAACAGGGGTCTCTGGCGTTTCGTTGTCCGTCTGTCTGTGTGGATGTGTTTTTTACTAAAATAATTATGACAATAAAACTAATGCACTGATTTTCACCAAATTTTGGTAAAAACTTTAAATGCCGTTTTCTAATTAGGAAAAAATATTATTTCATTTAACTTTCAAATTTTAAAATGGCGGCCATTTAAATTTTCAAAGATAAATAACTCAATAACTAGTACTTTTACAACAAACTTATAAGAACAATACTTTTAGTGTATTTATTTCCCTTTCCAAAAATGTATAAACTTTGAAAATCAAATTAGAAATAACAAAGTTATTTTAATTTCTGTCTTGCCGGCCTATGTCCGTCATGCGTTCTTCCAGTCAGCTAACGCAACAACAATGGAACTGACTACATTATTTTGAATCAGGAGTTTATTAAATTCATTTGGGAATCTACGATCAATAATTAATCTTTCCGGTTATGCTACCGTGTCGAAGGTCGTCATTTTGATCAGCTCCTGCACTAACAAATAAATTATATTTTATTGTCCTCTGCATACACTGACAAATAGTTTCACCGGGTTGACTCTAAAAAAATCAACAGCGACTGATTGGCAGAAAGTTGCTGTGCTGAAGATTGAGTGACGATCGATTGTTAGTTGCTCTGCCGACTAGTCGCCGACGATCGATTGCCTAGTGTAAACGGGGCCTTAGATGTACAGTTTTCTGATATGCCTGATTATTAGATACTCCATAAATATCATCAGCAGTAAATTTCCTTAGATTACAAATGTATGAAAACACTTCCTCCTTAGTAGTTTCTTCAAAACCGAAACTGGAAACAGGTTTCAGAGCAAGTATAAGGAATGTTTGAACAATATCATATAAATATTTTGTCTCACGAGCGCAGTCACTAAGATAGTAAATTGGAAATTACTTTTTTTCTGAAGGGAAGAACGGAAGTGGAGACAGTGGGCAGACAATGTTTTAGTGCACACGCTTTCTCCTAATGTGTATCGCACAAAGGACGAGGCAATTCAAGCTTTCACATGGTTCTCAGAGGTAAGTACTTTTATTTTACTAATTAATATTGTACGAGAGGGTACCCAAAAGTATTGGGAATCAGTCGGTCGGGAGCGCATAGTTCATATTTCATCTGCTAGGGGATGAAAGCACTCTTCCTGAGTTCAGGGCACTCGGTGTGGTCAGTCTGAGAGGAGTTGCATACTTTTTTTTAAAGTAGTTTTTGTTCTGCATCATTTTGTTTTTATGGTGTCATTTAAAGAATAACATGCAGAGTGAAGTTTTACTTTCTTCTCGCTAAGAACAGACGTCGGAAATGGTTGTAATAATTATAAAAGCGTATAAAGACGATGTTTTGAGCAAAACTTTAGTGTACAAGTATTTTTTCCAAATTCAAGATGGCTCGATACGTTGATTGAGGACAAGCCTCGTCCCGGAAGACCGAACTTCGCAGACGGATGAAAATGTTCAGAAATACTCCAATATTGCGAGAAGACCGTCAGAGGACCATTGAGAGCTCTTTGCTGTCTGGAGTGAGTTGGAGTTCAGCGCAGCAAATTTCAACTGACCCTTGGGGGAAAAAGACCTGAATTGTGGCGATCTGGAGACTGGTTCTTCCACCATGACAAATTGACAATGTGCCTGCCCACTCAGCCATCCGAGTGCGCTAGTTTTTGGTTAATACCAGCATGATTACCCTTCCCCACGCCCATACTCGCCAAATCTGGCCCGTGTGACTTTTTTCTGTTCTCAGAATGAAATTACATGAAAGGTCACCATTTTGAGGAAATTTAAGAAGTAAAAAGGCAAACGAGGGTGGAGCATGCAGCCATTCAGGCTAAAAAGTTTGAGGATTGCTTTAAACAATGAGTGCACCGAATGAACAAATGCATTGTATTAAATGGAGAAAATTTAAATTAAAAAACATACAATATGGTTTTTATAATGAAATTCCCGTTATTTTTGGGTACTCCCTCGTATACTTTGAATAAGTTATTACCGTAACCATTTAGTCATTAAAATGAAGAACGAAAGCAGCTGATTGATGAAGCGCTGGTGTGAGTGAAGCGAATTTCCATTGTGATTTATTACTCGAAACGAACAAAGACTTGGGTTACATTTATCTACTGCTTCAGATCTCAGCCTGTTGGCTTCAGATGTCCATTTAGGGCCCGTCAATGAAATCAGAAGACAGTAAAATACAAAATATGGATATCAAGAGGGAATCTATTAATAATTTGCTGAAATATGTGAACTTTAGGTTTTCATTGTTTTTATATAACAGGGTGTCGAGCACTCAGGAAAACCGGGAATTATACAGGAATTTTGTCCCTAAATCGAAAAATTTTGTAAAAAGGATCGTGGTGATTATGTCACGGACGAGCCTAGCTATTGCCGCGAACGGTATCGAAGTCGTTATTTCGCCGCAGGCGCTAGTAGCGAAATCAGGAGATTGTCGTTAACGGTATAACGAAAGTTTTCATTTTGTCGTGGGAGTCAAGATATCGCCACGCACGGTATTGTAGTCGTTATTTTGCCGTAGGCACTAGTGGGAGTCGAGAGATCGTTGTGAACGGTAATGAAAGTTTTTATTTCGTCGCGGGCTTAGAAAGTCGGTTACGTAAAAATACCGTAATGGGCGAGAGTAACTATAACTCTATTAAGGTAGCTAAATTAGCAAAATATACCTGGGAAAATACGGGAATTATGTTTTTCCTGAACACTGGACGCCCTGTATAAGTATATCCCACATGGCCACCCATTTCGACAACCCTGTAGGTCATCCCTTGGTCAAGAAAAACTACATCATTAGTTTATTTTGACGAATCACATGTTGATTTCTTGTATCTTTTACTGTATTCGCAAGAAGCTAGACTTGTTAACACTGTCACCTTATGCTTTAAAGATTCCTTTATTGTAGGTTGGCGAATGGGATAGGCTCTTCACAAGTTGGGAGAGAAACTTAATGGTTTATGTTGGAGCATACGCAATGTATTTCATTGGGAAACGCTTAAAGAAAAGGTGAGTAAATTTACAAATGAGCCACGTTTGTTATAGTAAATACAATAGACAAATAAGTTTTATTTCATAGTAGGACTGTGGAAGCAAACCTTACAGTAATATGTAATTTTTTGGTAAAAAACTAGTTTGTTGAGATTCATTTTGTGGTTGTGAAAAACAAGATTAAAATGTGAATCTAAAGATTTTAGTAATTTTATTGTAACAAGTTTGCCTCAGACTAATGACAGCGTTGCTGTTGAAAGCGCTTATGAATTTAAAATCACGAAGTATTGGCCTTTTTCTATACCTAAATATTTGTTGTAACAATACATAATATTGTTAAATTACAACCACTCCAATTTTATAATAACTGTTAGGATTTTCAGTGTTTTGATGGTGAACTCGTCCAGCGTTACTTTTGAATGACTTATAGTATTTTCTGTAGGTTAGTTCTCAAGGCTCCACCACACTCAACTAGACCATAGCGAAGATGAGACTCAAACAGTGCAAAGTATCCAGTCCTGGCTGCGCTTTCGTCACAAGAATTCTAACCTAAAAATTAATTTTGTTTTAGGCATAATTTAAAAGATGATGTACGAGTTTCACTTTATGATGAATGCAACCATTGGATGAAGGCGTTAAAAAAGAAAAATGCTGAATTCATGGGTGGAAGCCAACCCAACCTGGCTGATCTTGCTGTCTATGGTGTTTTGAGCAGTATTGAAGGCTGTGAAGCGTTTGACGACGCTCTGAAAAGCACCAAAATTGGCTCATGGTATTGGCCAGTAAAGAAAATTGTACAATCAAATGCAGGTGTAACAATCTCACAAGTCTAGATTTTTGTAGTTATTTCATGTTTTTATTTATTTATTTATTTTAATGTATATAAATACATGTTACAATTAAATATACTTTGTTTTTATTTTTACCTTCAAGCTGCTGTTTTATATTCAATCAGTTGAATTATGGTCTTTACCTGATGAAAAATATTGAATATTGCTTAGACCAAAAGGAGCAAAGTATATTTTATCCCATCCCTAAAAATAGTGCTCTGAGCCAGTGCCTTAATAGTCAAGGGGCAATACCAGTTGAGCATGCACTGAAAGTCCTGCTAGCAGATGAAAAACCTATCATATTCCCACGGGTTGAAAGTTTTGGGGGGAGAGAGAAAAAGTTGTGTATGTGAGTGCTCATGTTATCGCTCATAATTAAAAAATCATAAATGGTAGATTTATGGTTTATAGCCAAATTATAGTTGATGTAGTGCTTAAGATAAAAGCTTCTTATTACCAAAGCTCTATCTGTAGCTGTTACCAAACAAAAGTCGAATTCACAAATGTAATCCATAATATATACAGCCCTCTGTGTAACTTACTCACTCACTGATATATACAAATGTTTACCCACTTCTAAATAAGCTAGAAACGTAAAAATGTGTATGTAGGTACAAACTCATCAACAAAAATTGCCAAAACCCAAAATTTAAACCACCTTAAAAAAAACCAAAATGGTGGAAAATATGTTTTTCTAAAAACATTTAGTGGGTGAGCGGTAAGTCCTATCTAAAAACAGATTGAATTTTCATGGTCAGGTTTTAGACGCTCTAACCTTTTGGTCCTATGACTTTTTTACGTAACTGGCCTCCTTCATTCATCCTTAAAAAGAGCAAAAGTTTCAAATTTGCTACTTTGTTCACGATTTTGCAACAGTTTTTAATTTTTTCTCACATATTATATTGGTTAGAAGCTTTAAACTTCAACTAAAGTATGAGTTAAACTTGCCCTTTAATAACATGCTGCAAAAAATTCCAAATTGTAAATATTTGCTGAAAGAACGTATTTACTGACAGTGGAATTCAAATTTCTTTGCAAGACCTGTGTGAATCTAGCAAGACCTACAACTTTCTTACTGACGCCAGCCACACTTCTACTCGTAGATGAGGTAGAAACTTGAAATTTAGTATGAAAGATACCTTCACTAACTCACCTACAGAAAAATTGCCATAACCCAAAATTTTAACCACCCCAAAAAAATAAAAACCAAAATGGCGGAAAACTTGTTTTTCTAAAAAAACATCTAGTGGGTGAACGGTAAGTCCTATCTAAAAACGGATTTCATAGTCAGGTTTTAAAAAGGCCAATGACTTTTTTTGTATCTGGCCTCCTTCATCCTTAAAAAGAGCAAAAGTTTTAAATTTGCTACTTTTTCAACAATTTTGCAACAGTTTTTAATTTTTTCTCACGTGTTATAGTGGTTAGAAGCTTAAAACTTCATCTTAAGTATGAGTTAAACTTGCCTGTTAATAATGTTGTGAAAAAAAATTCCAAATTGTATACATTTGATGAAAGAAAGATCAGCGAGGCCACGGTTTCCAAGATATCCCCTTACACTAAGCCGGGAAGAGAGCCAATTTCATCCAAACCCCCAAATACTTCACCACAAACGCCGAGCTAAGCGAAGCCACTACATTCAAGTGATCCCGAAGGGGGTTTGGGGCCTCCCTGCGGACACGAGTTGATCCAAATAAGGCTCAAAATGTATAATAATGATGATTTTGTTCCAGAATGTTACAGTTAGTGCCAACTAGGATGAAGTGCGACTTACGCATGCGCGTAGATCACTCTTCCCTCTCCACTTCGCTTAGTACAGTCGGTGACAAGCAAACCTCGCTGTAGCTGTCACTACAAATAACATAATCTCATCTAGTTGTTCGTCTGCTTTTAAACAGAAGTTTGGATTTATTGCAAAACAACTTTTAAAAATAATAAAACTGAATTCAAACGATGAAAATAAATAATTATTTATGTTAAAGAAACAAGATAATTTAAATATTTGCTGTTTGTAAACAAACCGCCATCTTGGATTCTGTTGGAACGGACTATAGGCCTACTAAAGGTGCATTGTCACTGGAGCGGTTGGAACGTCTAACGTTCAACGTCAGTCGTTAGACGTCAGGCGTGAAGCGCCTGCTTTATATTGTTTCTTATGGCCAACTACTCTAGCGAAGCCGTGTAGTGACAATGGTGCCATAAGAAACAATATAAAGCAGGCGCTCTACGTCTGACGTCCAACGATTGACGCTGTACGTTAGACGTTCCAGCCGCACCAGTGACAATGCACCTTAAGCCGCGTCAGGGGAAAAGTGGTGGGGAGCTACGTCACAGCTGTTTATGCTCCGGGATTCATCCTAATTGGCGTCTGTACTAAATTTAGATTTTAAATTTTGATTTTGGAAATGTTTATAATTTCCCCAAAAAATCACTTTTAGTTCTAACAGTTTAAAATTTAATTGTTCAATAAATTGAATAATTTTTAGTGATGTACAAATTTGCAGTCACCACTTACAATTCGTAATGTGACTATACGGAGACGCTAGATCGAGGTTGAGTGGTAGGGAGGACTTTGTAGTCCTAACTTCGCCTCATTAAACAAGACAAACTTTACCTTTATCTATCAGCTATCATTTATCGATAAAACTATGTCTCTACCATTACCTGTTTGTGAGTTATGAGCGATAACGTGAATTCCCACTTGTACAACTCTCCCCTCACATTAGGAACGGGACATTGGTTTTTTATCTTCAAGGTACTCCCAACAATAATTGAAAGTCAAACTTCAGAACACGCTCAACTGGCATAGCGTGCAGCCCATATTGGTAAATTCTGGCCTGAAAATATGTTCAATGAACTACAATTTGTCTTTAAATAGGTATAGGGTGTCTAGTAGTCTTGAAAAGTCTGGAATTAGTCTTCAATTTAATAAGGTCTGTAATTACTAGAAGTGAAACCCAGTGTAGGACCAAAGTTCAATTATTAATTACCTTGTAGTGACGGTAGGATCTACAGGCCTAATACAAGGTAATTAATAAAGGTCTGTAATGTCCTGGAATTTATTGATATGATGAAGTCTGAGGATATTCAGAAAGTCTAAGACCATCGTTTGTTCCTGAAGTTAGCATCTGCTACAGCCTCTATTGTTGTTAGTGCCACTAATTCTAATTGCAAGCACTGTGCAGCAACGCTTTATATGCATCTCATTAGCCAAACCATGAGTATTTATCGATCTTTAGCATGACAATTATTTCTGTCACTTGACAAGCTAGCCTACCTGCGCTATACAATAAATCCTTTTGTGAAGGAGGCTTTCAATGATGGAACTAATGAATCAATAGCATGTTGAATTGTCAATGTCTGCCTAGTCTAGTCACCGTGTGCTAAGATCAGCTGGCCATAGAATCTGATTTGATGCCCACATAAAGGGCACACAATTTTATATCTGATAAATAATTATAGAGCTATTACTTTGTTATAATCTTTAATATATTTTGTCTGTTTAATGAAAAAAGAGAGTTAAATTGAAAAAAGTACAGTGGTTTGTGGATTTTGATATTAAAAAATTGACGATTTAGTCTGAAAAAAGACTTGAATTTGCTGAAAGATTTTGGCTAGACACCTTGAAAAAAAAAACAGTAATTCAGTGTATAATAATTTATTTCTAAAGCAAGCTTTTATCACAATATGCATTTCATGATTATAACCATATTTTATCTAAAAGAATAAATCATAACAAATATCTTATGTGTAGGTGACTCAAAATTATCCAAGCTAATGGAGAGAGAGATGTGTTTAGCTCAGAAGAACCCAACCGTTTTAATTGTCAGTTCATTTTTAAATAGTCCTCATACGAGCCCTTATACGCTTTAAACAACTTTCAAAACAAGGAAATATTATTTTAAAAACTTACTTAGTTGTAATACTGCCCAAAAATACTCCCAATTGTCAATTGCAATAATTTAATAACAACCAACAAATAAAACAGCTGGCAAAGCCCAAATACATTTTGCCACTACTGTACTTGAAAATTGTTTCACCAAACTTTAATAAATTTACCGGAAGCTTGGATGATCATGAGTCTATACAAAGCTATTAACTAATATCATGTCATAACAGAGTACATTAAATTCACGATAGCACATTTATATAACTCAAGGAACTTTGTCAATAAAAATTATAAAAAATCAAAATTACTGTACAAATAGGACTCTATAGTTAAATAAAACGTTTAAAAGAATGGTAAATAATTCACAGAACAACTATCATATGTTCATCATTAAGTTGGTTAAAAGATAAAGTAATATCACCAGGAGCAAAGTGATTGGTTGTTTTTCACCGAATACAACGGCATGCAGTGCAATGCATGTTTACATTATCTGTACATTATGCTGCAACCATGTATCTGAAATGGGAAGCAGCAGCCAAAATATGTTCTGAAATATGATACATTTGTGAGACAATGAATATGCCTGGCTTTTAATTAATTTATTTAGAGGTTTGTAAATTGTTACCTTCAATTGAAGTCACATAAAGCAACATTTTAACTTACCATCTCTCCAAATATAAAAAAAATGTATGAGTATATATTTTTTGGTATTTTATTTGTAGATCTTTTTTATAGTTAAAACTTAAACATGGTCCAAGTTCATCAGTTTTCAAGAAAAACTACCTCATTTCAGCCAATTCTTCAACATCTCATCATGCACTCTGACTATCATTAATTTTATAACACCTCATTACTACAATTTGTAGTTGCTAATTTGTTCAGACACAACTAATCCTAAACACAAATACACTTAGAATCACGGTGTAATTATAATGTGAATATTTGGCGATATGACGATGATATGGCAATAAGTTAATGAAGACAGAATCATTAAATACTTTTTTAGTAGCAGCCCATCTTCTTTTGGAAAATTGGTTAATTGTCTTAGAAAACAATTATATTTCAACAATTTTCAAGTATTAACAATACTCTTTGTCAGATTATACAACATGACCCCTCCTCCCTATACAGTCAAAGGTTTTCAAGATTAAACCCTTGATTTGCAGAACAACCTCAATATTAAAAACAGCAAATAATTCTTTTATTCTTAGTCTCGTTTAACAAAGCATTGTTTTCTTTTACTCTAATAAGTGCAACAGCTGTTCTCTAGACAAACATAATGATACAGGTATTCTGAGAGACCCTGTAACTTAAATAATAAATATGGATGCATCCATTTTCAAAATTATATTTTGACACAATGGGGGCAAAGACGCGGGCCCTGCAGACAACAGCTGCCAAGTACAGTATTTTTCCTGGTTCCCTCAAAAAAACTTAGGCCACATCCAGGGTCAATAATCATGGGGGTTTTCCTATCATCTGGTCAATGAATTTATAGCGAACTAAGTTAACAGTTAGAATGAGTTTGAATGTTAAAATTGCAATTTTATGTTATAAGTTAGGATAACCCTACTGTATAAAAATCCAACATGAAAATATTTCTATTTAATTTTGTATTGGTTCCTTTCAAGAACTGAAAAGGTCATGCCTATGTGAACTAAAACTATGGTTTCCTAGGAAGCGATGAACGCTTGATTACGGACGTAATGTGACAATAAACTTTTGTTTTCAATTTTATCATATGGGAGTATTTTCCTAGAGAACGGTAGCCGCTTTCACATGCTTGTTTGTTTACATTTCCATAGAAACTTAACAGCAGGTTTACCCTAGAGGTGTGTCAGCTGGTTGGCTAACCAAGCTTTCACCAGCTGAACATTTCTTAAACCAATGTCTCAGTTAATAGACAGTAAACACTATGGAGTGGGAGTGGACTGTAAATATTTACAATGTAGCCAGAATATTGAAAACATAGCCCAAAAGTACTCTACTACTTTTGAAATGCTGCACGATTGAATGACAAATACTACATATCAAATACATGGCATATTTAATACAGTGAGTGTTAGTAGAAATACGTGCTTTTCCACAATGTTTTCAGTTAATTGGATTACTTAAGAGTAAAGCCTTACATAAGAAACGCTACAATGTACAAAAATTTATACTTTTAGGTAGATATATCAAATATTATCACTTAATACTTACAAAAACTTATTTATGAGCATTGTATTTGGCCTCGTGGTGATGGCAGTCACAATGTTACATGAAAGTCATCAATTATATTTTTTAAGCATTTTAATCCTTTTAACTCAAAAGTCTAGCTTCGAACTTATTATCTACAATACAAAATAGCTGCTTTTAATATTTTAATAGAAAGGAGACCAAAAGAGTCAACTTACAGGGTTGGTTTATGTGGAGATAACCTGATTACCTTTTGGCACATAAAATAAACTTTAATGTTTTTTTTCTATAATGCATATAGGATCTCCTGAAGTTTTTTTAACAGAGATTTCCTGAAGAAAACTTCAAAACAAAATTCAGTAGGTCCTGTACATCTACCCAGGAAAGTCAATGTGATTTTCACTTGTAAAAGTAATTAGGGTGTCTCCAACCTTTTAACAAACTCTATATATTTATAACTTAAAGCTGCTCTAGAGTTGTAAAGGTTGCACCAGCAAAATGTTTGAGATGGAGGCTCAACTAATCAGAAGTTGGGATATTAAAGCAAAATTAAACACTGAAATTGAAATACTAACTAGAAATGAATCTTAAAAGCAATAGCTTTTAGTTATTTTTCACAAACATCTCCACTTATTTCTACAGAGTAAAATACTAGACTGGAATACTTAGTAATACAATAAAGTCCCACTAGTTTGAACCCTGCTAATCTACCTAAGAATCCTTTAACGGAATATGAATTTCATAAACGTTTGTGATTGTTTTTGACTAGTGGTAGGCGGAATTGGATTTTTCTCTCCAATTAACCAACATTTTACCAATCTGAAAACCATTTCTTGACTTTCACGATATTTTGGGACGGAATGAAGTGAAGCCTAGTATTCCCACACCAAAGACTGGCGCAAGTCATACACTTATATTATGCCAGTTTGGCTGGGTATCTAGCTGTCCACGGTGGAGAGCAGAGAAGTTTCACAACATGATAGCTAAGACACTACTGGTTTAGTTTGTGAAACAAACTTTCCGTTGTGAAACTCTTTCTGTGCCCCAGTATCAGGTATTCGGCAAAGGCAAATATAAGATTGTATTTTCAAGCGCCGTACTTATATCCACCGTTAAATACAGAAAGTTTGAAACACCTGCAGATGAGGTAATGGCTTGTACTTTGTTATCATTGTGACTTATTAAACTACTCTTACGGTAGCAATAGGGTACATTTCCTCTTATAACCTAGGAGGACTTGTGCCTAATCCAAACGAGTAGTAAGTACCCAAAAGGGACTTAGATTGCAACTGGTTCAGATTAGTGGGACCCCAGATTAGTTCTTATTTAATGATTGAACTTCTTTCATAGTTGAATCTGCCATTTTTCTCAATCAACAAGATGTAACCAGTCAACGTATAATGATGAAACATGTAAGAACTTTACAAATTGTAACTAACAAATCAATTTGCATTATAGCCGAGAATGCAGACTGATCGTAACTATACAGGAATGGACAACATACAGTTGAATACTCGGGTTTAGGTCTTGTAGGTTCCAAGATGAGCCTTGCACTTGGGGCAGGTGTGTCGTGTTTCCTTCAGAGAGTCAATGCAGTACGGGATGCAGGAACATAGGCAGCACCTAAACACCGTTCTTGTTTAATCTCTAATACCGATCAATGTTGGAAACAACAGTAAGGTGTCTATTTTTATACCAACTTGAACACAACCTATTAGATTACTTTCGTTTCGTTATTAACTAGTTATGGTATACTTGTGATGGTGGCCTTAAGCTTAAAACCAAGTTGAAAAAATCAATCAAATAATACCAATCAGATGAATTTTTTCAATATTCACTAAAACCAAATGTTGGACAAAAATGCACCTAACACCGACTATCCATACAAAGATTGTTCTGAAATTAGTCAATTGGACTTTAACCAAAATTTTGTTATTTGATTTCTTCACGTGTATGTACAAAATCTGTGGAAAGAGAGAATATCCATGATGATATTTTTAGTGGTCACTAAAGTGTGATCATGGCAACTTGTTCAATCCATTCATCCAACTTGTTCAAAACTTTGGATGAACCACAATCAAAAATATAGTTTAATTTGTACAAAAGCGTTTGGCTATGCTGTGATAGCCATCATAGTTAATACAGAAGAAAAAATAAAATAATTATATACACAAAATAAATTTATTTTAAAACTTTTTTTTTTGTTTGAAGTCATTTTTATTTTGTGTTATTTTTTTCTTCTGTACAACTGATGATAACTATCTGCTACTTTAACATTAATACAATTACTATATTAATGTCAAGAGATATTATTGTTTCAAAACTACCCCTACATATAAAAATTCTTCAACATTCAAAATTATTTAAAACAAAATTAAAAACTATCTTGTATAGTACTTTTTATAGTATAGAAGAGTTCTTAGTGCACTCGCTTACCACTTAAAAGTCTGGACAATTTTCATAATTATAATTAAGTTTTAAAATTATTAGTATTATAAGGCTAATGGCTTATATAATTAGATTTTCTTGTTATTGTTAATGTAACTTTACGATTTTATAGTGTTCGGTAATAAAGACTGTTATTATTAATCAAAATCCCATTCAGACATACAAAATGTACATTCACTCTCTCCCATTCTTTCATGGAAATCTCGAGAACTATCACCGCACCAACATTTCTTCCATCAAGCCGATAACCAGAAGAGTCCAGTAACCTGAATTTAAAATTTTGAAATTGTATTTAACTTTTGGGTTGTTAGAACATTTTGAAACAAACTTTGCTTGAGTATTTCTAAACTAGCTGTTTCATTTATGTAAATACTCCATCCAAGTTATGAATAAAAGCTTTTTTTTTATGGAAAAATTGAAAAATAACTTAACAGCGTGGGCCCACCACAATTTTTGTGTAACACAAACTGGTACTCCAAAGCACACGAAATTTAGGTTTAAATAGGTTTTAATTTTTGAAAATAACTTTTAATGTTCTAAAAACACACTTACCCAATGAGACACAGTCCAAGACAGAAGAGATGTGCCACACCCTTCGTCTCCTTGGTGGTTCGGGACTGGATACTCGCCCGACAGTTGGGACATCGTACGCAGAGGCTGAGGTCCAACCAGCAGAGGCACTCCAACCACAACCGTGCTCTCTGAACAATACCCAGTTCATTCATTAACAATATTTGATTTTTATGTCAAAATCTTCAATGTTAGCTTTGACATAAACTAAATGTTGTCTAATTATTTTAAATTTTAAGATTCTACAAAATAAAGTAACTCCATGGGAATAATATTGAAATCAACCTGACATTTCAAAATCGCAAATCTAAAGAAAGAAGAAGCTACTTTGTCAATAGCTTTGTAGTACAGTTGCCAAAATTAGCGGCCTGTTGATTATTTAGGATAGGATTTAGTAATTTCTTGAAATGGAGATTATTGGCAATACTAACAAAATATTTCCAATACAAGAAGGCCAATAAAGAGTACTCTTTATTGGCCTTCTTGTATTGGAAATATTAATTAGGATCAATAACAAAGCCTACCTTTTTTAAAACTTTTCTGTTTTAAATCTGACATTCATGTTTAAGTAGGATACATTTATTTTGAAAACTGAGTTTAATTAATAAACTTTGCCAAAAGACACAGTAAAAATTATAAAATAAAAATAGTAGACAATATATAAAATATGAAAAGATTATAAAATAAATTATGTAAAACAATATAACATACAGAATAATATTTAAAAAATATATATACAAGAAATATATAAAATAGGATAAATAGTAATTGTTGTTTTTTAGCAAATTAGGTTAGGCAATTTAATGTACATCACCGAGAAGATGGGCTCAGTCCCGAAGCATGGGTGTAGCAAATTAAAATGTTAAAAAAGGGTACTATTCTGTTCACTTCTTTTTGCTAAAATAGGATAATTATGAAACATTAGGTTTTGGAATATAAGTGATGTCGGGTAGTTGATGGATCTTTTAATACTATAAGAGTAATTTTGTTTTCAATTTGGAGGAAAGACAATCGTTTTAAGAAATTAAGAAAAATTTAGTAATTGTTCCTCTGGATCAATCATTAAGCCAATTACATAGATGGAATTCAATTGATAATTTTGTTTTTTGGTAGTCTTCACATGGTTCGTATATTTTCTTTTTTTCAAGATCTACCTCTTCAGGTTGGTTTAAGGAGGTTTCAAATCTTACTGTGGAATCAATAATGAATCCGGTCTATGAAAAATAATCGTTTGATCCTCTGTGAAAATCATCAATTTATGGCAATATTTCAGTCTTAAGTTACTAATTACCTCAAGTGGGAGCAAAAAGGGCATTTAGTTATAGTTTTACATATATTAGTTCTTGTTATAGTGAAATATTAGTGTGGATATTATACTATTGTTTACTTTCAAGTGTTTGTTATCAAGTTGTAAAAAACAAGTAACAGTGATCGATTCATTCAATCAACTTTAAGTCTAAAATATAAACACAAATTAAGCAAAGAAAACAGGATACACCTGATATTTGACACCTAGGGATTTATATAGATGAGAGGTTTACCTCCAATGCTTTTGAAACTCTTCAATTTATAAAGGCCGAGGCTTTGGAACACGATATTTGCTGATGGGAACTCTTGAATTGCTACTTAAGCTTTAAACACTCTGGAGTTGCCGCCAAAGCATTTAAAATCAGAGGTTTTCCACCATCTTGTTTTGAAACTTCTAACTTCCTCTTTCGAGATTTTTTCATGAAGAATTGAAATTAGACCAATGAGGTCAACCAAGGCATAACAATTTAGAAGATTCTAACTAAGTCTTTGCCTTTTATCCGTTCAAAAATATTGTAGTTCTGTAGACGAAAAGCACACAAAATATAAATCATAAACAATGTAATTTGAAGCTGCATTAGTTTGATATTAAACTTTATAGTTTATTATTATTTTAGTGCAATTTCCGTTTTGATTGCATATTCAGTTCTTCAGAGATTATAACTTGTAACTGGTCAGTTAAATTTTGGAGTAACAGTAATCAGTTACATTGATTTTGGGTAACGTTTAACTGCAATCAGTTACATTTGACAAAGAGTAATTGTAGCTGTAATCAGTTCAGTTTTTAAGTAACTCCCCCAAGTCTGCTGGTTGAACATACTTGTATAAATGAAAACTGACCTGCAACTGGAGCAGGCTGTGGGTAGTATGCTTGAGGTTGGCTACCCTGCACAGGTCTCTCTTGGATCACTGGAGCTGGTTCTACACACCATTCATTTCATTAATTTAACTCTAAGGTCAATAAATAAGGATATTTGATCTTTTAGCACTAGTTATTATTTAAGTTCCTATGTTTGTTCCACAATTCCAGGGTTCATAATGATTGGCTCAAAATTCAACAAAAAAGCTGCAAACAAAGCATTTAGTTCAAATAATATGACTAAGTTAAACAAAACTTGTGAAATTTGATCTAGCTAGTTATTAAAAAATCTTTCATTATTGAACAAAAACAAACTAGGCCTGGCTGCCTAGTTTCAAATTAAAGAGTATGAATACTTACGATATTGATACGGTGGAAGAGAGGTCTGCATGTTTGGATTGTAAGGTGGCTGTGAGTATGAGGCGTCGTAGGGAGGTGGGGGAGCCGTGGGTAGAGGTGCCGAAGGCGCTAAATCATATCCTTGTTTACTCATTCTCCTGTAATAACAAGTTTTTGTAGTAAAACAACCACAATTTCAATTACTTTTTTTGGAAATATAGCTTTTAACTTAAATACACATATATTTAAATATAGTAATAGGGCAAGAAGGTTGCAACTTATTATGTATATTAATCAAATAAAAGGCTAAAGCATTTGCAAATAAAAGTGTAGCTAGTGGACTTTCTTGTTTGATTGCTACAAAAATTTGTTGAAAAAGAGAGTATATGACACATATTGACTGAACGAGTCATCCAAAATGTACTGATGAACCAATGTTGTTGAGGTGAATAGCTTACTACTCTCTCCCCGATGTGAGGTCTGAAATACCTACAGCTTGTTTTCTATTATCAAGATACGATTCAAGCCATTGAGCGGCACTCCTCGTATCCCGTTTCACTAAAGTTTGTGGAGCATCATGCTACGTATAGTCACTATAGTCAAAAGCTTTGGCAAAATAAGGAACACGCTTGGTGATTCCTTCTACTAACATGTCAATCAGACCAGAGACCGCATCTATCGTTGAAGTACCGCTTTGAAATTCAAATTGGTATGTTAACAGCAAGTTTTTTTTTAGAAAGCCTACAAATTTTCCAAAATGTTGTTGAAACTGGTAGAATAAAGATTGGGTGGTCATTTTGGGTGAAAAATGGGTTGCTCTTTTTGTCAGCTAATGCCAACTGTACATTCGCTCACAATAAAAGTCATGGAAATCAGGGAGCAAGATCACGAGCTGCGGCCTGATCGTGTAGCTAACTAAAATGATACAATGGTAGGTGTCAAAAGAGTGGATCAACAAATTGCCAGCTAGCCTCCACAACACCAAAAAAGAGGAAAAAGTATTACAAGAAAATATTCTTTCATTAGTTATACCTGGCTGTATGAAACGCATTGGTCTTGTGCCAAAAACGTAGTGGTAAAAATAGTTCACTATCGGTTCCAATGTTCCGATTTCAATAAATTCAAAAGTTGTAGACAACTAACTTACCTAAATGATGATATGAAAGCAAATTTTGGATAATCTAGCAGTACAATGCAAACTCTGCAAATCTAGTTTTGATTAACAAACACATAAAATATCATTTTTTGTTAGACTACAGATAAAATGGAAAAATCTGACTTACAAAACACAACCTTCCTGAATGTCTTTCCTCAAATGAAATATAACTGAACCCAACTATGTGTTAGGCCAACAAGAAGATGTGTTTTCCTTTAGAAGAGGTGAAGAAGAGGTGGAAGAGGACTTTATAGTCCTAACATCGCCACATAATAAAGACTGATTTCATTTCATTTCCTTTCTGTTCACCCGAATCAGCGATATCACGGGTTCTCTTCTGTTTCGTCTCATCAGAATTGTGGTTTTTCACTATCATTGTTATTTATCAAACTATTATTGTTATTACCAAATTCTATCAATATTGTTAATTATTTGTTCAAATACTTGTTATTGCTTTTCCACTTGTTGTTATTTATTATTATCACACATTTTTATCACCTGTTAGCAATTTTCAAATTTTACCATTGTGTTAATATTATTAAAATATTTTATTTATATGTATTAACTTATTAGTATTCATAACACCTTATTAATATTATCATCAGCACTCATCAAAAAATCGTCTACTCTGTTATTCATTAATTTCTTTTAGACCAATCAAATTAAACCCTTTGAGGAATTTCTTATTGTAAATGGTGTTTACGTTGGAAGAATAAATAAAGATTCAGTGTGAGTTTTGCTACAACCGGCCTGACTGTGACTTTGCTCTTTGTTTTTCGCCATATTTCCATGTGTAAGCTGTGGCAGAGTTTTGGAAAAAGTAAGAGTAAATTTGACGTCAAACCAAATGTTTTCAGATTCAGAGCCACTGTTTTATGTATAAAACACTATTATGATCATATGAGTTTCCATTTCATCTGTAGTCAACATTATTTTTTGTCTGACAAACCATCACACTTTATGTGTTTGTTAATCAAAACTAGACTTGCTCGAGTTTGTTAGAGATAGTACATGAATAGTCTTTAAAACCTTTTTAGGGAAAATATCGGTGAAAACATTGCATTGTTTACTTCTAAATTTAGGTAAGCTTACAACCTAAATTCAAGTATACCGAGAAGCGGCAAGCATTCATTACTCTAGTTGTCGGTCTGGGATGCACCCAAACTCCTAGCTGCAATTGTAATGGGACAACTATAAATTGGCACAAACTAATGATGAACCCATGTTACCATTACTTCTCCCTAAACAAAAGAGGGTTAAAAATATTTTAGGCTGGGGTTGTACTTTAGAAAAGACGATGTCATTGTAATTAATCATAGGCCTACAACTGCAAAACATTAATGGATGCCAGAGGCACATGAGAATTTATTCATAATAACTGTGTTTTAAAGCCGGCTAAATCTTGATTTTGTAAAGACTACGCTGGGTTTACCTAAGGAAGAGAAGGCCTGGGAGAAATCTATTGTACCTGGTATTAAGAGAGGTAATAGGCTTAGAACACAGCTGTCACCCTTTATAATTCTTCTTGGTAAAACCTACAAAACAGTTCTGTTTGTACTCATCAACCTTTCTTCGATGTTACAATTGTGAGTTTTTATCTCGAACAATACACGCACAGTTACAAATTAATGCTAGCGAGAAATGACTTACAATTATTATTATTATTAGAGTTTAAAGAATGAGGATGTCGAAGTCGTCTGGAAATGTCACAACTTACACAGATGATGCTGTCACATTTTTTTAGTAAACATGATAAGGAATTTCCCATCGTGAAGCTGACCCCATCCATTCGATCAAAGTTATTTGCATAGATAATTTAGTATATGAAAGATTTAAAGCCAATGATGTATATGCCAAAAATGTGCTCAATATAAAACGATCAAACTATTAAACATTTAAAAAATAACTATACCATTGGTTTTGTTTTGATTATTTTATAATCCGATCTCGTATTAAAATTTAGTAATAAAAATGTGCTTTTAAATAAATATACTTTGTGTTGAATAACAGCTGAGCTGCTTTTAGCCAGAAAGGCCATCGTATCGCTAGATGCGGAAGAATTTCCCGACTTTGTAATTCATTACATAATTATCAGAGGTAACAAGTAATCAAATAACAATATTGTATTCAATACAACAGATTGTATCTTTAACATAATCTTAAGATAACAAATAAATAAATAATTTCCTAAACTAAAATAAATATAGACAACACAAAACAATAAATACAGATATACGATAAATATTCATGTCTTCGATGATGTCGTCATGCTGGATAGAAGGCATCTATATGACCAAAAGTACCTACTATTTTACACTGTATACAAGAAACGGCACTATTAGGCTATGTTAACTGCAGAGTCGAAAAATCCCGAATGGTGTTGAGGGGGTTATCTACCAACCATATCCTTAGCTGGTTCAATTTTCAAAAAGGCAGAAGACTTCAATAACTTCAGATGGACATGCAAATGAATAGCGTGCATGCAATTGAAAATTGAGCTCTTCCCCCCCAACCTGGACCAAAAAATTCAAGCGTATATCATCCAACAAAAACCACTCATCACACTCACCATTCTACCCATATTTACCTTCAAATACCCTCTAGGTATGGTCGGTGACATAGTATAGTTAATCAGGCCGGAACTATTGACTTTAAATATACTGTACATTTAAAATCACTGCCGGAACTGTTTTGTCTTTCCAGCATTGAATTTAAGTATACATTTAAAATCAATGCTTTCCAGGCACTATACATAACCCACAGAGTATTTATATAACCAAAGACAGTGTTATGCCATATAGATAGCGCATAAATTCTACATGGCTCAATCACGCATGGAAACTCATCACGCTGCACGCACACGATGCGCTGCCGTCTCTCTCTACCCCTCGGCTCGACCAGGTCGAGTTTGTCCTATGTCAAATTAAATGTGACCAAATCATCCGATTTCCACGAACAACAAAACTTGCGCATATGTCAGTGGCTTATATTTACTTGAGACTCTTATAAGGATTACCGCGCAGCGTATTCTGAGCATGGGCTGCCTCACATCTATGTTGAGTTTCCTGACTCGGTAATGTGGCATCTACAGGGTGAGTTATATATGCCCCCCTCCACCTTAACTTTCCAAAGAGGAAAAGTTTTGAAAACTCCTTTAGGGAATGTTTTTATAGGGTCCTGAAGTTTCTTTTGACATACTTTTCGTTACTCACCCCCACCCAAAAACCGGAGAGCCCCTAAATGTTTTAAATACGAACCCCCTTATGACACCTCATTTGAAAGGGTATAAAACACAAACTCATTGATACCATTAAAAAATTGTACGACGTTCCTGTACAAAATGGCAACTCAAAATGTTCTTAATTTTTTAAGCAAATAAATGGACTTATCACTGACACTATACTTTTCAAAATATGGAGAAACAAATTACAGACTTAGTTTTTGGGTACCTACTCAAAGCTTTAAAATGACATGTTAAAAAATCAATCTTGTAAACTTTTGAAAATTGACAAATTCTAAAAGAGGGGTAGTTTTCAATATGTTGCAAAATTTATCTTGTAACATATAATTTTAAAGCTTTGAGTATCAAAAAACTAATTCTGTAATTTGTTTCTCCATATTTTGAAAAGTGTAGATAGTGACAGCGTCCATTTATCTGTTTAAAAAATGAAAAATGTTTTGACCATCGTAAACCTTTTTTGGTTCAATGAGTTTGTGTTTTTATTCCCTTCAAATGAGGTGTCACAAAGGGGTTGTATTTAAAACAGGGCCCTCCTCTCGGTTTTGGTGGGGATGGGTAATGAAAAGTATGTCAAAAGAAACTTCAGGACTAAAACATTCCCCAAAGGGTTTTCAAATGTTTCCTCTTTCAAAAGTTAAGGTGGGAGGGGACATATACAACTCACCCTGTATATGCTATCCACCTACCATAATTGTTATTGTAACTCATGATGTCTTTTAGTAAAATGGCGTAGCATGTAGTAAAATAAAAATTAAAACCACCGTACTTGATTGCATGACAGAATTTACAATATAATATTAGTTTTTTAAATATATAAGGTTATATATCAAAGGCAAAGTGCTGTTACAGCTGATTTAATTTGTAGTAATGATTTAATTTGACTTAACATTCAATAAAATATTTAATAAATGTTATTCAACATAGCCGACACGTAGCCACAAGATACTGTGAATCTTAGCGACTTTCCAATAAAACAGAACAAGTTTTCTATTTTGAATTAAGCCACTGAAATATATATTTTAACTGTATAAAATACATAACAAAACGTTTTGTCGACACTGCGGTAGACATCTTAATTCTTTATACTATATTAAAAAGGTTTACAAATTATTTTTTAGATTTGCTTTATGTATTTACTGTTTGTATAGTAAACAAACAACAACTGTTAATAGTTGTATTTGTTTTGACGTAAGAAAGTGGTTTTCTTTCTGTATCCAAGGCAACTTAGGCTAGTAGATTTATTTAAATAGTTTAGAAATCAGTTTTTTATTTAAAATATCTAATTTCCAATTATTTTATATAATATATATTTTGTAATTATTATGATTTTGTTGTACTGTATATATTTAACGTGGTTAAGTGGTAGAGGACTATAAAGTCCTAACTTCATGCGTAAATAAGACTTTTCATTTCATTTAAGTTAAAACTAAATTTTTGCCCAGTGCTCTGAATGTCAAAGTAAAGAAATTCCTACTAAATAATTAAAATGAAATAATAACTTTATAATGGTAAGTTCTACAGAAATCAGAGTTATTTTGATCGATTGAAAAGGTAAAATTTTACTATACAAGTATTGTATTCATTTATGTTAAAACCAACATTTTATAGGCATACAAAACTTTGAATTACCACTATTTTAAAACGGCTGATTCAATCTAGCTGGTTATCGAACTTGACCTGGAGATTCACAAAAGGAACATATTTTGTACCAAATTTCATGACAATCAGACCAAAAATGTGACCTGTAGAGTGGTCACACACACACAATTATATATATTACAGTTGAAAATGCTTTGCCGAAATATACCAAGCTTTTTATTGAGCTAATAATATTAGATGATTCTGCACTAATGAGGGTAACTTGGGATGATAAAATGTATACAAATAAGTTAATAACATAGTACCCTTTTTGGAAAAAGTTAAATTTTATTACGACCGGTTTGGACCTAATTCATCTTTGGGCTACAAGTACTCGAGAAATGAACTTAAAAAATAAATTGTTACAAAACACTAATAGTTAATGTATGACAGAGTTTCATCTAATTTAAAACAGATAAATGAAAACCTTTTTATTTTATTGGAAATTTGCAAAGATTCACAGTAACACTTATGGCTACGTGTCGGCTATGTTTTACATTTTTTACAGCGAAGACTAGTTGTGTGGAAAGTCAACTGTTTTATGCCAGGGAGGACGTTTATTGGGTCAAAACACACAAAGGTTATTAAGGCTAAGGTTTATTAAATGATTTGAAATGTGAACACTGATATAACATATGGCAGACTCAAGGGTATTGTCTGTAACATTGGTCTACGTCACGACATTACGTCAACTTACAGTGCATACACTATATGATACATTCCAACAACAGACATCTATAATACAACACACCACATGTTGACTGTAAGGTTATTAACAAAAACTCAGTAGTAGTGAGCTTAATGTAATAAGGAAAAGATAGGTTTCTTTGTATGAGGGGTTATTTGATTCAAAGTGTACCTATTTGTAAAATAGATTAGGGATACAAATACATATCAATTAAAAACAGTATGTGAAACTAAGAAATCTTAGGTGAGAAGTACTCGTTGTTAAAGTATTTTAGTGCCTTCATTTTTTAGACAGTGCTTAATTTCTAAAACTTTCAGTACAAACGCTTTTGTATAGCTTATTATTTGGACTGGAAATAAGTAATGTCATATTTTGCTCTTTTTTGATTTCTGGAAATGGGCCTGAAATAAAGTGAATTTTCATTAACTCACATTTATTATATTATGTATTTATGACAATTTGTGCACTTGATCTTTTGATGCCTATTTGTTAGCTACAAATCATCACTGTGTTGAAATTAAGCATTGCCTTTGGAGTTTTGTGTGAAAACATAAATGAAGTTTGGTTAATTTTCCTAAGTGATACAACAACTACAAAGAGGGGTTTGAAGAAAATACAGACCGGTAATGTAAATTTGATGAAAAAAATTGTAAATAATGCTCACCTGTACATTACTTTATGACATACACTTTTCAAATATATTAATGTGGCGACCCATTACATTTGTCCATTATAAAAGAGAGATCAATACAATCTTAATGAAAAAAATCAAACAACTTAAAAGCATATTTTAGACTTAGGAGGTAATTTACTCAGCCCAGGTGATTGTAAATTATTTGGCTTTATTAAACGTCCACCACATATCCACGGCTCTGTTTAGCCGTTAATTCCTTGCATTTCATTAAATTTTCAAGTGGACACATTTCTCTATATTGGTTGATTCAATTCAACATACTGATCTGCACATCTTTTACTAACTCATTTCAATAGAAAGTGTTAATAATAATATTGATTAAACGGTTTACTTGCATTAATTTTGTTAATGATGAAAAACAAAAATACATTATCACTTTCATTACAAATACCAAACAACACATAATCTTGGTCAATACCATTAGAACAACCTCTCAAATGCTATTATTTTATACACTCTGTCGTTGCCATTGAAAGAGTCAGAACATCAGATGATATATTAAGGGATTTTATTCAGTATATTAACCAACAGGATTGCGTTACAATGGTTTTTTCATCACACCGCACTCAACTAAAAGAATTTGTACCTTGATGAGATCCATACAGAAAGGAAAAAACACCCTTGTATACCAATTGCAATCTCTTTCTTATAATGCCCATTTTGACTGACCTCATTGAGCCCGCAGGCCTTTTCCATAATTTCATCCAACTTTACTTGATTTGAAGATGGAAAATTCCACAATTAGGTAGTTCACAATAAAGTTGTTAGTGTGTGTGTTCACAACCACAATGTGTCCCTTCTAACTTTTTAATTTTTAGTAAATAAAAGGAAAGAAATTAGATATAGCTGGACTACCCACGATCGAGGAAAAATTGTTGAAGAATTGTTAAGGAGAAGTGTCAGTAGCTGGTTAGTGGTTATGGTAACTCAGCCAATGCCTTAGGCAGTGCCACTGGTCTCTCATTGTCTTGTATTACAGGCATATCTCTCATTTTTTTATAGTAGAGTTAAGACCACTAAGTACTGTTGACCAGTAAACCTAGTAGTAAGTAAGAATGTGTGGTCACTGATCAAGTTTAAACAAAAGAGAGAAAGAGTCGTCACAATTTTATGAAATCTCATTAAAATATATTTACAATATAACTTAATACAACAATCAACAATGGACAAATATAGGCAAAATCTAAAATCTAACGATATTATTTTGTTCATTGATACAGTAATTATTTATCAAACTCTAAATATTTACAAGTAATTAAGTACAATGGCCACAGTATTAAAACATATGGTATTTTTTAGTCACCAGGATCAAAAATGAAACATTGATAAGTAAAGAGTACTTTAGGATCTATAGTTGTATTGCATATTGTGTAGTACATTTAAAAATATTAAATAATGTATATTATTTAACTATTTATCCAGACAACAACCAAAACTGCATACATACCTAAGATTAATTCATGTAAGTAACGCAAGTATCGTAATAAGTGCTGTTACCAATGCTGTGTTTATTTATATTAAAATTAATATTTAATACGGTCTTAAATGTTACACATATATTTTTTTTTAATTTACCAAAACTCATCTTACAAGCATAAATGAGATACATTTAATGTCATGTTTTTAAACCTCATCTTATGACATGATTTAAAAACATTAGCTTTATTTCAAAAATATGTGGTGTAAATATTGATATTAACAATGTAAGAAATATGAATTTTGAACACACAAAAAATATATATTTTTTATTTCCAACAACAATAAATATGTCATTTTGAAACAAACTATTTACATAAATAAACTGTAGGATAGTTTATATTTATCATACAACTCTTGAATTTAGCAAATTATTACGGAACTATCAATTACAAATAAACTGTTTAAAAAAATCCTTAACTTTCCGAAACTTTTATACCAATTTAATACAAATACCTACAAAAATCTGGAAAGTCCATCCAAATTTGTAGTGAAAAATTATATATTGATAAATTTAAATTATGTTGTTATTTTACACATTTATTGATTATAGTATTTAACCTACATTAATGTGGTTCCATTATAATTATAATTCACTCCTGGACAAAATTATGGAACCACTTGCAAAATGTTATATTATTCAAATTATTCATATCAGAGTTGGTATATTTTATATTATATTATATTTTTATTTTATATTATAACTTTAAAGTGTGCAGTACAACAAACTTGGGAAAGGTTTGATACTCTTTGCTCATATTAAACAGCTGTTTTAGGTTAAATACAAACATATGTTACAATATACACATAATAAGTTAAAAACAAATCTTCCATTGTTGTAGTTTGTTGTGCATAATTTTTGTTTTTGAGTGTTGATTATTAGTTTTAGAAAGTTAATGATTATTTTAAAGCAAAGTTATGACCCGTTTTCGCCATTTGAGCGTAGAAGAAGCTGCTCGTGCAAATTTTGATAGAGGAAGGTCGCACACAAGATAAGTTGCGGAATCGTTGGTGTTAGTCATTCTTGCATTGGTAAAGCTGTAAAACGCTTTAGAGAGATTGGTTATGACAAGAAAAGACAAGGACATGGCAGACAAGTAGGATGGATGACAGATTTCTTCGGCTGCAGACCTTAAGAAAGAGGACTTCTAACAGCACCCAGCACCAGGGGTTAGTCAGGCAGGTGAGAAATGTCCATATTTCAACTCGAAACATAAGAAGACGTCTAAATGAATAAGGATTGTCAAGCAGAAGGCCCAATATTGGCCCACTATTCACCAGACGGCACCGAGTAGCAAGGCTACAGTTTGCTCGTGAACTGGACTTTGGCTCGCTGGAAGAAAGTCCTTTTCATTGATGAAACCAGAGTAAGTTTTTAAGGTCCAGATGGACGTCAGTGAGTGTGGCAGAGACCAGGAGAGCGTTATGAACAATTTTACATCGTGCTAAGGGTTCCGTTTGGAGGAGGATCTCGCATGTTCTGTGGTGTTATCAGCTTTGAGGCCTGTACAGAGTTGGTTCCTCTACCTCCACCACATTTAACTGCTCAAAGATACGTACAGATGATCTTCTTGAACAACATGTTGAGCCATTGGCTCCCAGAATAGGTCAAAATTTTGTCCTAATGCATATCAATGCTCGCGGCGCAGCTGCGAGTGTCGGCCTACCTTAGGCGTGTTGGCATCACTGCAATCGTGTGGACTGCAAAAGGTCCTGATCTGAATCAATAGAACACTTCTGGGATATGATAAAAAGATTCGAGCCGGGATGAAGTTCCTCAAACCCTTCTTGGAGCTGGAAGAGGTTGTACAAGAAGCATGGGAGAGCATACCTCAAAATGTCATAGAAAATTTCATTGAATGCCTAGAAGAGTCAGAGCAGTCCTCAGGGCAAGGGGAGGCAATACGTTATTAAAAATGCATGGTTCAAGTTTAGCTTTATGGCTTACTAATTTTTCTAAGTCATTGTAATCTTCTTGTTCCGTTTAAAAGTAAGCATTCCTTAAAATGTGTAAATAAAAAAGGAACACCCTTTATAATTTTGAGTTTCTTTGTTATCGTTTAGTTAATTTGAATATTTACTTACACTTTGCTAAAGAAAATTCCAATTCAAATGAAAAGGAGGGGATTAAATGAAAGAAAATAGTTTGGTTCCATAATTTTGTCCAGGAGTGTATATTATGTTTTTGCCAAAATGTTTATTTTGTTACTGAGAATATTTAGCAAGAAATCAGCTGTACATTTTACTTTGCTTGAGAAATAACTTACTGCTATTAAATTAAATTTCTCACAACACTGTAATAGCTGAGTTGGGGAGGGGTTATTTGAATTTATAAAGTGTAAAATTATGGGACTGTTTCTTCTAACAGTAACTGGTGATAGATATTTATTTGTTTAATAGTGTTTTAAAGAGTTTGGTTTTTACTTATAAACCAAACTGACAAATATACAGTTTTCATTATTTAAAACATCCATAAATCTGTTGCCATTAGTGTTGACAGTTCCCAGAAATTAGTTCTTTATTCTGTAGTTTTAATTTTAAGTTTCTATTTAGAAGTGGTATGACATCAATAATTTATAGTAAACACTACTGGGTATTTATTATATTGGTTACGTGGTGTTAATACCATTTTCTTGCTCATTTTGATTCTGATGAGGTACTGAGGACCTGGTTCAGTAAAAGATTGCTTAAGAAGAATCCTAAAAACTTAGATGATACAGTTTTAAATCATTAAGACTTCTCAGTGTTTGCCACTAGGCCATTTTGTATGAAGTGAGTTAACTATTTTAAATAGTTAAAATACAGCTTAACAGTGGTTAGCTGACCTTTAATATTCACCTGGCTATTGACTAGAAAGGTGATTCAATGCTTTACATATGATAACAGTTTCACTTTATCGGAAGCAAAAATAAATCAACACATTTTAGTGGACATTAGTTTTGTCAATGAAGTAAAATATTTAGTACATATTAAAACTGAAAATATGTCAGTTGAAAGAAAACTATTTTCTATACATCACCGTGAACTCTACTAATACTAAATCAAACATCTTTAATACTGAATGTGCTTTAAAAACACACATAAAACCAATATGAACCTTTAAGTGTTTTAAAAGTGGCAATCAATTAAGAGGAAGGAGAGGTACAAGTTAAAGCTTATTGGTTTACACTTACCTTTATATTCATAGCTATATATTTTATTAAAACTTCAATTATTCCATTCTAAATTTAATAGAATGATATTCATTGTCATATCTTCACTCAAAAGCTAACCTATTATTCTGCACATCTACAGTATAACACAAAATTATATTCACTTGTAAGTTTAGGTCAACCATGACTGTAACACAATATAGTAGGATATAAATGTGGTTGCAAGCTTTAAGTGGGGTTCTTATCCAAGCTAAAGAAGAACTGGCAATATTGTACAAGATATATCGTACATCAAATAAAAATTATGTACAAAGTTGTCGGCTGTGTAGTTAGCATAACGAGTTATGAAAGGGAAAACTAAGACTACTGACTTGAATTTCCTTTTTCTCTTTTGTCTTTGTAAAACATACTAAAACATAAAATTTTAAAAGTCTAAAAACGTCTACGATAGTCTTAAGCGTTTTGAACAAGAAACCTTTTTACTGTAAGAAGTTGTAACTTGAATATTGATTTGAAATGTTATTTCATGCACAAGACTAAGATAAGGAAAAGTGGAAGAAAACGAGGATTAAAAGCACAAACAAAAAACGAGGCATAAAAAGAAAACAAAAGAATTCAGTTAAGTATTTATTACCTAAAACAATTCAAACAGATAACCATAAAACAAATGGCAATCACTGTCAAAAGTGTTTCTAGCAGCAAAGTAAATAAAATACAAGTTAATGAACTAAAACATCAATTTTAAAACAGCTTTAATGATTTCAAAATATACATATCAATAATAAATTTCAATAACAATAAAACTATTTAAAAAAATAAATAAAATAACTTTTAGAAGTTACAGCACTAAAGTGATTTGTGTATATTTAAATGTTGCCCATTAGACACTTAACATGTGCAGCAAGTACAGAATTCAAAGAAATGAAAAATTAATGGACATGGCAATTGAAGAATTCTAACTATTTTATGAGCCAGATTTCTTATGTAGCTACACTGACTAGATAAATAATATAATTCAATCAATAAAATACTAAATTTCAATTAAGAAACAAGGTATAAGCTTTGGCTTCTGCAGTCCTCTGAAACGGATATTATTTATACCAGTAGTTTACGAAGCCATTTTATATTCTTCTGTACTTGCTGTTTAATAAATACTAGCAAAGCAAGCCTTTTCACACCCCTGATAAGGCATAACAAACTAAATGAGTTGCTCTATTTTGTATGGAAATTTGCTAACTAGACATGCAAATTATTTACTTATGCAGTACACAAAAATTTAAGTAAAAGAAATTTTTACACCGCACATTGCAACGCTAAGTTTGGATGTGACATGTTGTCAGTACTCTTCTAGTGTATGGGATAGGATTTTGGCACACTTGTGGAATAACTTGTTATCTGTTACACATATTATTTTGCTATTCTTTCTTTATTCTTAAAATTGAATAATGCGAGACAATAGAACCTCAGATGATATATGGTTTGCCAGATTTTGATGACTTAGCTTGGGTATTGTGGCAGAATTACATCTATAGCCCATTTGAGCTATGTCCACAAAACAACTTCGCTGGACTTTGAGACATGGCAGAGTAATCTAACCTTTTCAAAAATACAGCCTTGCGATGTGGGTGCATGCTGTCTTGCTGTGTGAAAAGCTTCAATTTAACTGAATTGATTACAGTTAAAATCTACAAACAATCACAATAATTTTAGCTTGTTTGCATCAAGAACCGAAGGTATTGTTCTGAATAATTTGTTTCCCCTACAACTGTTTGACGTTAATTTCTTATAATTTAAATAATAACTGATTTAATACTGAAAGAAGCAAATAAATGTCAGTATAAAAAATAACTAGAAAACATCACAACTGTTTTATATAATGGAATTTAAATTTATCTTTTTTTAAGTATTGATATTACCAACAATATAGTTCTGTTAAAATGACTAGTTAAAATCAACACCATAAATGGTTTTGAAAAGTAAAACAAGGACAGTATACAGTTTCAGCTAGACATTATAGATTTAGGATCTACCTAATTGAACTTGGTGTCTATAAATTATTAAGTAATGTATGTAAATTTAGCTTATATCATACAAATAAACAATAGGTGGACTGGAACAAGTTAAAACACTAATTAAAGCAAAACAGGAATAATAACAAATCAACTTTCAGAGATATCACACAAACACTAATAGACATGTACCATCTAATACAAATTATTTAAGAAGTGAATTTACATTTTGGAGATTACAGTATTAACTTTAGACCAAAAGAGAAAACCTTTTCAAATGCTAAGGGAAATTCCCAAACATGTAACCAACTTGTTTATCCAATGAGGAATGACTTTTCTCAACAATTGTCCGTACTAGGAAGGAATGTTGCCGTAAGTTTTCTATTTTCCCTTTCTGATATGCTAACCAAGATTTGTCGATGAGTACATATTATATTCAGACTAAACACTACAGTGATGAAGTTAGGTTAAGTGTGGTGGACAGATGACATGTTCGGATGCGTTGTGACTTGTCGACAGATCTTGTCAATCGGTGAGAGGGGTGGGGGACACACAGCCGTTACACAATCCTTGTACCTCCACTCTAGCCCAGATGGCTGGGGGACCCACTCTGAGTCATGCCTGTGCAACACACACACATATACCACATTACTAACTATTGGACTGTCACATTACCCAGAACATTTACTACCTTGAAACATAGGTTTCAGCATAGAAATATAAATTAATTTGGTTTGTTACAAAATGTTTAAATCAAATGTTTTAACCGAATACATTGTTGAATACCTTAATTGAAAATTATTGTTTGTGGCAAGTATGCTTGTTAATGTAACAAACTGTTATATTATCATACGGTACCTATTTAAAGCTCCTGGGAAAAATCAATCTGAAACCGCTTAATGAGGACCTAAATTTCTTGCATTACTTTTGACATTAAACCTAATAATAAATAACAAAACTTACATCCTTTTGGGCAATTATGAAACATTTACAGAAACAAGTAATAGACAAATATTGGTGGTTGCCGGCAGAAATGTAGGCATATTACATGGGTGGTTGTGGCCAATTGGTAGTTACGGAAAAACCGAGTGTATCGGTGGTCACAGGAAAAAAGGGAGATCATTGATCAAGGCTAATTATAAGACATGGGCGAAATGGTAGCAGAATCGCTGTCTCAACACCTAACATGTTGTTGACTGTGGGTGTTGATCTGTAATTGCAAACCCTAAAGATAGCATTAGCGGCACGGCACAAGCAGTAGCAGGGACCAATGACTTTCCATATTGTCTTGTACATATAATGTCTAGTTGATTGTAATCTAACCCAACTAAAATTCTGACCGGTTGTTGACTTAAAAATATTCCCAACCAGAAGTCACCCAGAACGGTTTTGCTCCTCATAAGGAATTTGAATTACTCTAGATTTGTCAGAATAGTATAGGACAAAACAGAATTAAAATTTTTTGGATTAACAAAACAAACAACCTTGTTAGCGAACTAACAAGAGTCATATTTACTCCTGCTGCACGAATTGAGTACTTGAAATGGACCATTACTTGGTGACTGTGATTGTTAACAAGTATGCACACACACTAACCTAACCTTAATCAGCATCCACCATCAGTAATAGGTGTAATGGCTGGGTTTTGGCATTTGTAATTCCCACTAAGCATTTGCGTAGTGAAAATTTGGCGTTTAGCAAACACTAATGGGAGTGACTTTAATTTTCTTGGGTGGCAAATAAATTTCCCATCCTGAAAATTCATCAAATACACCACAGTCCCGTTAATCCAAACTAAATGGGACGGACCCAGTTCGAATTAGCGAAAGTTCAAATTAACCAGAAAAAGACGCTAAATGACAAGTTTGAACAAAAATTAGCATTTTTATGCAAATAACGTCTAATTAAACAAGAGCAACAACGTACATTATATTTTATTTATCAGTACTGCGTAAATGTTAGGTCATTGCATCGTGAAGGGCTGCAATACTTGTGTGTGAGGTTAGCTGCATGCACAGCGTTTGTCACTCCCTCGACTGACTGCATGGGTTGCCGGTTCAAGGTCGGGTATTACAGTGCGCGTGCGGCGTGCGTTAATTCGCGTCGCTTGCGCCCTTGCATGACAGCCTCCTCACCTAGCCCTCCAACCACCGCCATTGCTTCTTTGACGATTTAATGTTTGTTACTATCTGACCTGTTTTTGTATTCAAACGGTTTCATTTAAATGTGTTCTAAAAGTTAGTATTTTTAGTTAACTGCCTAGCACCGTCAACTTCCATCCCTGCCGGTCACCTTTTATTTAAGGTGGGCCCTCCCGATGAACAACCATCCTGCTGCTCCCACTGCAGGATTCGAACCCTCAACAACCAAGTGACCTAAATTGCTAGCTCGTCAGCTGACGCTTTAGACCACACGGCCATTCTCACACCTAGTAGAAGCTGTCTTCGCAGTAAGTGTTCAAGCTTAAGTGGAATACTACCACTTTAGTAGCGATCATGGTAACTACTTCAAAAGACAGCTTGGTCTTCGGTTTCAAATTGTTAAGAATTTTGAATTTAACAAAAGCCACTTATAGGGTAGTGCGGTAGTTTTAAAAACTTTCCCTTTTTACTTTTTAACATGACATGTAAGTGAACCAATTGTGAAGCGTACAAAGAAAAATTATTTGTGGTTAAAAATGGATTCTACGATGGATTTAAAAATAGAAGCATGCCTAGGATTCTAAAAAAAAGACAATAGAAAATAAAACAAGGGTAGTCAAGTGTACGTGACTTGCTCTTACGAGAATTTATACTTAAAGCTTAAAACTTTGTTTTTGTGAATACAAAAATTATTTTTGTAACAACCAGTGCAGTTTAAGTTAATAAAATGCAACAAATTTGTTGTGCTGCAAGAAATAGTAACGGAGATATTAAAGTTTTCCTAAACACACCCCTTTATTAACATTTAAGAAACATATGTAAACAAAGCAACATCTTGATTATGCAGAAGGCAGCTTTGAGAATTATATCCTATTCTAAACATCTTGATCACTGTAGGCCTATTTTTAAGGACCTTGGAATTCTCACAGTCACAAGCCAATATGTATTCAGCATTTTAAGCTTACTAAAAGATAACCTAGGCAGTTTCACTAGAAGAGAAGAACTGCACTGTCATAGAACGCACCATTCAAAGGACCTGGATATTCCACGCTGCCGTCTGAGTATAAATCTTAAATCATATCCCTGCTCAGCAATCAAAATCTACAACACACTACCTGCAGATGTGAAGAATTTAGACTCAAAGGCATTTAAGATCAGCATTAAGGACTGATTACTTAAAAGACCGCTGTATTCATTGAAAGAGTTAGAGGAGCCACTTTTTGGTAATGTCTAGCCTCCGCCAACCTTTGTAAATAGTGTAAATAGTTAGGATATAACATGACGCAATCTTTGCGAAGTTACGGTCATCGGACGTAGGAATCAAGTATTCAAGTAAGTAAGTAAAGGTTTGTGCTCAGAAAAACTTTGTACTCCATCGTTACTTATCGCAGCACAACCAACTTGGTGTTAAAATGTTCATAAACTCATTCGCCACATATTATTATGTACTTACCATAAAGTTTAAGGGTTTTGGGTTGGTAAGCCTAGAAAATTTAATATAGCCACCATATTTAAAGCGGAAGGAAAATTTAGTCAAATTTATTTTTTAACTATTGGTTTTAATTATACTAACAAGAGTGCAAAGTTTTCAGTTTATAACTTAATAGATTTCGGAGATAAAAATGATTTAGTAAAAAACACAGACAGACAGACTGACGGAAAACTAACAATTAGGAGTTAGGACTATGGTTTATAGGACATTTTTGTTTATTATCCCTTGAAAAATTACTTGGTGAAGTTTGTTCCCCTAATTACTAGACACCCTGTAGATGAAAATCCTTTCTTAGATAATAGTTACTATGTAGTATTTAACAGCTTTAAAATTTAAACCCCACAAGATAAATATTGTTTCAATAATTAAGCAAAGGCTGTAAAGCTGACTACCTAGTAAATTAAAAGAAGGATTGTTAAATATTTTTGATTTGAAAATCATATCATTCCTAAATTGTTTACCAGTCTTTGTGCTGCAAGTTTTAGTTACTTCTAGTTCTAACCATTGTGTTGGTATTGAGTAATGAAAGCATCACATTCATAATTTATTACCTTTAATGCCATTGATCACATTGTACTTGAACCACATTACTTTATTTTTATTGTAAGTCGTTAAAGCACTACGTGCTGCTTTTATTATTCACCAATGACTACCTCAAAGTAAATGGAGAGAACAACAAGAATTGCCTTGGTGTTGTTGAGTAATAGTGCAAATGCCCTATTTTTATTTCATCATTTTTTTTATTAAGATTTTCACTTCTACTTTAGTAAATGATGTTTCTTGATCTGGAATACAGTTTAAATATCATATTGGGTAGTGATACGGTTAAATAGTTTTTTCTCCTTTTAAGTTGACAGTGATCCTTACTCAAATAAACGTCATATGGTCAGTTATATAATAGGTTTTCCCTAAACCATTCCTGGCTCATCTAAAACAGAGTTGACTAAAAATCAGTTGTTTCTTAGCCTGTATACGTAAGATTTAGTAAGTAAGATATTAAATGGCCCATACAATCCCTACTGAAAAACACAGTTAAGCAAAAATGCTAGGGACAACCCAGTATTAGGCAATGACTATGACTATGAGTATGTAGACGGGTAGGTGAGGCTACGCACTACCTGGTGTATAGGTGGTTTGCTGCTGCAGATTCAGGTGGGAACTCTCGCTGGCGGGACCGAGTGCGATGGGAGCGTTACTCGTGTTGCTGGAGGGCTTCGGCTGTGACGTCACAGTGGGGTCACCTCCCGCGCCTCCACCATGTTCATCGTCACTATCCTGCGCACAACACTTTAAAGTGAAAACTCTTAACTTTAAAACAAAGGACAATGAATGACCACAACATCACTTTCAAACATTTATAGACATTTTTTTAACTACAAATTATAGAATCTGAAGAGTACTTAATATATTATTCAACCCTTAGTTGCTACGATCAATCAAGCTTATTGCTGAATTAACTTGAATCACATCTCCAGTTTCCTTCTAGCAGTATTTAAATTCGTAAGACTGAGACTGAGCCTGGGATTCCCACAAACTGCTTTGATAAGACATGACAGGTTTTTCTTATACCTTAGGACTCTATTGTTTACCACCAGTAACTCAATACGTTTATCTCCATTACAAAGTCATCAGTGCTCGTTTGAACATCAACTTGAAACGGCCCGCCTCCAACTTTTTACAATATCATGTCAAGTTTGTGCGAACAACGATACACGATTAAGTTTTGTGTTGGACTCAACAAAACTTCCACTAACACTTATGAAGACATAGGCAATCTTTGAGGGATGACACAGTCTCGTGCTTCCTGTGTTTACTGGTAAAAAGATTTTAAGGAGGGCAGAGAAGACCCTTAGCTGTAGGGAGGAGATGGTGCTCCAGTTACTGCTTTCACTGAAGAAACTAAATCTGCTAACAATGCTGTGGTCGTTGCTTTTTTTGACCATAAAGGAATTGTATACACTCATTAAGTTCCACTTGGACAGACAATCAATGGGGAGTACTACAAACAAGTTTTGGCTACTTTGATGATCACATCTGTCGAATGCGTCTAGAACTTCGAGAAAACTGGACACTTCATCATGCCAATGCACTTCATCATGTTGCAAACCTTGTGAATATTTGGTTTTAAGGACCGTCCCCCTCCCACCTAAGTCCTGACCTAAGACCCTGTGACTTGTTTTGTTCCCTAGAAAAAAAAGGAACTGAAGGGACGTCGTTTTGACTCGGAACAGGATGCAGTAAAGGCTTTGGAGGCGGTTCTGATGAACATGTCAAAAGATGACTGGGACTCATGGCGTGGTCCTGTAATCCAGCTTCATGGAGGTCGGTTTTGAGGATGATATAGGTCTAAAGCGGCTCAGATAGTCTCAGTGATCATCTGATGATACCCGCATCAACTCCCACCATCGTTCAGACATATCAGACCATCACCGTTCTGAAGTCACGTTAAGCCATTGGTCCTTGTATTTCCATTGGTCATTGGGCTATTAATTAATGACCCATTCTAAGGAAGAGTCGGCCTTAGTTTGTAACAAGACTACACCTCACAACTCATTACTACCACTCATCACACTCATCCTTCACCACATATTTGCCTTAAAATACCCCCATGAGAGTGATCGGCATCTCAAATAGTGATTTAGTGATGGCTTCTCTCACGTTTTCCAGGCATGCTGGAGGCGCTGGGATAAGTGCAATTCACTTATTGGAGAGTACATTGAAGGTGAACAAATTTCTGTAGGTTAGGATTAAACGATTTGTAGAACAAGTCTCAGTCTTTACTAAACAACCCTCGTAAAATTAAAAAAGAAAACTTCCTATCCGTTTTAGTTATGCCTGTTACATTTAAGAATCTCACCAATAGGAGTTTGTTTAATTGTCGCTAACTGAAACGGAACGCTGGAAAAGAGTGGAAATAGTCTCTGATGTTTTGGATTTTAGGAATTTTTATATTTGCTAACAAGATTATCCCTGTCGGTGGGCACCTGTCACAGCCGAGAGAAAATTGCTAGTTGCAGTTTGATTTATAACATTTTTACACATCTTGTTTTTTTTTTATGTTAACGGTTTTAAGATCAAATGTTAAAAAACACACACAAACTCACCCATGCATGTCTTTGGTGGTGGGTGACTGGTCAGCTTACATTGATAACTTTAGGCTAGCTCATTTTCTAATGTTTTGTGTTATGTTTTAAGTTACTTTTCATCTGAAAACAAGATCAGCAGATCCCGAAACATCATGTTCTTCTGGTTCACTTGAAAATGCCCGAAATAATATCATCAGAAACAAGATTGTCATGGAAAATATCAATCACAAGTGTCTGAACATTTTCACAAAAATAGTTGAGTATAAGTCGTGAGGAGAGATTGCTTGTCCGCAATCTTTGGACAAGAAGAGTAGATAGTTTCTTTTCTGATAATAAACCGGCAGGAGTAACTGTGACTCTTGCGCAATAGCTTGGAATCAGAGTTGGATTCTATAAAAACACAACATTGCGCAAGTTCCAGGGTTTGTGTTTGTGTCCATCAGATGCTGCCAAAATTAACTCTTAGTTACCCCACATTGCCTATTTCAAAAAAATTAAAGACAAAGAGAAGTCCAGCCTAGAAGTACAAATGATTAAGCTTGAATCTGTCAGATTGTTCAGTAAACAGTAAAATGGTTAAGGTAAATAGCAAAATTTTACCCTCTCCCAGAGTTTATGTTTTATGTTAACACATTAACATAAAAAGTGTTAAATTCTACCCATTCTAGCTCTAACGAACAAAACCACAATACAAAATTATGTTCTGGTAATCAGGGAGAAAATGAAAAAGACACCCGCCAATAAGCAGCAATTACAGAGATTTAGTAAAATATTAGTTTAGTAAAATGGTGGTGGTAAGTTTACTAAGTCAACTACGATTACTGTATTTATTTGTAGTTTTGCCGTACTAATAGACACATAGTAACATCAAGGGAGTGGGTGGTTTAAAGCAGAGTTTGCCTGTCTACTGTATACCTCTCCTGTCAATAGCACCTCTGCAATTGAAGTATAAAACCATGCTAAACTGCATTTCTCTCAGGAAAACATTCACCAAAGATAAGTTATTTTTAGTGACTCATTATTCAACGATAAAACTAACAATTCTTTACTTAAAAACAAAATGCCTTACACTGGCTTGGCTCTCTGACTACGATGACAAAATATGTTTTGAACAAACACGTATAAAATTTAGTATAAGGTATGGAATACACTTAAGAATCTAGACTAAAGCGCTCAGTACATACCTTGTACTACAAGGAAGACCAAAGAAGTTGAGTGTAGTGGATGAAGTATTGTGCATGCTTTATCAAGTTGGAAGTCATATTGTATCAGTAGTTAGAAACTTAGAAGTATATCAGTATTCAATATTGTAAATGCAAACAAGTCTGGTGATTTTCCGGTATTAGTTATTAGTTTCACCAGTTCAAACATTGAATGTGGTTGATTTATTTTATTTGTATGGGTTTGTGGTTATAATTTTTTAAATTAAATTAATTCCGTTCAAATTTTATGTATGTTTTAGGTCATTTTTAAATATTAGCGTTTGCCAAGGCACTTTTTATTGTATTAAAAATACAACTTTGTATAGAATAAATAATAGAAATAGCTAATAAGGAACACACAGTAGTGTTGTACTATCATCTTAATACAGTAGACCCCTATAAGTTTAACCACCTTGGGACTGGGCCCTAAGCCAAACTTACTGATGCCTATCTAAGTACATATACATAACATTAAAAAGTGCAATTGAAACCAAAATCACTGACTGTAAGCTTACTGTAAGGACGAGGTGCCACACGACTGGCTAGTATGCAAGACACAAACTGACGAACTAAACCAAGAATACAGTAAACAAGTTGAGACTTGCTGCCTGCTCACGCCGGCAAGTGTGTGACTCATGCTCAGAGAGCTGGCCAGACTAAGCTGAGACCTAACTAGTTGAGGCCAAACTTTGGGAGTCTACTGTAAAACTGTGGTAAAATTAATGTTAAAACTGCTTGAGGACAGTACAGTAGTCTCACATCCATCCTTCACTCAAATTATTCCACATTCTGTATTATCTGTCATCCAACCAAGAAAAATACAACATAAAAAGTCATTAGAAAATCACATATTTGCTTTCATGATGAATTGTGTGTGTGTTGTATTACATGTGCTTCTTTAACTTTTCATGGAGATATTTTCATTTTGTCCAATAGTAGAATAATTGTGATTAAATGGAAGATTACATCTTTATAACGTATTTAAAATGAATGGCTTTTTCTTAAGGTTTCCTTGATATCCAACATTTTTGGTTACCCACCCTCAATTATGTTTAAACAATACAGGCTCGAACATTATAGGCATAACCTAGGAGCCCGCACCACTGATCGCTATATTGTACCAATTATTTTTCAAAATTTTCACTTGTGGTGCCTAGGGGTCTGTATGTTTCTAAATATATGTTCTAACTTGCTGTTGTGGTACAGTAAAACCCCATTTAACCAAACTTCGGTCAACCGAAACGGATAGAAAATTATGAAAAAAGCTAAATTAACGCTCTGAATTGCCCAAGTAAAACCCAAACCATGCGCTGAGGGTGGCAGTTACGAGGGCCCCTCAACTTATACTGCCCTCGCCCGTGTGCAACGTTGACGTTCCTAGAAAGTACCCCTCCTCACACCCCCGCACACTCCTATGCTCTTACTCATCAGTTACTCACACCTGTATTCTTATTCATTTGGTATCTTGTCATTTCAGTTGGGTTGTGCTATTCAACAAGTAAGCATTGTGACACTAGTGAAAGTATAGTAATCTCAGTTCTTTAGCTTTTAGTACGGTTATTCAATATTGCTTTATTTTAACACACTTACATTGTTTTTTATGTTGATTGTGAAACTTAATTTTTTTTTAGAGGTTCTTTCTTATAAAATTACTTAAGAGCAGTTTTCAAAACAATAGCCGGTAAAAGAAAACGTGTTGTCATGAACATAGCCGATAAGCTGGAAGCTGTTAGACATGTTGAAAACGGTGCTTTATTACAATGAGTGGCAGCGAAATGCAATGTCGGTGTTTCAACTGTAAGTGACTGGGTGAAGAATAAGGAGAAACCATCCCAAACTACAGAACCATGGCTTAGCCGAAAAAATTGATTATCCGATTATCTGATTATTATTTGATTATCTGCCCCTACTGTATCTCTGGGGTTCTACTGTATCTACTTTTACACTTAACCCAAAATTTCACACTATTGGGTTACTTTGTTCATTTTTAAAGATAGTACACACTCAAATTAGGCTATTCTGACAAAGCAGGAAACAAGTAGTATTTTTAATGAACCTCAAGGATAGATGGGTTTTAAAATTGTGTTTAGTAGTTGCATTAAAATATATGGTACATTTTAAATTTAGACTTAACCGATACTGATGTGAAAAAATAAATAAACTATAGGAGATTTTAGGATGTTGTAGAGTTTTAATTTTGATAAGAATGTATTTTCAAGTGAACATATCTAGTTCAACTGAATGAATGTTGAAAAGCGCCCAACCATCAGTTTTCCAAACTCCGCAGTTTAAGATTTAGTTTGGTCACATCTGAAAAAAATGTAACTAAGGTTTACATTGCATGATAAATAAAATATTTGTACTTTTATACAAAATAAATGTTTTAAGCACAGAAAAAGCAATTGATTTATTTACAGCTATAGGATTAGCTTTTTAATGTTTGAAATAAATAATGATAGATAACCTTAGAAATGGATTAGTCCCAAAGTTTAGTGAAATTATTAGGAAAATCCCATTTTTGGCGGGCCGGACAGAAAAGTTTTTTTGTTACTTTAACTTAGCGGTTGCCGTATATAGGCTTTTTAAGAGGAATTATAAGAAAAATATATAGGCTTAAGAAATTTTAAGAGTAATTTTCAAAATACTTTAAACTAGATTTGATTAGTCAGTTGTAATATAATTTACATAATTTCCATGCATTACATTTTGAAGACAGCTACAAAACTTCAAAAGCCAAAGTATTACTTTGTTAATGACTTAATGTTTTAATAGTGAACAAATTTTTTAGAGAGGGACACTGAGCATTTAAAGGTGCTTGCATGAAAAATATTATTTCTAAAACTAAACCAAGCGTTGTAAATTTGTTTAATTTTAGAATGGTGATTTTTTAACAAATCAATATGGTCATTGGTGAAAATGAGTACTGCAGTACCAGTAACTAAATTTAGTCAAGGAAGTGTAACTATCAATTAAAAAAAATGGGTTAATACATTGTAAGGTTTGACACATCATTTTGAGACTAAATTAAACCAGGCCCTGTTCATTGGCGCACAAATTAACCATTCTTCTATGCATAATTTTCTATCAACACCATTGCGAAAAGCTAAAAATAGCAACACCAAATAAAAATATGATAGGACCTATTCAATTTAACTGTGGTAGTTGGCCGTCTTCAAGTTCAACTATTGACTTAGATGCCAGGAAAACTCACTATTTTATAGACGATTTTATTAAGATCATTATTAAACAGCGAGAAAAAGCTATATCTGAGTCTTTAAGGCGTCTCTACTTCTATTTTTGAAGAACTATGGCAAGTTTATTTTTCTAAAGTGTAAAACAAATTTTAGCTTTTGGTAAAATTTTTTTAATTTAAAAGTTGTTTGGATATTTTAATTGCACATAACTTAGCGCTTGCATGGTGAATCAAATTTCCTTTGCAATTTGTTACTCTTATTAGCTCGTTCACAGCCTCGCTTCAATCACTGCTGGTGCCTATGGGATCCGTTATACATGTAAACATATGCAATTTTCATGTTTCAACATGTCGATCGCAGTGAAAGTGTTAATCAGCATTTATATTTATAGTTATATTGCCACGTACTTTACAAGGCTGTTACTTCACTTTTGGCCTTGTGTGATCACAGGTGTTTATAGAATACGTTAGTTTATTATCTTGACCCAAACTTAATTTCAAGGATCCCATCATATCAGAATGCAAACCATGCAAAACCCCAAGATGTGGAACCTGCAAAATTCTTCTACCGTCTAAATCTTTGACTAGCAGTTCTACCAAATTAGATTATCCAATCTGGGGCAATATAAACTGTAATTCGGCCAACGCCATTTATCAATTAACATGTAAAAACTGCCCCAAAGATTATTTTGGAAATTTATAACCCCCTCAGATTCCGTAACACTAACTATCGATTTGACATTTCCCATCAAAATCCTGACAGACCTCTATCATCGCATGCCATTGAACATAACGTTAAGTCATTGGAAGAAGGATTTTGTCTCAAGGTAGTTTACTTAAAAAAATCAGAGAGCGAAGAATTAAGACTTATTACAGATATTAAACTACGTAATATGGAGGTTGCCCATCAACTTGCTTTAAAATCAAGACAACCTGATGGGCTCAACATAAGATAACTTCCAAACAAATCATGTGGCTTCTGTAAATATTTATTTTTGAAACGTGTTTTATGTTGTTGTTATACACTAGGCTATGAATGAGCAAGAAATTGCGAAATATAAGCCAATTTAAAGACTTGCACTTGTTATTCCTGTGTTTTGAAGATATATATATACATTTGTATCATCTCTACAGGTTGCACTTGTTGTCTGATTTTCACCACATTTTGTACAAATGTTCCTTTTGTTACTACCTCAGTCGACTTTATTAAGCAGCAAAATCGGTCTACTGAAACCCCCCTATTGGGATGGACTATTCAAAGAAAAAGGAGTTTTAATGATCTAAAACAATAAACTTCGTCCAATTTTGATGAAATTCAAAACAAATATGCATTTTACATATAAAATATGTATTTAAAATATTATGCATTATACATCAATATACCAAAAGATATGGAAATCTATCAAGTCAATTCAAAATGGCAGCAAAAAAAGTGATTTTTTGCTATAACAGCGGAATGAGTAGTACAATTTTAATTGTTATTGAAATTAAAAATATATTTTCGTTTCATGATAAGTAGTATAACTTCCAGTAAAGCCCCATAAGTCTGAAGCCAAAGCCAGGCTGTGAGCGCAGGGACAGCCTCGTAACACTTGTAATCACACAGAAGGCGAAGCTGAGGCAGAAGGCTAAAGCGAGGTTGTGAGAGGACCGAATTAGAGTAACAAATTATAAAGGAAATTCAATTTACTCATGCTAGCAGCGCTTTAGCTGTTTTATTCAGCCTGGTTTTTACTTATGTTTGTACAATTTCATCAAAAAAAATATTAAAACCAATCATTACAACAAAATTTGTTATTCTTTTGCTATGGTGAATATACTGAAATTTCCAAAGTTTTCCTTATTAGTTAACCTAGTTGTCTTTCCATAGGTGCTCAATTCTTTTGGTCAGAAGTAAATATTCACAAGTTATCATGAAATAAAAAGGCACCTAATATTATGTTAACACACTGTTATTTTCTATTACAATACACTAAAAACAAACAAAAAATGAATTCATCACCATTAAACCTACTACAGTCTAATCATGTTTACATGATACACACTTCTATGAACAACAGTGAATCATAAGTTATCTATCATCAAAGGTACCGAACAGTATTTGTGTGAGAGTGGTATGTGGTAAATAATGATGTCAGGTACTTATGGCGATGAGACTATCCTATTTTAACGAGGTTTGACATTCTTTACCTAATAAACTTTATCTTTTAACGCAATATTCAATTTAAATTTGAATTTTTGTACAGACGGACGTTAATTATTTATTGGCATTTCTAGGCTACATCTGCTAATAATAACATTTAAAATTTAAAACTTCAATATTTTTCAATACCAAAAAATTATATAACATTTATACAAAAATAAATCTGTTTATTATTATTTTCATGACTGATAAAGATACCAGAACTTGTTTAGTGTTAAAATATATTGAAGGTTAAATTTAAAATGTTATTATTAACAGAATTAGCCTAAAAACTTTTAATATTTTTATTGGATAATTTGTGTTCATCAACTTCAAAATTATAAAGCCAATAAGGAGCTCTCCCAGATATAATATTTAACTTGTTTCAACTTAAGATTGGCAAAATATAGATTTTTTAAACAAAAAGTATTTTAATTATAGATAGTAGGTAAGGTGTATAATAAACTGCCCTTAGGTCTTAGACTCAAGCCAGATAAGCAATTTAGGTGTAGATTAAGAAACTTATCAATATAAATGCATTCTACTCTGTGAACAAATTTTAAATTAGATTTATGACACACCTTGTATTGAAGTATTTCGTGATTGAGCTGTATTTTGTGACTGGCATATCAATGCATTTTATGAAATATTATCTGACAAAATATTCTATCCTAAAGTAACTTATTTTAGTCTGAAATTTACTTTAGCAAATATTTAAAACCAAAGTAGAAAATAACAAACTGAAAAATTAAAGTATATTTCTAGTTATTCAAAGCACCTATGTTTGCTAACGGCATTGTAAATGACAAGTGTTTAAAAGTTAAGTACGATATTTTCATAACTATTTACCTATACATTCTCAGTACAGATAGAGGCAGTATTGAGTATAAATTAAGAAATGTAAATGTCCCAAGTTATTGTAATGTTGTGGGAAAACTATCTAGTAATGAGTGTCAAAAGCAAGCAGTGATGATAGCAGGCTGTTTCAAGCAATGGACAGAAACATGCATACAAATTATCCAATTCAACATGCCAAAACATAAGCCACTCCTCTATTGTCACAAGGAAGTAAATTTATCACAAAATAAAGTATTTAACACACTAAGTTTATAACTTCTGTAGGTACTATTTTTGCATAGAAATGTGAGATTTAAACATATTTTTCACTTGTCTTCCATAATATTTGTATAACAAAACTTTTAGAAAGGTTGACTATTATAATGAATCAAAAATAGTAAAATACCCTACTTAACAAAATGAAAGCCTTTTTTAAAAAGCTTGTGCAACAGTATAGTTTTTTAAATAACTGAGGAGAAAATATAATATAAATATATTAAAACAAAAATAGAAGTAACTAAGCACTCTTGGATTATCATTTTATTACACGACCGGTTTCAGACATAATTCCATTTGTGCGGGGAAGGAGGATGGCGGCTAGCAGATAAACTAAGCCTTTACGTGCTCATGTTTATAAGAATCTTTATCATTGTTTTTACTCAGAACACACCCATGAAGTTTGGTGCCCTATTTTAAACTGAACATTACAGACAAGTTTAATATTATTCAAACTAAAATGGGTTCTGAATTCTGATACATAGATATAGAACAATTTACGGAAAGAAGAACTTGGAACTGATAAAAAGAAGCATCTCACTTATCACCCAAGTTCTGCACAGATAGAGGGAACATGTAGAAAAGCAACAGTATGGAGACTTATCAAAATAGAGAAGTGGCAAAAAAATATAAAGCAAGCAAAAAGAGTAATTACCGTTCTTGAGGATGGTTGCTGGGTGACTACGCCTGCTGAGCCGCCATCTTGGTCTCTCTACAAACAACGGGAAGCGACTCAGTGCTACGCTACAAATATACACGCACACACAAACTCAAATCTCTTAGACGAGACAAGACCAGAGGTGGGACTAGATACGAGCTTGCAGCTCTTCACCTTAGAGTAGAGAGTACAGGGATAATGTACACCTAACCTCGTATTAGCGAAATCTAATTATGATAGTACTTCAAAACTCAAGATTTTTCTATTTTAAAATAAAAATTTGGATTATTGTAACAGTTTTGGTAAATGATATTTCATTTGAACACTACTAATTTATAATAATCCTATAAGGAGCATGGGTCAGAAGGTTGTTCTTGAGATGGTTTCAGAAATTATCAATATGAATTTAGCTACATTTACTCAAAATACTAATAGGTTTGGAATGTCAGTTGTAAATAAACCAAATTGGTTTTTATTTATAAACTGGGAGTTAATAGGAAAAAAGGCTATACATCATATAAATGCTTTATTAAAACTAATGGAGTAAATTTTTGAAAACTTAGGTTTTACCAAACGTGAAATACTTTATAACAGAACAACAAACAAGTAAATTTGATTTGATGTAACACTATTAGTTATAAGTGACAACTTAGTGAGGTGAAAAGGGAGTAGGTCTTTGACCTTGACTGGTTAGCACTTGGTGTCTTAAGAGTAAGAGTATCTCACTGACTTTGATATCAGAAATATCCCCCTTTTGTTATGTGAGAGGTTAAACTGTACTTACACTAATTTATGAAGTAGTTAATATTATACATTACTGATTACATAATTTGAAATAAGCATTAAGCTTATATTTTGTAAATAGCTTTAAGCATGTTGTACACAAAATTGTGCTCAATTCACAAAAAGGTCCATCAGTTTGAAGCTGGTCTTGTCAACGTACATGAAATATAAGTGAATAGTAAACAGGGCTTATAGTCTATTTGGTGATGGGTTCATGGCACGACATGCTTAAGTGAGATGCAAGAGCGCCCAGCAACATCCTAGAAATCAATCAACTGACAAAACAATGTTGCAGCATGATTTCAAATGTAATAACAAAATATAAATTAATAAATAGGCAATAACCAACATAACACGTACAAACAAAATAAGCTCAAAACTCCAATACTTTAAATTTAAATGATGATTTATTGGAAAGGTCAAAAGAAAAAGGTCAAATACACATTTCCAAGGGAGCAAGCTAGCTAAAATTTCATAAATCTGTGATCGTAGAAATTAGTTTTTAAGGGTATAATACCCATGGAGCATTATGACAAATATTAACCGTAACCAAATGTATAACCGTACAGTTAGTGTAACCATCTTTATAAGTATTTAACTATGTATATGCTATCAAAAAGGAATAGAAAGAAAACGGGCTCACCTGGATAAAGTAAAAACACAGAAACAGTTTTCCCTTTTGGTCTTGACAAAGGCCCTAGTAGGGCTGAAAATTTAAAACAGTCGGTGTTCTTACTTCATCCAGGTGAGCCTGCTCTTCTTCTATTCCTTTTGATAGCATATCCTGGCCTAGTGCCCTATTTCCTAAATCTTAATTATGTATATGTAATGGGTATACCAATAAAATGAAAAGACCAAGATTAATTTCAAAACATTGTAAATGCATAGCTACAAGCATAGAACTATTGTGAATTACTTTTAACGGGGGAATAATTTAAACACTAGTAGGTTTTTATGCACTAAAACTGGATTTATAATCCAATTTTGATGAAACTTGGAATACACATCTACGTCACTGTAACCGACATGTGTACCAAAACCAAAAAATGTTTTTGTAGGCGTTACCTATATTCTTTCTTACAATGCTCATTGGTAACACCTGATATTGGCATGAAACTGTTTTTATTAACTAATAATAATATGGGCTAAAGGTTATTTCAGATATTTTATTATCGATAAGCATTATTTTAAATAATTAATATTGTCGAATCACTGGAGTAAAACTCAATTATCTGTTTACAATTTTTACTACTTAACAAATAGAATTTTTGAGTTTTGTTTGGTCTTTTCTGTTCAAAGAGAACTGTAGCCTAAAGAAGGTTATGCCTTACACACCATTACAGTATTACTTACAGACAGGTCAGACTGCTTAGATCGACAATGGTTGCAGTAGTACAATAGTAACTTTGACTTGACTTGATAGTTGTTCAAAACAGCAAGCAAATTGTTATATGCTCTAATGTTAGTTGTCAATAAATTTGTTAGTTAAAAAAATTGTATTTATGTTTAAAAATAAAAGGTTAATTAATCCATGTATAGGTTTATGCCTACTTTAGCTAACCCCTCAAACCTAGAAATGCTCAAATTAGCCAATGTGATTTGTCATGTAACAACAGGCTTAACAAATTGACATTTGGTACAATTTCCAAAAAATACAATTCACCCACTTTTTATAGTATAGAATGAACCTGACCTAGCCTATTTTAGTTCAAGGTCGCAGCACAAGAGAATTGGCAACGCAGCAACTGGATGTTACTTGGTTCATGATTTTAAAATTGCTTTAAATGCGCTCATTTTATGAAAGCTTTCCTGACATTTTTTCTGGTTTTATTTCAATGAAGCTGGTGTATAATTATGGACCAACAACATTTCCCACATGGTAGAATCGCTATAATAAGTGAAACTTAAGTGTATACAATTTTACTGTTTACATGTCAATTCCATTCTTCCACACAATACACACAAGGTAAAACTACAAAAATAAAACTTTTGTAATCGACTTTAAATTCTCAACATTGTCATATAGTTTTTGAAAATTTGTAAATAATTTATATCCAAAAATATTTGTTGCAAATCTTGTAAAGATTTCAACTTTTTAGTTTGAAAGTTCATAATTGTAGCCAAACACCATCAATTTTTATGATGTAGCGGTATTTTCAAATATTGGTTGGAATAGTCTTAGGTTAGATCTTAAGTTCAGATATTAATTAAATGTAGTTCCTAGATTAGTGTAGTCCTCTGAAAACGGGTGGAGTTTTTACTTTTTAACTACCAAAACATTAGGAGTAGTTTTTCTCCGGAAGTGGCAGGAAAAGTCTGTTCTTTCCTTTTACTAGATTTCAACTTGTTATGACGGAAAGTTCATTCTTAGAAAAGAATTTTACTTAATATATTTATGTAGTTTTAAAGATAATTAAATTGTGTTCTAACAAGCATTAAAGAAACGACATTGGCTCAGTGGCTAAGTAGTGTTGTGACAGCTGTTGATTGCCAAACATGAACAATGTTTTATTGATTTCAAATGAATCGGGAAATTCTTTTAGTTTTGTGAACATGTTTATACGGTTTCTACTCACTAGGCTGGTTGTTTTATCCTTAACAACTAACAAGTTATACATTTCAAATCAAATAATAGCAATTTGCCTCAGCAATAAGTTAAAATCACATAATTTTGTTTCCATTCTACATATAAAAGATTTACCCTAATTCCTAATCAATCTAGAAATAAATTCAAGCTAGAATAATTATCTCACTTTACTCAACAATGTGTACCAAAAATCAACATCAGCCAGACTAAGATGACGGTGAAAATAGTCTTAGCCTGGCTCAACGGACGGGTACAATTACATAAATGTTTATGCCAAGTTTCATACAAATTGGATCATATATACAATTTGAATGAATAGCTCTATTTTCTATTAAAATTTTTTAACAATTAATTTTATTACAAATTCTTAGAAGAAATCAACATCAAAGGTTACTCAAAATTATTAAAAATAGCAATACCCCAGGTTGAGGGGATTGTAGGGTTGCCAGATTTAATGCCGCATACATGTATTAAAGGAGGTGTCACTTAAACCTAAAAATAAAATTCATGGTTTTGATGGCCCATATTCTTAGTTTTCAAGGCTTAATTTAGAACTTTAGTACTTTTCAATAGTTAAACATAACAAGTCTCAAGTGCACTTTGTATATTCTATTTCTAAATCAAGTAATACATTTTCAGAAAGCAAAACTTTTATATTTTGAAGATTGAAATAAATATGTATTAACAATACCATGTCGATGAATGATATGAATCAAGCATATATGTTTACCAGCCAGCAGCTTTTTATTGGCTCATGCGATCATTGTTAGTATGGTAATAAGTAGTTCCTAAAACTGTTTACCATGCAAATGGTTGCATCAATTTGTTTAATGAATTATGTATACAGTAGGAAGTCGATAATCCGAACGTCAATTATCCAAAACGCCAAAAGTCCAAACGCCTTTCCGGGAGGAAAATGCAAAAATATGTTTTTGTCAAATATGATTTAAATGTTACCAAGGATGGACACCAGAACAATATTTTTGAGAGCGAGATTAAAATATAAGTGTGTTTGGAACTGGAACGCTCCATATGCAACATGGAGCGCGTTGTTTACATGCGCGCGTAGTGGTGACTCACCTGCAACAGTCCACATGTGTGCGATGCACGTAGCCGGGTGACTCACGCAATGTATTGTGGCAGCGACTGTTTTTAGCTCGCCCCCCTACCCCTACAACCGTCCTCCCTTTCCACTAGCAACACACTTGTCTGTACCCTGCCATAACAAACAGTCACGAGTCGTTCTTACGCTAGGTACGGTGTACAGTTTAGTGCATTTTTATTGTTACGGCTTGTTATCACGTGTGGTGTGAGAGTGTCCCCAATGGCAGCGTCAACAAAATTGAAAAGGAAACATGTTTGCCTTACAATTCAAAATAAATTTAAGATGTTCTACAGGTCATATATTTGCAGTTAACCTATTTAAATCAAATAAAATAACAAAATTAAAGCACACATGTCTTTTTTGCCTTTTGTTTGAAAATCCGAACAGTTTTAAAATTTGAACCACCCTTAGTCCCAATTAGTTCGGATTATCGAAGTCCTAATGTCCTGTAGTTGTGTTTGGACAAATTTAAGATAAACTTACGGTAGTTCCTCATTTCGCAACATCTTCATGGAGCAAATTATGATTATTGATTTGATTTGTTTCAGGAATATACACTCCTTGCTCTCTTGAAATGTTTGCCATCAACTCTTAGACATTGAAAGCATTGAAAACAAACTTCTACAAACCCTTCAAAACTAAGCTAACCAGTACCCAACCTCAAGTGTTTGCTGGGACTCTAGAAATAATGACAATTTTAAGGAAGGTTCTGAATACTTTGAACACTTTTAAACTATACAAAATATATAAAGCATAAAACTTCCGGAAGTTTGGACTACTTTAGGCCTATATAACTGGCCAAAACTGGTATGATCACTCACTCCCTGATATAAATGTTTGCATATGGGCTGGTGGAAGTAATCCACCCACAGCACAAAACCATAGGTCAATTCAAAAATCCTAAAATTATTATTCTTTGAAGAGCCTGTTTTACAGGACAAAAAAATTAAATGTGTACTATTTTGACTTTTTTGTTCACAAAATCTTATTGTGTGCTCGGATTTCCAATTTGACGGAAAATCTTAACTTTGGAATGAAATTATCTAAAACTTTCATCTTTAAAATTTCTTTCTATATCAAACTGTTTTCAAGTAATTAATATAATTTTCAAGTAAGCAAAGTAACAGGCTTATAAGTTGATCTTGCCATGAGTGTAGCAATGGCTTAATGTCGCAAAGCCAAAACTCTGTTAGCAAAACGAACGGCTCTGAAGCCATAGCATGAGGTGCTTGAAGTTAAAAACTATAAAATCTTTGAGAGAAGACAAAATGAAAAAAACTGTTGCCTTACGGTACAAGCATTGATTTTAAGCTTAATAATTAATTATCCTATGTTTAGATCTAATACTGACCTCAGATGTTGGTAAACATACAAATAGGCCTGCATACTATAATTTTGCACAATACTTAAGGCATACAAACAAAATGAGCAGAAAACTAAGAACTTTTTATTGTCAAAATCTAGTTTACTAGAAAGAAGTATGACTTGTGTTGATCTAGAGAAAGTGTCCATTATCTTACCTTTGGCTGCATATGATCTAGTAGCTTTCATTGCTCACAAGTGACCCGTCAGAGTTAAGAAAAAATAAAAATAATAGTAACACTTTGTCATAGTAGTCTATTGAGAATGCGTACAGGAAAATAATGCCGCTTGAATATGAGAGCAAAGTTTACATTGGTGTATTCGTCTTTCTCTTGTAAGAATATTATAGAGGAAATATTATATGTTTTAACGTTTTAAAACTGGTTTTGATTTACTAGTGAAATAAATATTTTAAAAGTAAATATTTAAATTTCTTACTGCAACCAAACTTGATATTGTTAATTTTATAGAATTAAGAGACTGGGTGAGAAATGTACAAAGTGTCACTACTAGGTAATAGATACTAAGTGGTAGGCAAGGTGGAGGGGACTCACATGCAAGGTCTGGTAGTCTCCGCTCTCCTCGGGTGGTCTCGGCTTGCACTTGCCGCAGCAGAAGTTGCAGCAGCAACAACAGCAGCAGCAGAAGTAGCAGCCAGTCACAATACCGCAGAACACAATCAGTGCCTGTACAAAACACAAACCATAAGACAATGTCACTGTAATTACCAACAATAAGTTCCAAATGTGTCTAATCATTAGACATTTACATATTTAAATGACACTTTCTTTTTTAACATCTAGCATAAAGCAAGTTTTTATCTCTCAACATGATTTAGATTAGATAGAGTACGTATATTTCATATTTAAATTACCAAACAGAAAAAATATATATTCTCATTTTATTTTAAATAAGTTTTAATTCAACTTTTAAGTTAGATATTAAGGTTACAACATATTAATATATAAACAAATATTTTAACTGTTCAACCTTTACTTTGGCACAATAAAAGAATGACTACTTCCACAGCAAACTAATGTAGTATTACGGGCACTTCCGCTATGAGGGAGCGTCTCCTATACCACCGAAACCGACCTAGTGCCGAGTGCAGAGTCTAGAGTGGGTGGTCCAGGCACCTGTCAACCACAGCAGTCGACTTATTGTGAAATAAATTATGTACATGCTTGTCATTGAGAATTCAGTGAACGGAAACTTCTTAAAATTTGAACTTTTTAATACATTCAAATAAAACCATAACATTGTGAATGTTAAGCATTGATGTTTTGTAAAATTGACTTACTTTGCACCAGCCAGAAGTGACTAGGAAGTAAGCATTGACATTCTCCTCTCCGAACTGCTCTGCAATGTAAAGTCCAAGAGAACCGTAGTTATCATAGATATTCCTCTTCGTTAAGTCACTCAATATAGCATGAGCTCGATTCACCTCTTTAAACTGTAAACAAATAATAGTTTGAATCAGTTGAAAATTGACTAATTACTATACACATTGTAATATGGAGAGTGCAATACAGGTACATATGTGTGCAGAACATGGAGAATGTGCAACATATTGATTAACCCTTAATGCGTGCACCTCACTTCATACCAGTTTTTAATTATTTACTGAGTGAGACAAGAGTAGTGTGACTTAAGTTGTGTGAGGTCTGCTATACATTGTTAGTTTGTAGTAGACTAATCAGCTTGCAATGATTACTTTAGCTCATTTTTTAATTTTCCTGTAATGATTGTTTTTAACTGAGGACAAATTCAAATTGTAAATTCCAAAATGTCTCACTTAACAACAGAAATATTAAAAAATCACAGTAATGTTTCAAACTTTAGAATACATCATATGCTATTTAATAATAATTTAACAATATTATTTTTATGCACATACAGAATCACCCCTCTGCATTCAATAAAATGCAGGCACGGTCATTTTAAATAACCAAAAGAGTAACAAATCCAATGTGACTCATAAACACACACACAAATGGATATGAATATTGAAATAATCTTAGGTTTGGCGCTCAAGCTCATTCAAGTCAATCCATCATATAAATTATCTCTTCGTATTTCAAACTTTTACCTTTATTAATTGAACCAATCACTCCTTTCAAGAATATCAAACTTTAAAAAAAACCCTACCTTCTCTGCAGCTTCTGGATTGTTAGGGTTTTTATCAGGGTGATATTTTAAGGCGAGTTTCCTGTAGGTTTTCTTGATGTCATCAGCCGTTGATGTTTTGGGTAAACCAAGTGTAAGGTAGAGAGAATTTCCGGATGTGCTAAAAACCAAAGTTTCAATTTAGAATTATTAACTTTTTCTTACCTTAAAGATTGCCAAGCAATTATTTCTTGTTGACAGTTGACTGAAATAGAAATTCCATGTAAATACAAATAAATAGATCTAAAAAAGTCCTCCAGTGTAAAATTATTTTTATACATAATTTCGACTATACTAAAATTTTTTCAGAGGGTAGATGAAATGTCAGAGAAATGTGTGTCCCAGGCGTGCTTTCCTCAAATCTGGAGATGTTAACTTACTCGTATATAAACTCAGAACCAAACATCGTGTGGTCACGTAACCAATTTTTTCAAGCAACTTACCCTCTTAAAACTTAAGGAACTTTGCAAGCACCACATTCTGTATTTATTGCATAATCTCATTAAATTTCACTATCTTCCTATATATCTGTCTGAAAACTTTCTTTCATGCTTCATTATAATTCTTACAACACTAGAAGAAGTGATCTAATGTTGTCCTTTGCACAGAACTACCTGATCACTTTAGGAAAGTAATTTATAATAACAGTGATAAATCATTTTAATTGTGGAACAATCTTCCTGATAGGATCATTTAAGCATATTGAGGAGCAAGCTCGGTTCAAGGCTAGGACTGGGCTCTTGCCGGAGTCTCAGGGGTGTTGATGGTTGGTGTGTTGGCAAGCATGGTTGGGGAAACCTTTGGTCTGAATGAGTGTGTGAATCCAAGAGTAGAGGATTAAACCATTCAAAGTATTTAATTTCTAAACTATTAGTTTGTACATTATGTAGTGATTTTCTTTTTAAAACCATTGAAGTTATTACTGTAGAATTTTAATTTTAGTTCTAACTATACTATAGATTTAAATTGTATGTATATATTTCAATTGTAATATCTTTGTGTTGTGGTTAAATGGAAAAGAAGACTTTAACGTCCTAACTTCGCCAGTAACAATTACCATTATTATTGACAATAAAGTTTTTCATGTTCATTTTATTTATTTATATTTGATATTTAAGTGTGTTCAAATTAATTAAATAATGAATTCCTTCATTCTCCTTGTTTTTCCAGGTTCGATGACAAAATTCAAAGCTAATTCAAGGTTTCAAGACTGGGTGGACATTTATACGGTATCCCCAAGCCCACTATCTTGATTGGACAAGATGTCAATTTTATCCTAACCAGCAAGTTATTGAAGGGCTTACAAATCATGGAGCTATCTAGGTAGGACTATGCATGGATAGAGGCAGAGCCAAAAAAAGGTTTTCCGGTTTTCCTTTCTTTTCCCACCAACTACCTGCACCATTGGTAAGGCCCCAAAATGGCTCTTATGTGGTGTGTATATATGTATGTACCTGCCAGTGCATACAATGTTAGTGTTGTTTATGTGCAAGTAAAACTGTCTAATGTTTTGTATTGTGTTTTAGGAACTATTTGACAAAATCAATGACGATTGATTATCAACATGACTACTTCTTAGTGGAAACTATTAAACATCCAAGTTTTACTGAAGGAATTATGATGTTGATCTGTTGTATATTCAAGACCAATTTCAGAAGGCTAACCATAAACTTGAAAAAATAAATTCTATACAAATTTATTAGATGGTTACTTAGATTTATTAAATATTTGCCAATTTGGTGACTTTGGTTACGTTAGTAAAAATTGGTTAGGCACTAAGTGAAAAGGTTTCACAATTTGTTTGTTAGTTATCCTGGTGGAACTTGAAAATATACAGTATTAAAGTTGGATTTTTTTCTGATTAATACATTAATCAGAAAAAATCCCAACTTTAATACCAATTTTTCCAACCTAACGGTTGTTTCCATATTTTCGTTTATTTTTCAATAGTAAATCTATTATTTTTGGTCATTTTACAAGGTTTTTTACTTCAAAAGGTGTCTTATCAACACAAGTCACTAAACTGGAATTTTCTTGTGACATTACAGGCTAGGCATAGGCACTTCACGAATTGAATGTTTCCATTTGTTTAAGGTTTGTAATCGAGCCTAAGTCACTCAGATTATGTAACAATCTGTTTACTTCAGCCAACTTTGATAGTGGCATTATATTTTAACTTGTTTCAAGCTTGAGCTTCAAGTAGCCAATAACTTTAGTTATCATAATATGCCTATTGTTGACTTTTGATTGATTTTTCCTGATAATCAATCTTCCGGGTGAGGTAGACAAAAATTAAGAATGCGTGCCTTATTTCGAGATGAAATTATGATTTATGAGCGACCAAGAATCTGTAAAATATGTTCCTAAAACCAAAGTAGAAATATCACTTATTTCAATCTCATTTTATACGACTAGACTAGGCGATTGAATTGACACAGTATTTCAAATGGACTGTTGCAAATCGCTTTGGTTTACGTTGTGAAATTTATTCAATAGAGTACTTACGACAATTTCCTTTTCTCCATTATTCGGGCTGGATTCTTAATCTAAGAGTGCAAGTACTTCGTTACGGCAAATATGTATGACTTTTGTCAACTACTAAAGTAAGCACATTTCTAAAATCCCAGATTCTGAATGGAGTCTAGACTAAGCAAATTAATTAAATTAGTTGTTGACGGCCAAAGGACACTGAAAACCTCGGGTCGGGTAAAATTTCGATTATTTTAACAGTTTCCGTTTGACACTTCTCTTCAGCAGTTCTGCACAGCTTCAGCCTAGAACCAGACCGATGAAACCTGCAACCACAGAGCACAAACTTCTGTTGCTTGGTTGAATTATACTACATTCAATGTACTGCTCATCATCCAATCGAATGGTACAGAAAATTAAAGGGGTGTAAGTCACACGATAGCAATATCGCATCAGTCTGAGACGCAACCTTTGGAGTCGAGGATTATTTAAGTTGAATGTGAATTTACAATAAATATTATAATAAAGTACCTAATAATAATAAATCATTTATTGTGTTTAAACTATTTATTGTATTAGTATTTAAACTTGACAATAAGGTGAGGATGATTATCGTATTAGGTAATTGAGTGACATATGTGTGTCCTGCAGCCCACCTAAAAGAATTGGGTATCGCCTTTTCCCAAATGGTTCTAAAGGACCCAATTGACCTGGTAATCCAGAAGAAAAGGCCCATCGACGCTACAAATCTACTCTTCAGCCTCAGACATACTACTACTTCTGTGATCTTCGCAACCATTGTAAGACGTTAAGTCGGACCCTATAGGAGTTATTTATCTCATGTTGAACAGTCTATTCCGCACAACCCCATAGCTTGAGCGTCCGCTCATCTCGTGGATCTTTGGTTATCCTGTCAGTCTCCTTGATAGCATTACTTCAGTAATCCTTTGGAAATGGCTAACTTATTTTTCCAGATTTTTCCCTCAGTCTTCCTCAGCCTAGTCACTCTAATCGTTGCAAAGCCAGTTCTGTGCTGGGGTCTGTAAGTTTCTCTTATTTGGTGTAATGGAAGCCCTTCAAACCTAAATGTGCACTGCTGGCCCAGACAACATCCCCACCCTCTATTCTTGTTTCACTGCAAATCGACTCCGCTAAGCCCCAACCTTTCTTTTCATTCTTCAATAGTTGGTATCCCTAGTATTCTGAAAGTTGGTCACATTGTCCCAATTCTGAAAAGTGGAAATCCTTCACTTGTAAATTATCGTCCATTCACTTGTTTAAATTATTTGAGCACTTGTATTGATTAGACTTAGCCACATCTTAACCAATTGTCACTGCCAACACAGGTTCACCACTGCCAGGTCAACTGTTACCAACCCTTCTTTGAAAGTCGAATCTCGCAGTGAGAGCGGAATCAGCTCGATGTTGCCTCATTGATTTCGTAAAAGCTTTAACAAGGTGGACCATTCTATTTTAATCAATAAACCAAGAGCTTATGGAATTATTGGCTACTGCTTAATGGCTTGAGGACTATCTGTCGGGACGTCGTTTACAAGTGAAATTACCTTCCAGCTTATCCCAGGTGTTTCAGCAAACGTCAGTTCCTTAGGTTCTCTGCTGGGGCCATATTCCGTTTAGTGCTTTGTCAATGACCTCGTGATGTGATACGACTGTGAAGCTTTACCATTTGCCGATGATGTTTTCTTTTTTGTGGAGGTGCTAGATGGGAGGACACTGACTGTCTCGGCAGGCTAGCCTGGAGGCCGTCGAAGAAGTGGTGTTCTTCAACAATATGCCTCAACGCGTCAAAGTGCTCTATAATGACCTTCAGTAGGACGTCCTTTATTGGGACAGTAGCACTATAGCAGACCAGTGCTGACTAGGGTCTCCACTGCCAGATCTATGTCACATTTCTGGATCTCTTTCTGATGAACATGTTAGATGTGTAGAAGAGCGAACCACAACTTGGCTTCATCTCCCGTTCCACTCATGGTATAAGCAGCCCTTCAGCGCTCATAACCTTGTAATTGCTCCCTTTATTGCAAATGCTGGAATATGCTAGTCCTGTCTGGTCACCTCACCATCTGGGCCTCATCAGTATACTCGACAGCATCCAGAGGAGGTTTCTGAAACTCAGGCGTCCGCCAAGGCTTCCATTCCGTGCTGTCCCTATCAACGTTCTTCAAACCGAGCTTGACCTGCACAGCCTTCAAGCAAGACGTTCTGCTAGTGACATCGTTTTTCTGTAAGCTTCTGAATGGACTGGTCGACTGCCCTGATCTGTTGTCGAAGTGGATTTCCGAGTTCCAACGAGAACACGCCTCAGGACCTGTTCAGCAGAAGGCACTATTCAAGGGCATACGACATATTACAGTCCGTTTGCAAGAATGTTACGCCTTGGAAACCAAATCAGCTCCAGCATTGATTATCTTTTGACAGCTCCAGGACGATTAGAAGAGAGTTCTGGCAATCTTCAACAATTTGCAAGATTAATAATTTCAAAAAAATAAACAAAAAGGATTGTATTTACTTAATTATGTATTTGTATTGGTAATTTATTAAAAACCATTGTTGTTAATTTATATATCATTATCACTATCACCCTGTTACACTCTTTATAGTTTATTGTTGTTATTTATATATTATTACCTTGTAATATTTATCCATGTTGTAATTTTTTATCTACGCTTACATACTACTTTCATGGCTCAATCTCAGCATGTACTCATTTAGCAAATATATTATTATTATTATTATTATTATATATACTCTACACATGTACTATATGTAAAATAAGCCACCTGAATTGTAATTTATTGTAACCTTTAATTGGTATATCATTATCACCTCTGTTACACTCTTTATAGTTTATTGTTGTTATTGTTATATATTATTCACTTTTGCAAATATTTATCCATGTTGTAATTCTTTTATCTACTTACATACTACTTTCATGGCTCAATTTCTATACTATTTAGCAAATATAATATTATTATTATTACTATACCTATAATATACCATAAGGTAAAATAAGCCACCTTGAATTGTAAAATATTGTATATTGGTCCTGACCGTTGGAAGGAAATAAATAAATAAATAAGACTAACACCCTCAGACAAAAGGACAATAAAACTTATGGTATTGGGAAAAGAGTGTTTTAATATTTAAGTACTAAAAATGGCCATTAAGTTCAAGATCCATACCATCAAGCAGCTCAGCTAATGCCTTATGCCAGCACAAAAACACCAGCTCCCAAGGAACGCGCAACTAATGGCTAATGGTATTTTTATGACAGCTCACAGCTCCCAGTGCACCCAGGCGAGCTCCTTTTTGTTCAGTATTCTACTGTACCAACGCATCTCCAGTGCCCTTAGGCTAGGCACACAGCATCTACGGGTCTCGTCACCTCATGACTAAGTGTCTTACAGAGGACCATATTAATACTTTGATTTGAGACACCGACCACTCCTAAAGGGTATTTTAAGATGAATATGGGATGAAGGGTGAGTGTGTTCAGTGTTTTTGATGGATGATGAGACGTATAGTCTTGTAACAAACTAGGGCCGTCTGTTCTCCAGATTGGGTCATTAATTAAGCCCAACGACCAATGGAATGGACCGACTGCTTAACGAGACTTCCGAACCACGGGGAGTGGCCATCGTGAAAAGTTATCACTGCGCCCGGGAAATGGGAATCGAACCCGGGCTGATTTGGTGCGAAGCACACACTGTACCACTGAGCTATGACCACCCCCTAATCCAAGGACTAGATTCACGGTTCAGCCAAGAACATGTCAGCTACCGGTAAACTAATAGGGTTGATCTTTGGCCTAAATAAACTGCGTGACAAAGCAAGTTGAAGGTGTTATAACAATTAAGAGTTGATGCTTCTAAGCTAACGTGGTGCGTAGGTGGTTTAAATGGATGGGGAACTTGCAATTAGCTTGTTCTTCTCGAGCTCTGCCGTAGAGTGGCTAAACGGGATTCAATTGATGATCCCATTCGTGGAACAACAATTAACTCACATTACAAGTTACCTTTTTGGCGCATGAAGATCCTACTGTAGTTTCTTCTTTCAGATGTACATTTTGGGACTGGGGTGTCCCATCATCAGTGTACCTTCTCTATTCTAATACACTATTGTTCATTATGTTAAAAATATATGCACTATATACACACACACACAGATGGTCACTTAGTTTGTATCGCGGAAGGTCACACGCGGAACTCGCGCGAGCCGTGCACTACGATACGTAATTCCAGGTCCTACAGCTGGGAAAATTAAATATTTTAATACACAACTCACAGTTTAAGTGAGACAACCTTACACACATTTGTTGGTCCAAAACCTTGGGTGGCATCCCCTAAGGACCCCTTGGACGTGGGGGAGGAAGAATAGGAATCACCTTTTTAGGAAGTTTCAAACCCCCCAACCCCACCCCTTGCCACTGTAAACTACTGTGTGGGGGTGTATTGGTAGGAATATGTTTCCTGCAGTGAAGAGATCCTCATTCCTTATGTACAACTTCATAATTAAGTTCAGCAAGTGCTAGATAGTTCGGAACAAATGTATCATAGGTTCAAGTTAAATCATATGGGCGAAATGTGAGTGCCCTAGCTGGCCTCTGACCTCTAATTTGACGCAGTCTATCCAACAGCTGTTGGTCAAGGACGCAGGCTACAAGTATTACAAGTATTTCAAGTAAGTATGGGACGCCAGACGTACAGGATAATGTTTTGGCTAAGGCTGTGTTATTATATTATCGAACTGCCAGCTTTCGTCTCTCAGAAAGTTGTTATACCAAATAAGGATAGGCCCGAAACCCCACTTAATTTAAATTTAATTGTAATAATGATTCTAAAATGCCTTAGTAAAGTACAAAATTAGAAATAATTGTGATATACTTTTCTAAGGCATTTTCTAAAGTCCGTCACTTCATTATTACAATTCAATTATTGAATCCACCTGAACTCGCTAAGGTAGTGCATCCATTATACGTACTTGGGACACCACAGAAATGGGAGAAAGTAAAATCCAGTAAGAAAAGTGAATCTGTGGTCCATGGCCATTTTAAGGAACCTTAACCAACCATATGTTTATGTTTATTTTAGTCTGTTCATGTCACCGTCATCTGTTTGAACTATAATCCAAACATTCCGAAAAATGTTCAGTTTTGGTGGCTGTTTAGCAGAATAATATTATGTTGTACAGTATTTATTTCCAGTCGATTAGTAATTTATTTTAGGCCAATAGTTTTTCAAATTAGTTGAACCCTACTAGGTCTATTTTGTGTTACGTAGGCAGAGATCTTGTTCACTTTGGAATTACACGTGAAGCTTGAACTGAGCTAGCCTACTTAGACATAATTCAATTAAAATAAGTTAGCATAGTCTGTATTTTATTCATCTGGACATACGAGATAATGTGGTTTTACTGATAATCATTTAGGGCCTCACATTCCAGCAGGTATGACAAGTGGCTAGCCCGTACTCGAATCCCAAAAGTAAGCAAACAATAACATTTTAATATTAGCTTACAATAGGATGACTAGAAATTAAATTCTGTCAATGTTTGTCAGACGTTATACAATGTCCAATACTTTGATAAGTTATAAGTCTTTGGGTAGTAATTGGATCACATTAAAGGGCTGCATATAGAAACTTAGGTTATGGTCCAGGTAACAAAATAAATTAGTTATTTTCAGGTAGATAGTTGTGAAAGGTAAAAATTGTCTTCTATAAAACATAGTCCTCTCTATTACTCAACCTCAACCTGAGGAGTGATGAGCTCTGGAGTCACGCACGATACCACCGTGTCACAGGACCCACACTTGGTCATTCCGCATTGAGTTAAGGGACTTATGGCAGGGAACCAACATCCATGGCCGGAGGGTAGAGGGCAACTGAAGGTTGTCCTGGGAATATTGCACTCAACCACTGTTCACGCAGAGTCGGGCCCTGGCCGGTGCCGACTGTACCTCACTTTTTCGACCAAGGGCCAACTTAGTTGTATGACTACTGACACTTACAAAACCAGATATTTGAGATTTCTATGAACGATTTCTTGCTCAATTCACTAATACAAGCTGGTATGCATGTATTTTGACACATATTTTCCTATTTAAACTATAACATATAGTTAAAACTAAAACATGCTTGGGCTGACTTGCTCAAACTCTGAAATTCTCCTCTCATCAACATCAAACAAAAAAGTGTTTTTACTGTAATCTTCTAGTGTAGATGAGGTAAGACAGGACCCCAGTGTCCACAGGACAGTGGAAGTTTTATCCACAGTGGAGGGACTAATACTTAGTCCATAGCTGTCAAATGGCTCAATTAACTGTTACATACTATTATGCTACATAGTATGTAGGGGCGTAGGTCCTAATAACAACAAATTTTAAATCATAACTTGTCTGAAATATTCAATTTTAGATTGTGTTTAAACTTTTTTACCGTACATTGTTTTTACCGTACAGTAATTGAATCAAGAATATGAAGCACCAAAAGCCTGAGTATAACTTTTATCTTGCTCGCTATTACAGCATTTACCAAGATTTCTGTTAAAGCAGCCCCTTGATTCTGTATTAGTTCCTTTGTTTACTGATAGTCTGCTCACATTCCAAACAAGCTTAACCAGTTTAATGGCCTCTTGTTCTCCAGGTGTGGTGGCCGAGTAATCTAAGGTGTCAGCTTTGATGTTCTTTGGTCACTTTGTTTCTGACGTTTGATTCTCTCAGCACTTGTGACCCTTTATTCAGCCAACTCACATGTAGTTCAGGATGAGGAGAGTCTCACCTTAAGGCTGGTGGGGATAATTTGCTTCTTATCTCCTGTTTGAAGAAGGCTCAGAGTGCATAGCCAAAGCAGGATTCTCCCAGGAAGTAGTCTACAAAACGCTCAACCTTCAATTAAAATCTTTCTTTTCACGCTACAATCAGCATCGGTCAACCGGGCGGCTTACTTGATATTACCCTTTTAAAAATAGTAACACATATCAATTTTTCAACAAAAATGGCACATATATGGTAAATTAAAAAAGTTATGTTCATGTTTTTAGTATGCAGGCCCTTGACCATTTCATAAGCACCAGAACTTGTTTTGAACTTTTTTTTATCAAAGTTTTTAGTATAAATGTAAATATGTGTGTGCTCTCTACAAGTTCCATTTTTTGTAAGATTTTTATATTATTTAGTACAAATGTTCCTTTTGTAAATTTATTAGGTCAGTGTACAATGTGAATTGTGTTGACTTGTATGAAATGAGATGATACAATATTGGTGAAATGAGAGGTGAATTACAATTTAAAATGCCAGAATGGGCTTAAGCCACTGGTAAATAATGTGAAATAATGTCCCGATAATGTCTATAATTTTGTCTCTTCTTATTTTAATTTAGATATTGTACTTAGAATTGGCTAACTTGATTTTAAAATTACTAAATATTTTACTAATAATATACTTTTTTTAATATATCTTTTATACTTCTTTTAATAAAAATATCTGGGTGAAGCTACTAGCCAGCAAAATCAGGTGCCATTGAGCCAGCTTGAGTATCAGGTCTGAATGTTTTATTGTTTATGTAATTTCAGGCCCAGTACTCCAGGATTTTCAAGAATCTCATGTATAGTTTTCTTTTTGTAAAGATTTCCTTGGACTAAGTCATAAATCAATTCAAAATTGAACTGCAGAAAATGATTAGTGACAGAATGCTTCCCAAAACATCAAGAATAGTTGGACTCTGCTCCATAGCTAATTTTATTAATGCAGCAGACAGAGTTATTATGCCAATTGCAATTGTGCCTATGACTGATCAATTTAAATGGAGTCTGCATTGGCAAGGATGGATTCTGTCAGCGTTTGCCTTTGGGTACTTTACAAGCCAGGTTAGAACCACGAATGTTTCGAATGTTCTAGTAATTTTATAAGCTTGAGTTTGTAGCACTTCAGTTTTATACATAATTTAGGGCTTAGGTTGTGCAATGTGTGCGGTGTACCTTAAGAAGATTCACACTCCTCCTCCTTACGGCTAAAAGCAGGCAATCATTTATTGTTTCACGTGTGTCTCTTTTTTATAGGTACATAATAATGTTTAATTGTAACTTTGTTGTTGTCTTTATTTTAACTATTGCTTTGTTTTTTTTCTGCAATTTTATTGATTGTTAATGCAAATAAAGTTGTTTGTTCTTATATATTTTTTCTAATCAATATGAACATTTCAATATCAACTTATGTACCAGTAGTTTTTGTGTGTGTGTGAAACTTGACTATAATGATATTTGGTGGCTTGGGTATGTTTTACAACTCTTGTAAGATGCAATTGACAAAAAAATACAACTTGGAACCACCTAAAATACTTCACATCTCACACAGGAGATAGCGGCTAAAAAACTCTTAAAACCGATTCAACTTTTGTTCCATCAAATAGCTTTTAAACCCATGGAGTCACACTTGGGGTAACTTACCATCAAATAAGATTTTTGAGCCATTATGTTGATAATATTTAAAAATTTGGATGATACAGAATCATGTCTCCCCCACTTTTAAAGAGGTTCTATAATGCCATTACCTTCATTATATATTTAATGTTGCCTAATAAATGTTAAAGAAAAAGTTACAATCCCAATGTAAGAAAAATGTTCTAGTACCCCTACTGAGAAAAATTTATTTACTAGACACTTGTACACCAGATTGCAATCAACAAAACAGTCATATTTCCATGCAAATAAAGTTATTTAACAAGTTACCGGAAAGCTTTGACATTGGTATTAGAAAGTTTAAGAAGACTCTAGATAACTGGCTTAAAGATAAATGTGTTTTTATTCATAGACCAGTATTTAATTTCAGAAACAAGTACTATAAAATTTTAGAATAAGACCTGATTGAATGTCATATTTTTCTGGTGTTTAATTTATTTTCAATGTGTTGTAGGTATTTATTGTTTGTCTCAAAAAATATGTTTCACTATAAATTAGTTGTATAATTTGTATATTTTGCTATCTAAAGATGTTTGATAACCTCTGCCACATATGTATTTAATGGTCAATAAAGCTCTTATTCAAAAAGGTTAAAATGAACTTTTTAAATCTCCTTAGACCATCAACTAGATTTCTACTGCATTTTACATTTATTTCAAGCATATTAGGTGTAAACTGCAAACTTATTTTAACAAGTGATGCTCCACACTGATGTCTGTTTGTATATGTGCCTAGATCATTGGTGCGTGTGCAGCCAGCAGGTTCGGAGGCAAGACTGTGTTGCTGTTTGCAGTGTTCCTGTGGTCGGTCTCTACATCTGTCACACCTCTCTTAGCCACTTCCATCCCAGCCCCATATTCTGCAGGGTTTTGCTGGGTCTAGGCGAAGGCTTAGGTATGTAAGTGGGTGATTTTACCTAGATTTATGTAGGTGAAGTACAGTTTATAAAAAATAAATGTAAACCTTCTAAAAACTGAACAAACTGCAAATGATAAAAGCAAGCTAAAAATCATACTTTTGCAGTTTTTATTACAAATTTGAAGTAATGCACGTGTGATAAAAGCTTAAATATTAAACCTATTCTACACAATAAAATGGTAGCTCCTTTATTGTGAGAGCATTTCTGGATCTGTTGCACAGTGACCAAACACCCAGCATATCAAAGGTGCTGTACCAGACTCTCCGACACACCTCGACTGTTTTGTTGAATAGTTCTACTATTGTCATGTTGCTATTTCAATAACTTCCACAATGTAACTACTTGGCCCACTTCTATTAGCTACTTTCAAGCAAAGTCAAATTCAGACTACTATTATTTGATCTTTCTACAAATTACTGTAGTTTTTAGAAAATCTTTCTATTGTCTATATTTGTGATATTTTTCTCTTTAGGTTTACCAACAATATTTCACATATTCGCGCACAGTGTGCCAATAGAAGAACGATCGAGAGCATTTGGCTACCTTGTAGCAGCAGGGTCAGTTGGCCAAACTGCTGCATCTATTGTAAGTAAGCTTTCTTTTAAAACTTTTAAACTCATCAGGGGACATATAAAACAAAAAAACAAATTTATTGGCCAACAGAGTCCTATGTGCGACAAACTTAGAAAAAGTTTAGTTTGTATATTTAAATTTAGACGGCTCATGCTACTATCGGCTTAATACTTAGGTATAAAAATGTACGATCACAATTTCTATAGCTGTAGTTTTAACTGAATATTTTGGAATAACCATATTCAAGTTAAATTTTTATTTCAGTAAAGTGTAAACATACATAGGAGATGTAAGGAAACTGACAATGTTTGTCTCTTGCACCCTATACGAGTATTCTCTCCTAGGGGTAACATAGTCGTCCTGTTTGAAAATTTAAAAGTATAGCCGACAATTTGGCATCCTGTACTCGGCCAGTGGTAGCTAGGCTATTTCACATTATTAAAAGTACAGTTCTATCAGACCGCTTCATTTTTGAATGCAGGCTATACAAGTTTTTTCTTTGTTAATAAATTACTTTTGAAGTAGCTTTACAATCTAGTTTGCTTTGATAGTTTTTATCATTAAAAATTTTGATCGCTTAATTTCTTTTGCCTCTCTCACTGTATTAATAACATTTCGTATAGATTTTCATCAAAAAATCCCAACTTTCCCATGTTTCTTAGCTTTGTCCTGTCATATCTCAGGTTATAATTGAGATAAATTGTTCGCTTTGGTCTAAGAACACTCAGTGAATCATACCTTTTATTAGAGATATCATCTTTATTACCTCTAAGAGGAGTTATGCGTGGACAAATGATTTTTTTGGCACTGTTAAGAATTAAAATTTGCTTCACCATGACTGAGGAGTGAGGACCAGGTGTCCAAACATGCACTTCCACAGCCCACATGGCCAAAAGCTCAGACTCAGCATGGAATGTTCCACTAACTTATGGAGGCCAGTAAAACCTACACACTTGCTCGGCTTTATCCGGCCCAGCACATTATTCATCTTACCTCTACAACATTGTGTATCCTATATGAATTACTTATTGTGAATACTACTGATGTTGAATATATGCCTTGACTGTAAATATGTTGTTATACGTAAACATATAAGTATATCTAAAAATTACAGTGGAGGGCAATTTATAAACAACTAACCATAATTATCACTGGGCCGTCACAATAGTAACATTCATCTTTGGATACAATTAGAAACTGAACAAAAATTTTAAATGGTTAATGAGATAAACAGGGCAAGTGGTAAGAAAAAGTAAAATAATTCAGATCAAAGTATGTATATTCTGATTCTTGATTAATAAAACTTGCAATATTAAACTTGAAATTCAGAAGAGGGCTTAGTTTTTATGTACTAATAAAAAAAACACTGTTTGTTACAGATTTGTCCACATCTAGCTTGGCAAACCAGTTTTTACCTGTTTGGAACATTAGGGATTGTTTGGGTCTTTATCTGGCTAGTATTCTACAACGAGCGAACTGAACTCGCAAAAGATGAAATTCCGTTGTTTGTTCCCAAGGTATCTGAATCTTTTAACCACACTTATTGTGGCTACACACCTTCTTTTTACAAATTAAAACTTCTTTTAAATTTATAATTGTATTTCTTGCAGAAACCCTTTTGTATTTGAAATAAATTGTTTCATAACGATAAGTAACGCATCAATTAAAAAACCGTTCTCAATTCCAAATTCAAATTTTTTTCCTCAAATTTGAATAGAATGTATATACTATATTACTAGAAAATGGAATCATAAGTGTAGTTTAACTTTTATAGCATAAAAACTACTTTTTTAGGTAAATCGTCACCCACAGCAGCACTTAAGAGTTTGGTTACTGGAATTTCACTTTGGGACCCTAAACAATGTTTTCAGGTTGTAATCGCCTGCTTTGATGTAGTTCTTATGACTTTTAACTACTGAATAATTATACAAGTGTTAATTATAGTTAACTTGTTTGATTTTAGCACAAAATATATTTAAAAGATATGACAAACCTGCATCAAACCATCAAGTGAATATTTTATAGTAGTTGCTATTGTCCGTGCACAGGTGACAAATACAAATGTGAGATGGACAGAGTTTGTGTGTCACTGGCCTCTGTGAGCCGTGTATGTTGCACACTTTGCAATGAACTGGTCCAACTACATCATCATGCAGTGGCTGCCCACCTACCTGTCTCGCAACCTGGGCGCCAACAAGGAGAGCATCAGCCTCACTGCAGTTCCTTACATCATCAACAGCCTGATAGGCATTGGTAAGTACTCCATTAAAATAATGACTTTCCCTATACACTTGATTTAAAAGACGGAAACAAAACTTGTAATATAATTTTTTTGTGTTTGTCATATACTGTATGCATGATTCTTGAATTGAAATTGAACGTTGTGTACTTAATATTAATTTGAAACCATAAATTTGTCTTAAAATGTAGCCAGACGTTTTTTCACAACCCCTTGTATCCTGTGTGGTGGCTGGTGGTTGATTGCAGTTGATGTTCAGTTGCAGGTCACTCTGGTCGCAAACTCTGGTGAGTCAGAGGTGAATCTTTGTGCTGTCAGCACGGAGACTCATGACCAGTGTGTGGGACCTGGCCCCGGTGTGCTTCTCCCTTGCATCCCGTGTGGTGGCTGGTGGTTGATTGCAGTTGATGTTCAGCTGCAGGTCACCTTGTCACACCTGTGTAGCCGCAGGTGGTCTGTATCCACGCGCGGGAGACTCACACTGTGTGTGTGGGACCCACAACCCCGTGTGTTTCTCCTTGTAATCCTGTGTGGTGGCTGGTGGTTGATTGCAGGCAAGGGGTTGACGCAGCTGATGTTCAGTTGCAGGTCACTTTGCCGCACACCTGTGAGTTGCAGGTGGTTGTGTTGTCAGTACGGAGACTATGACCAGTTGGGACCACTGGGTCCCGGGCAGGTGTTTCCTCCTTGTATCCTGTGTATGGCTGGGTGGCTGATTGCAGTGTGCCAGAGTGGCTGATTGCAAAGCCTATGCCCAGCCGTGTCAGTTACACGCACACTCCCGCAGACTCCAGGTGGTCTGTGCTGTCAGCACGAGACTCATGACCAGTGTGGGACCCATTGGCCCCGTGTGTTTCTCCCCTTTATCCTGTGTGGTGATTGGTGGCTGGGATTGCAGTACAGAGGGTTGATTGCAGTTGATGTTCAGTTGTGGTCACTTTGCCGCACACTCTGTGTGAGTCGCAGGTAGCTGTGCTTGCCGCACGAGACCTCATGACCAATGTGGGATCACAATTGTGTGTTTCTCTCCCAGTCCCGTGTGGTGGCTGGTGGCTGATTGCAATGACAAGGGTTGATTGCAGTTGATGTTCAGTTGCAGGTCACTCTGGCTCACACTCTGGTGAGTCAGCAGGTGGTTCAGGTTGCAGTGCGAGACCATGACCAGTGTAGGCATCGGCTGGCCCCGTGTTTCTCCCCTGCAATCCCGTGTGGTGGCTGGTGGTTGGGATTACAGTGTACAGAGGGTTGATTGCAGTTGATGTTCAGTTGCAGGTACTTTGCCGCAACTTGAACGCAGGTGACTCAGTTGTCAGTACCGAGACCATGACCAGTGTGACCTATTGGCCCCGTGCTCTTGTATCCTGTGTGGTGGCTGGTGGTTGATTGCAGTGTACAGAGGGTTGATTGCAGTTGATGTTCAGTTGCAGGTCACTTTGCCGACACTCTGGTGAGTCGCAGGTGGTCTGTGTTGTCAGTGCGGAGACTCATGACCAGTGTGGGACTCATTGGCCCCGGTGTGTTTCTCCTTGCATTCTGCGCAGTTGACAATCTACTAGCAGCAGTTGTGTATGTCAATTTCCTATTTTTGTATATTAGTATTTCATTCGAGTTAATATTGTATATACTCGAGTCTAAGCCGCATGCGAATCTAAGACGCACTCCATAAATTTCCCTGAATATACGGTGTAAAACTATACACCCTCATAAGACGCACTCGCTTTTATAATGTCAACAGCTAGAGGGCTATGATTGTCAGGCCCCTGACCCTCCTTAGCAACCAGTGACGTAATTGCCAGCTGCAGCTGTCAAGAGGTAAAAGCAGAACAAAGAATGCATCACCCATTGCCTTCCTCCCATCCCAAACCCAGCCCTGCTAGGTCCACTACTATGCCTCTCCCACAGCACACAAAAAAAAGGTTGTAAACAAAGGATAAGGAAGCCAGGTAGAGAAAGGACCACCTGGGGGCTGGGGTCTGGTGAGGGACTTTTTTTTATAGTCAGTTAGTTCATGTTTTTGCCACTGGTGATTTACCCATATTTCCAATAGCTCTAGTGTTTGATTTGCAATAGATGATCACCCTCTTCTATGCTACTGCATCCTTCTCTCTTTCACTCCCCACCAACCTGCAGACAAGGGGTGGGAGAGAAGGAACAGATGCAATAAGAAGCAATTCTGAGTCCCCTCTAGTCACTTTTTCTGTTTGTCAACTATTCTTCCATTCCACTCTTCAAACAGGCAACACAATACCCAAATTCTGTTGTGGTTCCTGTGTTTCCTACCTCTCATAGCTTACCTGAATGTTTTTGTCGATGTTTTGAGTGTTTTTGTAACTCTTCAAATGAATCCAATATTTTCATCCTATTGTGCGCATATAAGACGCACCCTTACTTTAGAGCCTAAAATATGGTAAATAAAGTGCGTCTTAGATTCGAGTATATACGGTAGGTGTCATATCCTCTTTTTAGCCGTCTTTAATAAGACTGTTGCTATAGTTTTATACTAAAAATATCTTGTATTGCGAGATAATCTTCTGGTTTGTAGTTACAATTATTACATTAGTCGTTTCACTTAGTTTTTACTTGCGTTAAATTAGTTTTATTATTGGTTTGTTATTTTGATACACAATACTTCTTGGAAAGTTATACATGCTTCTCAGAGGTACATACTTCTTTGTTGTATACACATGTATGAATAAAGACATTTTGATTTGCTTTAATTATTAAATTGTATTTGGTTACCGTACTAAAGGTGACAGTTAGTAGAGGTGGATAAAACCAGAATAATCAGAGGTGGGAAGATCAGGAAGTATGTGATTATTCTTTGTGACATAATTTGAAAGTGTCCTACTGATCTTAGCAGCCGGTAAATTTTAGAGGAAAGTTTTTAATGGTCAAAGTCATTACCACTTCTGTTAAGATTCTGAGTCATGCGTACACACATGTCAACTGCCGCTTAAGAATATCCTACACCTGTGGCTCTTGCAAGGAATATTCTCCGCTTAACTCTTTCACAGCAATCCTCAATCATTGCCTGATCGGCTAAATGACATGTAAAATAGTAAAAATAGCATTTGTTTCTATGCAAATTTCAAAATACCCTATGTTACCTGACGACTGACAGTGTTAAACAGAGTTGCAGTGCTCCTAACAACCATCAGTTCCAATTAATTTAGATTAGCAAGTTTCATTTTTTAATTGTGTAAGTTAAGCCAAACATATTATATTTTTGTTAAAATTTTTAATTGTACTATATAACATACCTAAATTACCTCCTTCTTCGTGTGAGACTGACCAGGGTCAGATTGACAGTGTCAAATAATTAAAACTAAGAAATTTATTAAACTATGTACAATTAGATGGCGGCACGGTTAGTTCAGATTAAAGTGGCTGACTTGGTCGTAATACTCCTGCAGAGAATAAAACGGATTCTCCAGGAGCCAGTCTTTTACTCTAACCATGAACAGCCTGCTCTCTAGGCCTCGAACTGTTGTGTGAAGAGCGTTGTAGAGTGTAATCCCCACAGCTGGAAAACTATCTCTTGTCTTTGAGAGACGATATCTGGTGGTGTTTAGTGCTGTAGCTTTCCTAACGTTGTAGTGGTGCATCTGAAGGCGCAGGGGTAGGCTCTCAATATTTTTCTTAACATGTAGGAGGCAATTTAATATAATTATATTGGTTGTATATGGTGAGAACTTTGAGTTTTTTGAACAGTGGTTTGCAGTATTCTCTTCTCCTGCTATTTGAAACTATACGAATAGCTTGTTTCTGAAGGATTAATATTCATTAGCAGCTAGATGCATACCCCCATAGCACCACTCCATACACCAGATGGCTATGAAAAAGGCTGTGGTGGGCTACATGATGTTAGGCTGTTTCTTGTTTTAACTTCCTCAGGAGCCTGAGCCCCAGCTAAGTTTCTGGTCAATAGTGAATCACAAAAGTTTTTCTAATTCTTCATGTGAAGAGTGACTTCTACTCAGGGTGCACAAAATTCGTTGAGTCTTATTCTCATTTAAATTTAGTTTGTTATTTTAGAACCATTTCTTGGCAAGATTAAAAAGATGTTCAGCACCCTCTGTTGCTTGGGTTGGACCCCTGGAGTAGAGTGTGGAGTCGTCCGCGAAGAGCAACGTTGCACCATTGATACCCAGATCATTCATTTGTATCTGATTGTTTTGTATCTGAGGAATCTGACTGTTGTCAGACTTGACTTGGCTCAATCTACTGATACAATTTGGACTGATCTTCTAGGTAGGATTTTAACAGCTGTAAAACAGGTCCGTCCATACCGTAGAGCTGGCACTTTTTTAACACGATCTTGTGTGACACACAACGAAGGCTTTACTTAAATCGCAAAGCTCTAGAGCTGTTGATTTTCTTTCTTCGAATGCCTCCTGAATATTTTCCACCAAGTTAGCCAGGGCAGTGACGGTGGACCTACCTCTTCTAAAGCAGTGCTGGGTGTTTGTAAACTGGTCTGTCACCTCAAGGTATTCCATTATTTGTGTTAAAGCCACCTTCTATATGACTTTACCTAGTATAGGTACCACTGAGATTGGCATAGATGGAAAGTATAAGATTTATTCACACACAAAATTTAAAATTCAATGGACGGTGTTGCTGTACTATTTCAAAAATAAAGGCTTTGAATTGATTTTTTTATTTTACACATAACTAACCATATTATTTTTGTTCAGGTTTGTATCGATCTCAATGGGACTTTGTGCATGTAACTCTGCTGGTCACCTCAGCAATCATGCTGACATCGCTCCCAACCATGCTGGTGTTACATTTGCTATCTCCAACACATTGGTAAACTATATTATAAAATGCATTGACAGAAATTTAACATTAAGTAAACATTTTTACTTCCATTTTAGAACAATACAACATAAACTATAAGCCATATGTTTTAAAACATTAGCAATAATCAGATGCAAATGCCAATAAATCATAGTATTTTGTTTTTTGCTATACTATGTCACACTTACACATTCAGAACATGATACTTTGTTTCAATCTAATCATAAAATGCTATATGGAACCTCAAATGACAAAACATAAAAGCTGCGTAGCCCAAGCGGTACCGTGAATCCTGTAATAGGTGGGTCCTACCAAAAATTAGTTTTTATTCTATACAAACTGTATTCATGATCCGCTTTTTGACACATATATTTCCACACTCAAAAATTGTACTACAAAATCAACCTAGCAAGCCCTGCCTACATGTTCCTTCAAAGTCCACATCTTCCTACTCATCCTCCAACCAGCTTCCCCTAGCAACTCACCTATTTTCTCAACAGTCTCAATATATGCAACTACCTCTTATCTTCACTATCTAACCCACACCTTATGATGACATAATATTGATTTACCTACGCAGCTTATTTTTATCAACAACTTATACTAAGGTATTTTCTTGGTGTATTTTATTCAAACTTTATTATATGATTCCAACCCACCTATTCAAGAGGGGGCTTCAACATGCTGTATTGGTGTGCATTAATAATCCCTAAGGACAAATATTGTTTCTCTTTATAAACATATTATACTACTAAACAAATTTGAAGAAAAAAAAATGTTTGGACCGAACCGGGACTTGAACCTGGGTCTCCCGCTTGCCGGGCGGTTATGCTAAACACCTACACCATCCGCCCAACTGTTTCTGCCTTCAAATTTAGAGAAGTACTTAAATCTGAATGTTTATCCAAACATGTGACTGTCAAATAGTGACTTTAAATCAACAAGCCAGAAATATTACAAACAGAATTTAATTACTACCGATGTCAAATGACTTATTTTAGGTTTTGCTTTTGTATGCTGCAGCATTAATTTTTCCCATGATAAATTCTTTATCCCGGATAGAGGCTGCTCTGGCTCTTAAGAACCTTAGATTGTATTTAGTTTCAATAATGTATGACTAATCTTATGAAGTTGGTCAGGATGAATTAAGATGATTAGCAAGGTTTCAATGCACACCAATAACTAGTTCACATAAATAATCAAACATGAGAAAAAGCAAATGCACTTTATTTTGATTTTGAACTGATGGAAGAATCATTATTAACGTGATCCAATATGCTTGTTGTTTATTGATGGGAACATTTTTCTTGTACTTCTGCGTTTGTGATCTTGCTTCTTAGTACGTGACACTGTCGGGATCATTTGTCCCCCACTTTTCATCTCATTTAAAAATGTTATCTCAGTTCTTGGAACAAGGACTGTTGATGGTTCATGAACACTCAATTTACTATCCTGAAATTTGATGATGATTCAACTACCTTAAATAATATGTAATATACACTAATATATATAGATATTAAATCAAACAACCATGTTATACTAAATACAATTTTCTAATTACCCCTGAAAGTGTTTAGTAGAATTTCTTGTTGATTATTGGCTATATTTAATACAAGCCTAACCCTTCAGTTAATTTGTACATTAAACACACCTGTTTGTAGTTTAAAATCTCTGTCGCACACAAATACTGCTAAAGTATTTGTAATAATTGTGCATTTTTCGATATGTAAACAATGACGTTTTCAAATAACTTGTTTACAGCTAGAAGGTACCTAAGCTTAGCTTTAAACCAACTTATTGTAGCTGTCTTCCTCTTGTAGGATTGATGATTAAGTTCCCACAAATCATACTGTAGATAGTTTTGTATTTGTAACCCTAAGCTACGGGTTAATAAGAAGGGCCACATTTTTCCCATTTGATGCCTACAGGTTGGCAGAATGTGTGCTTACTTTGTTACACACCCGTCCATCCACTGCCCTCCCCCCAGTCACCGCACTCACCCTTGATGAGAGGCTATATTTGCTTAACGCTGAACCTATGAAGTTTAAAGAAACCTAGAATTATTCAGGGATGCATAGTGAAGTGACTTGTAGTTGTTTGGTTACCTGTACAGAGGTGGATGGAGACCTGGTTTGAAATGCTGCTACCCTTGCTGCAGTCTGAGCCAGCCTTTCCCTGCACGGACACACAAGGTTACACATCTCAGCATTGCCGCTCGCCTCACTCACATGTTAGTTTGTGTATTGCAAGTGAACAACATAATACGCTATTTCAAATTATTTCAGGGCAAAGAGCCAGGTATTTATTCCTGACTGTTTCGAGTATTATTGACCTAGTTTTATCCGTCTCAACATTCAATATCCAAAATATTATATTCTTGGCAATAATGACTTTTTAACAAAATAATTGACATGGAAGTAGGTGATTACTATAAAGTGGTGTCAAGTAAAAAATTTTTAAAATAAATTTTGGAATCACTGACAATTTGTAGTAAAATTGTGTGAATTACTTACTACTTAGATATTATTGTAAGATCTTCCTCACTTTTTGTTTTTTCTTTAGTGATCATCACTGAACTAGGGTGATACTTTGTGGTGTCTTTTATATATGTATATAGATTATATTAACTTGCTTTATCTCTCCACAGATAGGAGTTTATGATGCACTTGTTAGATAGTAAAACACGTTATAGTATCTTGAATTTAACTGTACATAATATTTTTATCAAACTAATTAGTTTAACTAATTGTTTTGTACATAATTTTATATTAGGCCAACTTATTATTATATAACATTAGTACCTGATTTTATGTCTTGAGCTTTAAAGGCATGTGTACTATTTTGTCAAATTCTTCAACATAGCACAAGATAAAATAATTTATTTAAATTACTTGCTGTTTATTTTCCACTCTCCCAACTGTTAACTTTAAGCTTAAGTACACAGTGACAATTCAGTGCACCAGTCACAGTAGATTCTGCTGAGAAGTTACATATTTGCTAACTGGCGCACTGACTTGTTCCCCTGTGAACAAGCCCTTGCTGTTTGTCAATCATCTGTGTATCTGTTACTCTACCATATAGAATAAATGTATAAACTCAAACCTAGATACATTAGTTATTGTAGGCTGCGTAATACTATTTTTTTTATCGGTTTTAATTTTTTGGCATGGTTTTTGTCTGGTTTTACCCCAAAGTACCAATCTTCAACCTCAAGTCGTCTTTTGATTACAAGATAAATCATGAAACCAGGCTGACACGCAGCTAAGCGCCGCTGGCATGAGTGAATCAAATTTCCTTCACAATTTGTTACTCTAATTTGCTCCTCTCAGCTTCGCTTCGGCCGCATTGTTCTATTACCACTGACGTAACGAGACTGTTCGCTACGTTCACAGCCCGTCTTCAGACTACGTGGTTCACATCACAGGCACTACTGGTCAGCTAAGCTTACAGATTCGACCTCAGTTCAAATATCAATAAATAGACTACTGCTGTTAGAGCAAAATCACTTTTGGCTGTCATTTTGAAATGATTCGCTTTTTTATTTTTAATATATTTAGGGATACTATTAAAATTTAAAATCATAACCGCCCTATAGTTGGGAATCAATAATATCTTTCTGCTAGAGGACTATTACTACTCTTAAAGAATGTTTCAATTTCATTCTTATTCTTCTTATGTCTGTGAATTTTGATCTGGCAATGTTAACTTATCATCATGTTCTAATCATTTTAAATCATGCTTTAATCTATGTGAAAGTAACATGATTAGTTTTTATGACATCCTAAATGATGTACAGCTATGGATTACACGTACTAGTTTAAAATAGATACTGTAATGTACATTTAATTCGAATTTCATCAAAATAGGATGAGATTTACTGTTTTAGACTACTAAAACCGCTTTTTGGTAAAACTCCCCAAAAGGGTAGACTAATTTTCGTAGTCTAATTTTGCTGGCTAAAAACTTGACCGATATATATTTACAAAAGGGACACTTCTACCAAATTTTATGAAAATCAAACAGAAAATGTGATCTGTAGAGAGTACACACACATACATACAAAGTTCTGAACATTGCTCAAAGCGTATTCTGGGGTCAGAATGATGCTCATTTCATAGCACCTAGGTCTGACGGCATGAATATCTCATTTTTCCAAAGGAAATTCGATAAAATCACATAATGCGGTTGTACGTCATCAGTACTACTGAGTGGGAAGTGGGTACCCTTGATTCATCCTGAGAATACGGCTCATATGCTTTCAAATATACCCACAAAGCTTTTTGATGCATTATGTGAACAATGCATATAAAGTATAAACTGAACAACCTTAATATTATGATGCTAAAGTTATAGCACTTTTCTTTACTTACTTTGTAAAGTAGTGGTTCTTATAAGACAAAGAGGAAAATTCATCTTGATTTCGTTAGTTAAAATATTTTTAGGAGTATTCTGAGATTTCGTTGAGTCTTTTAAATTTTCAGTTACAGCCTTAGACCTTAAAAAAAATAGTTAACTATCAAAAATTCTATAGCTACATCATATTTTGGCTTTTGTTATCAGCATATTAACTGAACTGAAGAAAGATTGTTGTAGTTACTTACTTCTGTTACTTGATACTTGACTTGAGACACTGACCACTATTGTGGTTTATTTTAGGTTGAATATGGGATCTTGAACCTAGGTTGTTTCGGTGATAAGCACATACTATAACACTGAGCTGGTTTCTGTCCTGAACATTGTGAAAATTGAGACAAATTTCATTCCTCCAAAATATTAAGTTCAAAATTGTAAAGTTACTGGGTTATTTATGGATAGGAACAATACAAAATTGATTTTAATTTATTGTTAAAGAATCAAGGATTTTTAAATTAAAATAATAAGTTCTAAAATTGTAACAGTTTAAAATGTCAAATTTATTATTTATTTGATATACAGGAACAATACCAAATTTGTTTGTGAGTTCAGAAAGAGTCAAAGTTTTAAACAAGAATTATTAAATTCATACCAATTATTTCTATCAAAAGTTCATTAGCAATTTTACATAACCATTTCAACCATTTTTTGTATCAGTCAAAATTAAATTTGTTATAAAATTCTTTGTTATGCAACTTACAATGTGTCAGAAGATTTTAAATTTATTTCATTTTTATAGGTATAGGCAAGTGTTTACTTGGGTGCAAAATGCTGTACAGCGTTTTGCTCAATTGCTCTGCTGGTGTTTTTTCAGCATGATGCAACAGAACTCAATATCTTTACTTGGTTTATTGTACTTCTACCGTACTGGCGTAAACATGTGTGGCGAGGAGGTTAGTGCGGCTATTGCTTTATGGCAACTTTTACAAATGCTTGATAAAATTACAAAAGGAAACAACCCGGGTAGCTTACGTAGGCCCAGGTTCACCTTATCAACTAGAAGAAAGACATTAAATCCTTTCTTTCTGAACTCAAATCAGATCCTGGTAAACTTTATAATGACTGTCATATAAGTTTTGAAATTTTTTTGGAACTTGTCGGAAACAAACTGACCAAAAAGGACACAAATTGGAGAATTGGAGAAGTGTGGGAGGTTGCCGCATGCGCAGAACGTTTTGCTCTATGAAGCATTGAGCATTTTGCTGTATCGGATCCAGGCGTCGAGCAAGTGCTCAATTGCTGTACAGCGTCTCACAACATTTGCTCGCTCTGTGTGCGGGCTCCCATTGACTTACATGGAGCGCTTGTAGCCAGCTAAACATTTTGCCACACAACACTTGCTTCAGGTGAAATGCTCTGTCAGTGTGCGTCTGGTCTTATAAACAATATTGTGCCAGGTTTGGAAGACAATAATCAAATTATACCTTTACAGGGTACTTTAGAATAAAATCATCTCCCCCCTTGACCACTGCAAGACTTGTCATTTTTCCACATGTTTTGGCAAACTTACTATCTAGTAATTTTTTAAATTTGTTTAACTTTTAAATGGAGGGAATACCCTTTGATTTTACATAGGTTTACTAGGCCATATTGCACATTAAATTAAAGCATAAACAAAAATACAAATGATAGCATGAATTCAATTTTTGACACACATTTGTATCAAAACTTACAGGCTACAATGTGTAGCAAGTGATAAAGGAAGTTTTATCGCAAAACTCATAGTTTGACACCTTTGATGTTGAAAACATTCACTACGCTCGAAGACTCTCTTTACACGAATACACGGTATTATCACAAGCGTTACAAGGCTGTTCACTACAGTCATGCTTTGTCTTTCAGTATCAGTTTTACTTAGTTTATTACAGCAAGTTGTAAATTTTGAACAACCTGCATACAAAATATATGTATGTAATACATATACTGTATATGTGTTGGTATATATGTTATATATCATGAGAAGAAAACTCATTCATGAAAACCAAACTTTTCATTCTGCTGTTATAGCTGTAATGTAGTCAAGTCAAAATGTAAACTGGCCAAACAGAACACAAGACATAATTTTGCTAGGTAGACACTGTTTTGTCTGATACCAAATGTGTACCTCTATGCTGAAATTCTCAGCGGTGTTTTGGTCGACTCTTGTGAGCAGTCGAGTAAGCATGAATTATGAACAAGTTCATTGCTTTAGCTGTCTCATGGCAGTTATGTAGTAAAACTGAAAAATCGTAGCGATATGGTATTAGATATTACATTTATTGTACTTTGTGTTATTGGGAAAAAATTCCAACACTTTCAATGTGGTGGATCTTCTAGTTGAGAAGTATTTCTGAATCCTTCCAGTTTTTAATGATTGCATATTACAATTGGCGATATTCTAGCGTAAATATGGATACTTTGCTTTTGCAAATTTTAGTGTTTAAATAGTAACAGCTATCAATGCAATATCTGCTGCACCTTAGAGTCTCTTTTGAATAGGGTCAAACCACATGTTATGCCTTTGCTGCTAAGATCAGCAACTTTAGTTTTTAAAATAAACCTACCTCTAGTTTAAAACACCATACCAAAATTAATTATAAGCTAGCAAGATATTTTAGAGTTGGTTTGTTTGTTAAACTAGTTACTTTTTTCCAAAGGTAGCATTCCATTTTAGAAAGCTATTTTTTGTTATCAATAGTTTTAGTGAACTACTTGCATACCAAAGATTTGATTTAGAATTCATATAAAAACACATTTTTTAATCTTTTTAATACCCCTAGCCCCCTTTCCCCCAAAGATTTGATCTTGAACCGCCACTGATAGTTTAAAAGGTTTAAGTCTAGTATTGTACTACAGATTTCTTTTCAACCAGCAATTTTGGTTTAACCAGCTATTAACAATTATTGTAATATAAGTTCAAGCTTATGTATGAGCTAGTTAAACTTACTTAGCACAGTCAATTGGCATCAAGACTAAAGTATTGTTTTCATTTGTGTGCGAGTTTTGCATTTCACTTTGGTAAAACCACTTAAGATAATATTTCATGTCACACTCAAATCTACAACCCTTCGATTGTAACAATGTCAAATTGAAAGTCGGATCCATACTTTTATAAAATTTTAAAACTTGAAGTATGTAACAATAAACAGACATTATTGATCTCACTGTATCAGCTGGTCGCTGGACAATATTTCAAACAGAGATAAAAAATCAAATGTACCAAAGAAAAACAATACAGAAGTTAATATTTACACCTATTTCTATGCTAAAACACTTTGAGAACTGATTAGGCTACCCTACACTATCAGTATACTCCCAAGAATCTTTCATATAAACAAGACAGCTGATATGTATTGTTCAAATGGAAAATGAATTTTGAACCTTTGATAATTGACAGAGTGAGAAGTTCTCTGATTCAACTCTGCCAATAGGCATTAAGGTTCAGTTGCATCTTTACAAAAATATGTATGTGTAAAAAATTGTAAAATAAACTTTAAACTCAAGATGGTCACCATTAAATTTAAGATGGCCGATGGGTGTTGGCTAATTTAAAAAATAATGACAAAACATACTATGGATCAAATTTTTGATCTACATGCAGGAAATCTCCCACACAAATGGTCTCACTCATAACATTTCTATTACGGTACCTGTAATACGGTTAAGGAATGAAAACTAAATTTGCCTAGTGGGCACAAACCGCTCAGTGCACTTTTCTTGTGCCTGGCCCTGTGTCTTAAAATTGTGTTATCATTCCCTTTTTGTGTTTTGCATCAAACTATATTTCCTTGTCACAGCCAAAAAAAGTAAAATCTAGGTAAAGGTCACAGCTCTGTAGATAAAACCGTGTCATCATTTATATAGTAGAAAACAATTTATTAACGATCATGAATACCGAATAACGGTTATGCACACATTTTTGCAGACGGTTATCCACCAAGAGCATTTATGATACCTAACCTACTGAGTTGGGGCTTTGTGCGGCGGACTACGTTTGACAGGTATGGAGAAGAACGCACAAGACAACTAACTGTCCCAACATCAAGCAAACGCTGGTCTGGCATGTTCACCCAATCCATTTTTGAGTGTATGGCCTGTTTAAAGTAGTTAATGTTGGGCTACAGAACACTGATTAAAATATACCGTAACACTCTTGTGACAAAATAGTGACAGCTTGAAGTTTCCATACTTGGATTGTGTAGCTTGATCCTATGAATCCACACCTTGACTTAATTTCTTAGTCTGTATTAGTCAGATAAATTATTTTTTATTCTGAATTTATTAATCACTATGATAAAGTCGAGGATAAAGTGCACATTTAGATTAAAATTCATTTCAATTAGCCCCTGAACTGTGTAATTAATGACTAAAATTAGGTTAAAAACAACAGGCTAATTTTAGTCATACACATTTATACATATTCAAATTCTCATCAAAAATTAAGTGAGAAATTTAATGCATTATGTGGATTTTGCACTCTTGCAACCAAAATTCATGGCCCAACTAGAGCAGTGCACTCAAATCCAGTAATTACAACTGCCTATCCGTTCCGGCTAAAATTTTTTGTTTAGATTGCATATATTCCTTAGTAAAGGACGGGTACACAGCTATTTTTTAATCAAAGAATAATATAATCTTCATTTGTATAAATGCTAAATAGCTAATTTATTACTAAATAAATTTGAAGACAAAAATATTTGGACCGAACCGGATGTGGTTATCCCGGTAATATTTTTTTGTGGTTATCCCGTTCGTCCAAATATTTTGTCTTCAAATTTATTTAGTAATAATATAATCTTCTTCCTTTTCAACATAAACATTTTCTAAGTAATACAATTTAAACCCATTTCAAATCAGAATTTATATTTAGACTTCTTATCTGAATCCCCAATCAATTTTACAAAGAAATGAAAAAATTTATTTATTTGATTTGATTTTAGGAAAGAAGTTAAATATGATTTCCAACTTAACATTTTTGATTTGGAAGAGGATTTTGCCAAGATAACCTAGAAGAATATGGTGTCTTGAATATGGTACTTTTGACAGAAATATCATCACTTTAGCAAATTTTCATAAGAAATAGAGCTATTCAGTATTAATAATGGATTATTGTAATTGTTCCCTGCCAAATAATGATTGTGTAAACAATTCCAATGGTTATCAACCTTAGTTCTTTTGAAAACAAACATTTATTCAGACAGAAAAAAATTACAAGTCACCTTCCTTGTTCATCTGAAATACTAGACATATCATAAGTAAGCTAGTCAAACATCATCAAGGGGTTATTAAAAAGAAACAAATTTAAAAAAGGCACAGTGTATAAAAAATATCAGTATATATTATTTTAAAATTTTTGAATAATGATAAACAAGCTTATAATGGGAACTGAAGTACTAAAAATCCATGTCTCATCACATATTTATTGTTTCTTAGGATAAGGTGGGCTCACAAGACTCCGTGAAACGTTTAACGGGAATCTTGTGCGTCCACATGATAAATCAAATTCTGTAAAATAACAAAAATCTAATATTTAACAAGAAAAGGATGATTTATATGCATATAACATTTCATTACTTCTAACACACACTATCATCGGAATAATCGATAAAACTTAAACCCACCAGATTTACCTTGTGTCTCAATCGATAAATATACTTAATTTAATTAAATATTTCTCTAAAGCTTATCTCACAATATGGAGTGTAGCTTTCCGCCTGTTCGGAAATATAATGGCAGTGTAATTGCTAAAACTGAACCAGTTTGCATCTCCCTCCCTTTCCGATCCGACAATATTTGTACAGGCAAGAAACTTCAAGCTAATTCAATTTTTAATTCTTCTAACAATTTTCTTATCTTTGACCAGTTATTTTGCCTAGAGATTAAACAGAGCAACAAGATATGAACAATCAACTTAAGACACATGTAATCGGTTTGTGAACTCTCGTAAATCTGAGAATGGACCAGCCATTGCTCAGCTTTCTCTTTTAATAATTCTATAAAACTTCAAACAGTAATTTTGGTAACTAATAACAGATTCTTATTAAACTTTTTAACAATCTAACAAGAGAACTCAAGGCTAAAACACTTCAATATTAAACAAAATAAAGGGCGTGTGATAGACAATATATAGATGAAGAAGGTGCTTGCATAGAGATGCAAATAAAACTGTGTATTTTATTACAATATAAATAAAAACTATCGATAACATAACTTTTATACCGAAGCGTAAAGACAAAGGGGACTAGAAATAAGTATCTACACGGTTCCAGTTTTGAGAATAAGAACAGTTCAGACGGATTCCAGCGAAAGATTATACCCAGAACCCTAAAGAATAAGCATCTCTGTACAACAATATTGAACCCTTTTCGGTACCACTACCTTCTATATCACCGACTCATTAATAATCCACCATCTGTTTTCTTTCTAATAACACATTTAAACTTTTAAGAAAAACTTATTTAACAAACAATACAAGCGAGTCATTTCCCTTTTATGTACAACAAACAAAGCAAACAAAACAGTAACTTACTGTAAACTTAAACAATCATTAGTCCCACTTTGATTATGTATCACTAGGAGACGAAATCAAGCCATCAAGTGTATCTAAAGTAACAATCTGATGTCCGGTAGAGGCGGCCGACGCAGGCTCAGCGCAAGACGCAGGTGCAGGGTGACGAGTGTTAGCGTGCGTCGGCAGTCTGACCGGGGGCGCTTGGCGCCGAACCTCCACACGTTGGACGGAGGAGATCTCACAGGCTGGACACCGAAACCTACCACTCTGTCCTGTCCCATATATGTCGCACTATAGTAAAATAATTAAAACTTGGTGAGATTTCAATGTCCAGCCTTATAAATATTATTTAAGTTTAAAATTAAAACAAAACAACAACATAAGTTTGGAACATAAGACATCGAGTTCTCCTAGAATGGACGGCACACGACGCGGTGCCGCCAACAAACAAAGTGACAATCACGTCCGACCACTGGAGGGATCAGTCTCTATGTTTGTTGCCAGTTCACAATTGGTTTTCTATTCCTGGTGCTGATCTCATTTTGTGCCCGGTCCGTTGTCTGAACCACCCACTGACACTTTTTCACCACCATCCTTCATTTTTTCACAGTAGTCTGCAAAGATGTCTCGGAAACGGGCCCATGATTTTTCAGGTACAGTGATGGCTGTTCGGAAATTTGTTTTAACCTGAAACAACAGTAAAATCAAACATAGAATTGCTTTGTACTTTAACAATGGTGGACAATATAAGGTTGTATGTACATATTTTACTGTTAATAAATAGAATTTGACTCAACCAAGCCTGAAAAACTCTATGTAGTGGCCAAAGGCAGTATATTTTGTTATTTGAGAAAACGGAGAAAATTAAACATAACCTGTCTTAAGTTGAGTGTATAAAATAATGCCCCAATGGCTTTTGAATGCCGTTTCACTACGACGGCTTTCAAGTTTAATGTCACTCCCGCGCTGTCTTCCGAGCATTGCTTCACTCACACAATGACTTTCAAGTGCCATTTCACTCCCCCGATAACTTCCGAGTGCTGATTTAATTATCAATATGTTTTAAGTCAAGCCATATGTTTAAACTTTAAAATTTCGGCTTTGTCCCATGATAACTTCCGACTTTGTGTATTTTAGTCAAGCATTATGTGACCCCGTGTTAAAACCTGAAAGGCAATTTACTCCTACAAATTCCCCTGGTGGGAGTAGCTATGCCTGACACTATGTAGCTTTTTCACGGTTTTATGCAGAAATATCTGGTTTATTCACAACTTTTTACGTTTTTTCTTTTTTACTTGAAGAAAAGTAGATGGTATTAGCCGGCGAAAGCTAGCTCTTTGAAAATTAAAATTGTGAAAAGTTTGAAAAAAGGCCCCATTTATTAAAACTTTTTTACGGTCGGCTAAATTCAGGGCTTATTCACAGTCATGTAGGGACACCCTTTTACAGAATCAGTTATCACCGTTAGAACTCAGCCTTGTACAGTTCGCATCATGGACAGTTACAAATCTTCTGTCTTGATGCAACTTACCTCTGAAATGCGCATGTAGATGCCACGGTTATTCTGACCAATGTCAAAATAGAAGTTTTTGTTTTCAACTCGCATGTGCCTGCCCTCGGGCAGTTCACCTTTGAAGCCTCCGTCATCTGTTCCAAACTCCTCTAGGAGATCTGTCAATGCGTCTCGGAACTCGATCATACCTTGTGCCGGGATCGCTATCTGCGACCTCGGCCCACCCCTCGTTATCGTCTGAGATACCTACAACACAAAAACACTCATTCCTCAAACTCCCTTTGCGTTCAGTGTCCCGTTCTTTGGATATCCAGATTTTGATAGCAAAATTCGGTCAAAATAAAAAAATGTAGTATCCAAAACATGGCAGATACTTGACTGAACAGATATTTAAATTTTATTGGGTATTGGAGGAAAAAATTCAATACAACAGAACCTCTTTAACTCGACACCCTGTAATTCAAAAATCTGTGTAACTCGACAGCTGACTTTAAAAAAAAGACACTCAATTCCTACATCGACTGCAGCAAAGAGCTAGAGTGAACAGGAAAAGCGATCATCAATAACACATTTTCTTGTCCTGTAGTTTACATGTAATTCAATTGTAACAATGTAATATAGATAATTTGTACTCAATGTATAAATAAAACTCAAGTTTGTTGCACATTTATTGAATAGACCCCCCATTTTTCTGTATAACTCGACAACCTCTGGTTCCACAAATAGTTGAGATAGTGAGGTTCCCCTGTAATACAATAAATTATTTACTAATTGAAAAGTCAGGTTTTCAAACTCTAATAGAAAATAAAATCATGCTTGACATATGAATGCTGACAAAAAACGCTCAGGACTGACTTTATGCTCAAGTCTGTACAACAGTTACTGTCACGACTTAGTGGTGTTTGTTTTTTCAAATTTTCTTGTTATGTGCGCAATGCTTCAAAATAACTTCTGTCCATGACTCCTGACTAGTTTTGAAGCATGTTTGAGCTTTGGACAACTTAACAAATACTGCAGTTGAGTATGACATTGTAACCGGCCAAAAATTGTTTAAATGTGTGAATGCTTCGGAACAAACTTTGCTGAAGCATATGTCAATTCAATTACTATATAGCATTTTTTTTAAATGAAAGTAGTGTCATCTGCATAGATAAGTGTACTTTCGCCATTAGGTAAAAGGTATACTTTTATGTTGATAAACCTAGCACTAATTTAGTTAGAACACTAAACTCACTTTGCACAGTAGCACTAATCCTGATAATTTTTAATCACATCTTGTATGATGAAAGTTAGACGTTCAAATACGGTAGAACCCAATATATCCGGACAAACAGCTAACTGGGACTGAATACACTCCGGATAAGCCAGAGAATACGAAAAAAAAAGAAATCAATGATTGACAAGATATTTGACAATCATCCTGGTGTATTAATAAATTAACACGAAATAAGGACACATACATGATAGTTTTAAGACACAATAAAATATGTAACAAAACCAACAGTTAGATCACTGGTCTCTTACTAACGAGGCATGAGACTGAGAGTGAAAATGTACATCTGTGTGTATGTGAGGGGACAGATGAGAAGAGGGCACGTAGAGGAATGTCACTGCATTGTCATTTGGCCATTTTCTGTCATTTCTTGGGATTCGTGACCCAATTTAACTCAGTGACTCATCCGCTCAAACTGTAAAAGCAACTCACATTCCACAAAACATACCCGAAAACATCAAAGTTCATCCCAAACAAATCAATACCCCACCCAAAGTTTCACTATTTGCACACATTCAATCAGTGACTAGTAAAGTGTAAGTGCATGCAACTTTAACCACAGCATTTCCTCTAATATATTAAATGTATAATCCAATTGAAATAATTTTTTAAGTGTTCTAGCGCTAAAATATTTTTGTTATTTCTAGTTTTAGCAATGATCATGCACAACATGAAATCAGAAAATTTAACTAATAATCACTACTTTGTGCCTACAAGAAAACAAGTGAGAAAGATTTTTGAGATTGAAATATTATTGCGGATGTTCTCCAACATTTTTTTGTGAACAAGAATTCTTGTGTTCCGTATCTCTTTTTTATTTTTACAGTCAACTCCCGATTGACTGTAATCGGATTAAACCAGGACACCAACTGGAAAAAACACAATGCCGCCATCCCTCACAAAACACACGATAATAGTGTCCCATGTAACCTTGACTCGTTTTCTTTGACTCCCCTGACAATATTAGTCCAAAAATAGCAATTCTCCCCACCTACCGGAATTACCCATCCGCCTCACTGACAAATCCAGGCCTATTGAAGGTTTTGACAGTGGTATAAGAGGGCATATAATTTTCTGAAGTGCGGTTGCAGGAATTGTTTTTGTTATCGGAGTGGTTGTTGGTGATTGTGAAATGATGTCTACTAAACGCAAAAAAGTCATATTGACAATACAGCAAAACTTGACATGATGAAAACATTGATCGTGGTTCAACAGTAAAAAAATGTGCAACCAGTATAACATTGAGCATTGGCGATACAACGGTATCACGATGATATACGAAAGTAAGATAACAATAACAGCATAAACACTAACAATACTCCGTCACCATCTTGTTGCCATTTTCTGGTTGATGTGGTAACCAAGTCACGTGACCTGTCAAGAGTTCGACGCTAGCGCTGCTGATCGCTCAGTTGCTAACTAAAACCGTGGAACCTAGGCTACCGTAACATGCGCGCCCGACCGTGCGATGCTGAAATACATGAGAACTAATGACTAGATTCCACATGCATTGCTTACTGGAATCTGTTTTCCACATTTTTAGTTGTTTGCGTCTTTATATACTTTATTGTACAATAATTTTGAATTTTTGCGGATTAACCGCGATTTTGCTTATCCGGGAAGCCTCAACCCGACTTTACCGCGGTTAATCGGGAGTTGACTGTATATATCGATAATTTTACTAGTTTGAATTTGTCTTTTGTGGTGAAAGTCACCAGTTTTACTTCACACTACAAAAGTGTATATTTTAGAGAATATGATTGTCAAAATGAGGATTGTATGTACTGACAAATAATATAACCTGATCGTATATGTTTTCTGGGTCTTATGTTCTGAATCACAGATTAGTCCTCTAACACTGCACAATTTGCAAGCTCTCTATATCACCATAAAGAAGCCCAGCACACTGTGTAGTACACCTATACAAGTTCTTAAATCTTGAAAATAAAATGTGCAGTTTTACCAACCATATTTTTTTCAGACTTTAAAACTAGTTAGCTGCTAAATAGAAGTTTGATATACGATAATAAATTCTTATTTACACAATAAGCATTTACTGAGCCTGGTTTGGTGGAAAGATACAGATTTTTTTCTAGTGTTACCGGTGGAAGCATTTCTGGAGTCGTTTAAAATATTGATAGAACAATTAGCACAAATCAGAAGTTATGATTAAAACATTCTCATTTTTACTTAAGATCCTCTTCCTAATTTAAACCAATATATATCACTTTGTATGTACATAGACAACATGCAAAACCAATTATAAGTATGTAACTGAAAATAAACTGCAGTCCCAATCAAAAAAACAAATAAAAATATATTATCATTGGTGGTGTTAGGGTTATACCTTGCTTACCCTAAGGAATCGCCCAAGTGAATTCTCTTTAAGGTCAAGGTAATATCGTCTGTTATCTTTAATCATCATTTCGGATTTTAATTTGCCATCTTCTGGGACATTTTCAGGATTCGGTGGACCTGAAAAAAGAATATACCTTTAAAATACAAATAAACATCTGATAGTGTCTGGTAGGCCAAACACTAACAAGGATAAAGAAGATAGAAGGTAGGTATCTAATCCCAGAATTTGGCGTTGATAGCTTTACACTTGGTTGAATTAATTTTTATTCAACCTATATTAATCATACAACATTTACATTGATCCAGTATTTTAATCAGGGGCGTATTTAAGTATCAGCCGCCTCTGGGCAGCAAAGTTTACTCCCCACCCTTTGTGACCTCACCATCCCCAATGTTACTAAGATCACCCCAATACATGGCCCGTCAGCTGTGTATGAAGAAAAGCTATCGGAAAATGCCTACTGCATCAACAAATTCAATAACCTTTAAGATCCCTACTTTACAGACTTTTTTTGTGTGCCGTTGTCACGTAAAATGCACTTTTGACTGGATCTATGAAATGCAACATTGTCCAGTTGTATCTTATCAGAAGTCAGAATAGCGTTTTTCGGCTTGAAGCTAGCAAAAGTAGGCAGGGAATATTGAATACGAATACTTTCGGTCAAACTCACTGGATAAGCCTTTCCAGTAAACTAAAATTAACTTATTATATAATTACGTTCTAAAATAATGTTATATTGCTTATTAAAAGATTTCGTAAAGCTGTTTAATTTACTTAACACTATTTTTTAACACTTATTTGTGTAAGATCAAAAATAGATTAATATTTTATCCCCGAATTCTTGTTGCACCTAAAATTTGCCGCCCTAGGGTCGCCTAGCACGTCTATTCGGAAATACATCACTGATTTTTGTGAAATAAAATAACTTCCAGACAACCTTGAACCTTACTGGCCTTGTTTCACTTATCAGTTTCTACTAACATTAATTACTTATCAGTGCAATATACTTGAGCAATCTGACTTTTCCCGATGAAAATAATGTGAATCAAGAAATAAGTTTCTCCAGCACAATGAAAAGTTTGATTGCAAGTAAAACACAAATAGGGTAAATGTATTTAATGCTAGTAATGAGAATTGACTTCTTTAAAGGTTGAGAACTCCCAATTTTGCATAATAGCATATTAAAAATAGGGTCTTAGTTTAAAAAAAAGGTTAAGATTGTCTTGTTTAACGAGAACCAAGTCAGGACTTCTTGAAGTTATTTCTAAATGCTATTAGCATGGACAATAAAAACTTTCTATAGACTTACATTTCTTTGTTATATGTTATAATTTTAGCGAGTTACTAGTAAGATTTAGTTTATTCAACACTTAGAACCCAAAACCATATCAGATGAAAAGTGCTTGAAACACAGGGCTGGCTCATTAAAATCTCAAATGACTCTATTATTTACTTAAGGTCTGAAATTTTGAATGTAGTGAATTCAATTTGGTACTTGACAACATTCAAAGCAAGCCCATTTTAGACTAATTCGTCACCCTGTGTGTTTTGGTAAATACTAAATTTTAAATCTAAGCTTAATCTAATAAAGTGAGAACTTTGAAACTAACAAACATTACCCAGAGATGCATAGAAATCACTAAACGTCGATAAATGGTCTCTAAATTCAGCGGCTGTTGAGAGAGCAAGGAATATTTGACTCCGCCTTCCGTCTGCTCCAATCTGTCAACAAAATCATTAAATAAATAAATATGTATTTTTTTACACTTACTTGAGTTGACAATGTTTTTTTTGTCGTGTAAATAACCAGGTAAATGCAAATCCAGTTAAGAAGTGGATTTAGAAGAAGTGTTAAGTGGAATGGATATCCCCAAAAAATGTACATACAGTAATTCATCTCAGTATTAAAACATTTTACGGTGGTAAACTACAAGTTGAGAAAGCCTAATTAAATTTTAAATGTTACCCGTAGCTAGCTTTAGCACGGCGGACAGCCATGCAATCATTGGTTTTTCAGGCGTAGTTTAACTGTTAAAAGTCCCCTGTTATATCACTTAAAACTCACAATAAATTATGTCATCTTATCATTAAATATCAACAACATGGGTTATGCAATTTAAGTTCTACATTTGACATTTAATCAAGCCCTTTTACTTGATTAATGATTACTACTAAATTATATGTGGCTGAAATATGAAATTTTTATTTTTGCCTCTCCTTGAAGGTCTTGGAGTAATAGCTGTTAATCTGTTGAAATTAGTGAATCCATTCAATGAAACCTCAATTACTCTACTTTTGGAAACTATTTCACTGCTTTCACCAACATGTTCAAAGTCAACATTAAATGTTCATAAGTAAAATGTGTTCAAAGGTAGTAAATATTTGTAATATGAAAAGCCCGACCTTCAAGTTCACTCAGTATCAGGTGAAGTAGGCCTAATATAGACAATATAATAATTATGTATAACATACAGCTTACTTCAGCTACTTTGATAAATCGTCCTCTTCTATTTTGTTTTACGTCTAGGTAGAATCTTTTTGATTGGATCTGCAACATCTTTGTGGCCAGTTCCTGCTCCCCCTGCTGTTGTTGCCCTGAAACAAACACAAATGGTCAGTTTACTCGTAATTTAATTTGGAGGGAGAAGGTGGTATAGTTGGTTGAAAGCTTAACCATCACAACAGCTGTTTTCCCACTGTTACTGTAACTCAATTTCATCTTATACAGTATACTCTAGTTGATTTCTAAATGATGAAGACATATTAACTTCTTTAATACTAACTGAAGATTTAACTAACTGAAGATTTAAAGAAGTATACTCTAATCAAACAAAAGAAGAACAATGTTTTTTTTTTCATTCCTGTTCGATTGCTCATAGATGTTTCAAGTCTTTTTGGGTTTTCTACTACTCTTGCGTGCTAATTATTAGTATTAATTTAGGAGTAGAACACTATTTCTTGTAACTTCTAGTTTTAGCGTCAGTCCGTTACAATTAGTGTCATATAAATGTCGCTCACACATTAGAGAGTGAACAGATGATGCTCATGTTTTTCAACATTCTTATCGGCTAAGCAACTTTTTAATGAATTGTAAAAAACTACTAAACAATATGTAACTAAACCTTTAAATTATTTGAAACCACTAAAAAATCTTTGACAAACATTTTTTTCAATTTTTGGTAAAGAAAAAAGTGTTAAGATTGCAACAAATGTGACAATTCTTCATGATTTTTGAACCATTACATAAACAAATGTACATAAGGTATTTAACTTAGCAAAGCCAAGTTTGTGTGTTTGTTATTTTGCTGAAAGTGATTGGTACTAGATTCTTTTCTTGATTAAAGCAACGTGAGATATATCAAATTGTTTGATGTTAACTGCAATCAGCAAAGCAAACAATAGCATGACTCCTTATGTGAATCATGTTTGTAGAGTTAAGAGATATGATTCATTTGCCAACTCAATTTGACAAGTATTATTTGAGACCAAATCCATTTTATACATTTTTACAGTTCAATTTCATATTGTTCAGTAATCAAATACAAAAATCCAAATAACTTTGTTGAGAATTACATTTAATTAAGAATTATATTTTTAACAGTTCAGTATAATCTTTTAAAAATTAGATAATTAGGTTTTTGACAACAGCTCCACATTACAGCTCTGAAAAGAAACCTCAATTTGTTGCTTTAAAATTTGGGGAGTAATCTCAATTACAAAGAGAGTAGGATTTACATCATAACTACAGTACAAAAGTTTCAATCTTTCTTTGTCTGTAATTTTTGTTAGTATTAAGTCCCCTTGAAAGGTGTAATACCCAGAGGAATGTTATCTCTGGTATAAAATTTTAGGGAGTGTCCAACAATCACGTTTTTGTTGTACTAACCCCAAAGCCCTCCCTCTAAAATCAACAACAGAGCTCTGAATTCCCATTAAATAAAGTATTCTTCCTAAATTAAAAACGTCAGATAGGCATGAAGGATTCGTAGACCAACCATCAGCAGACATGGCTTTGAGGGGAAGGGGAGGAAAGTAAAGTCCATGACATCTGGAAAGCTATTTATAGTTAACTTATATTTTGGAACTGTACTAACATTCTATTCACATTTGAGAGCAAGTTTCATCAACTTGGGGGTAGGCAAAGCCATCTAGCTTTAAGTTGCCCAACAAATATATTTTACAGAAATTTAGAAATTACTCTCATCATCTAATAATTGTTTTTGATTGCTTTGATGCCTTTCAAATACAATGTATTTATTTTCAGAGGAACACAAAGGGAAAATAATTTAAATTAAAAATATGGCATAAACACATATTACAAAATACCAGTTCAAATCTTTTTGGAAAATCAAATTATAATTATAAAATAAAAATATTGTATCAGCATACAATATAAGAGTTAATTAAAATAATTAGAGGAAAGGAGAATTGTGAACCAGGCTTATTCAGGTTCCAAAATAAAAATTTGAGAATAGAATACTATTAATTTAAATTACTTTTTTTTAGTTTTGCACTTCTTTGAAGATGACTACATTGTATTTGCAAGGCCTCAGAGCAATAAAAACAAGTATTAAATAATGAGAAGTATTTTCTAAATTATATAAATCTAATAAGAAAAGTTTCATTCCTATATATTTTGCAGAGTTTAATTAAAATATATAATATATTTGGCCAAATATTGTTAAGTTTATTCCTAAATTCCATTAAGTTGGCTAGCGAAGTTAAAAAGAGTATACTATGTTGAGCTGTTGTGGTAATGCTCGACCTTGGCTCACTGGCTGGTCCCGTTATCACCATTATCATCGTTACACTCGAGTCTGTACTGTAAGTGTTGGTACAGAGAGGGTATGGGTATGGGTAGGCCGAGGTGGGGTTGGTAGAGAGAGGCTGATCAATAAGCACGGTGCGACACTGCCTACCCACTCCCCTCTCCCCCTTCAACTCCTCCATACCCATACACTTCCCCCCCAGTTACTCCACATCCCTCCCCTTGGCCTACTTACACGACTGGGCTCTTGGTAACACCACCACACTTCCACCTCACCGTCGCCATTTACAACTCACTTAATTTAAATATTTTCAATCGACTCGGGTAGTTACAATTATTTTAGAATCAACAAAAAATATGTTTAATAATTTAATTAACGCTAGCATTGAAATCGTGTAAAAATAATAATAAAAACAGAAAATAAAATAAATATGGTAAAGAAAGGGTAATATACAAAAACCCTGAATAAAATGAAAAGGACATTAATCCTTATTTATAGACGACGTTAATCTCCAACACGATATATTTGATGTTGAAAAGTTACTACAGTATTACTATCCCACCACTAAGACCCCCGAACCGAATGTTAATTTTGGATGAGAATTGGAAGGGGAAGGTGTTCAGGCCGACGAGCACTAATTCCGTATTCGCTGGTTCAGGAACTCGGCCGGCGGCGCTCTGCGGCTCTGACCTTGTACCCGAGCGGGAGCCGAACAACTTAGGAACGAGAATGTTTAAAATATAAACCAGCGATCCGCTAGAAAGCGTACAAAAAAGGTACAGTGTACAATAGTTGTGGTTTAAATCCAATGTTATTGAACAAATCTTTGACTTTAGGAGATCGCGACTTGCAAGCTAAATCAGAGTTTATACTACAAGACGAGACTCTCAGTTCTAAAGTCAATACAGTCGTCCAACACACTTCCTCGGCTCTACGATGTGATTCTGCATGTTACAAAGGTGTTGGAAGCTTGAAATATGTTTGGTTCGATTCGTGACGTCACACAAAGAACGTCTGTCTCTACGGTATACAGGCCTGTCCCTCGTGTACTTTCCATTCAATGACAGTTTTCCAATACCTGCTATTCTTGCTATTTATGCACATTTATCCATTAATTCCATAAAATAGCTCACTCTATATAGCTTGACACCGATATCTTTAATGTCGATTTATTTAATTTAAAAATGTAGTGAATTATCAGTTAGGTACAGAACATTTAGTAGGTAAGTTATATATTTTACGATACAACATATGCAAAGAACGTGAACGTGTGGCTATGCCTTGATAATGCAAACATTGACGATGACAAGGGCTGTGAGAGTGTGAGTGTGTTACGGTTCCTTTGTGTGGTGCGAGTGTGACCTACCATTGCTGTTGTTATCGGGTGAGGAGTCGCCACGAAAGACCCGACTGCGGTACATCCTGCTGGCATGCTCTCCGGCCACCTCTCTCTCGCACTCACATCACCCCCGTGCCGTCACCACGCACCACGTCACCGTAGCTCGCACTCTGCTCGGCTACGTAGCATACACTGTCCTGTCCTACACCAGTCCACCGTACGCGTCGATACTACACAATAGAGTCGAACCATCCGACCTTTCACCACAGTCGACACTGTGCAGATCGATATAAATTCATCCAGACACGACACAATGCAAATTTCATTGGGAAGATTAATATCGAATGGTGAGTGAACGACATGTTCATAGGATCCTCCGTTACGTAGTTGTAAATGCGATTAAGTTGAAAAGAAATAAGAACTTATAACAAACAGCAGCAAGAACTGGTGCAATAATTCCACAATTAAAAGGCGACTTGTGTGTTTTACTGATCTATCAGTAAAATGCACCATGTGACAGGTTAGTGTCCAAAGAATAATTTAGAGTAGCTTTTAACAAATTTCTTTCCTTCGCTGAACACACAGACTGAGCAGCTCTTCGTTTAGTGTTCAATATACTTTTACTGTTGGCCCATGCCATTGAACAAACGCCGTTGTCCGTAAATTGTAACGCAATTACTTTGTTCAGAAGTGTCAGAACTCGATACTTAAGAAAGTCGATGCAAGGTTCATATCGAAATTGTGGGTCTCGACTATCGAAGAGAGCGCTGTTGTCAGCCGCCATCGTCACCCGTCACTCCCCCTCAGTGCTTTCCCCGCCAAGTTTCCCTCCGTGTTCCCCTGCCGAGCATCCCTGCTCGCCATCCAGCGAGGCTGACAAAGTACCGAGTGCGATAGGCACAAGGCATACACCATTCCTTGCCTCGGCCTTGCCGACCAACTAACACTAGTCCGGTTAGGTTTCACTAAATTTAGCTTAAGATTCATAAAGTCCGCATTCATTTGATTTGCAAGTGTGTGCTTGGTGTGTTAGAACGTCATCAATGTGAATATATTCAAGCTTACATTTAACCCAAGAAGATACATTGCCTTTATTTAGCCCAACACAGTGGTAGATAACGTGATAATAGGGTCTACTACATTAGCATGTCTGCGTATGAAATATTCACAAACAAGTAGTAAAGCCGACGCGTAGCCAAAATCGCTACCGAGAACCGTAGCGAATTTCATTTAATTAAATTACAAATCGAATCATAAATACAGATTGTACAATATAAAACCTCATTTTTTGAGGCAACAGCCCTCCCCTCTCCGAGTTAAAATTATAACTTCTGTTGGCATACTAAGGGGGGCTTTTACAAGGACACAATGCAAGTTCTACCATATTATTGTTAAAGTGGCAATTTGTGCCTGGGTAAAGATTAGTAAGTACCGCCTATTAGAGAATGTACACAATCATAAATACACCATACAGAACTACAATTTTGATACGCGCTCCAGATCTAAACTTAAATGTTTTCCGTGAAGTCCAAAAATAACACGTAATCAATGGGGAAGGTGAGGGTGCGAAGGGAAATGTACACTTGTGGCAGCCTGGAGTGGGTGGCGAAGGTGGAGGGTGTCGCTGGGTAAGATGGTCAGGGTCACGGGGTGGTTCTCTCCCCCTCACACAGATGTGACGTGAGCTCACTGTCACTAGGCCTCCACAGTCCACACTCAACACACTGACCGCCGCAATGTCAACCCCTCACTCACGTACCGTTCCTCACTACTCAGTAGAGGCTGCCACTGGGTAAGATGGTCAGGGTCACGGGGTGGTTCTCTCCCCCTCACACAGATGTGACGTGAGCTCACTGTCACTAGGCCTCCAGTCCACACTCAACACTGACCGCCGCAATGTCAACCCCTCACTCACGTACCGTTCCTCACTACTCAGTAGAGGCTGCCACTGGGTAAGATGGTCAGGGTCACGGGGTGGTTCTCTCCCCCTCACACAGATGTGACGTGAGCTCACTGTCACTAGGCCTCCACAGTCCACACTCAACACACTGACCGCCGCAATGTCAACCCCTCACTCACGTACCGTAGCTCACTACTCAGTAGAGGCTGCCACTGGGTAAGATGGTCAGGGTCACGGGGTGGTTCTCTCCCCCTCACACAGATGTGACGTGAGCTCACTGTCACTAGGCCTCCACAGTCCACACTCAACACACTGACCGCCGCAATGTCAACCCCTCACTCACGTACCGTTCCTCACTACTCAGTAGAGGCTGCCACTGGGGATGGTCAGGGTCACGGGGTGGTTCTCTCCCCTCACACAGATGTGACGTGAGCTCACTGTCACTAGGCTCCACAGTCCACACTCAACACACTGACCGCCGCAATGTCAACCCCTCACTCACGCCGTAGCTCACTACTCAGTAGAGGCTGCCACTGTAAGATGGTCAGGGTCACGGGGTGGTTCTCTCCCCTCACACAGATGTGACGTGAGCTCACTGTCACTAGGCCTCCACAGTCCACACTCAACACACTGACCGCCGCAACGTCAACCCCTCACTCACGTACGTAGCTCACTACCAGTAGAGGCTGCCACTGTAAGATGGTCAGGGTCACGGGGTGGTTCTCTCCCCCTCACACAGATGTGACGTGAGCTCACTGTCACTAGGCCTCCACAGTCCACACTCAACACACTGACCGCCGCAACGTCAACCCCTCACTCACGTACCGTAGCTCACTACCCAGTAGAGGCTGCCACTGGGTAAGATGGTCAGGGTCACAGGGTGGTTCTCTCCCCCTCACACAGATGTGACGTGAGCTCACTGTCACTAGGCCTCCACAGTCCACACTCAACACACTGACCGCCGCAACGTCAACCCCTCACTCACGTACCGTAGCTCACTACCCAGTAGAGGCTGCCACTGGGTAAGATGGTCAGGGTCACAGGGTGGTTCTCTCCCCCTCATACAGATGTGACGTGAGCTCACTGTCACTAGGCCTCCACAGTCCACACTCAACACACTGACCGCCGCAATGTCAACCCCTCACTCACGTACCGTTCCTCACTACTCAGTAGAGGCTGCCACTGGGTAAGATGGTCAGGGTCACGGGGTGGTTCTCTCCCCCTCACACAGATGTGACGTGAGCTCACTGTCACTAGGCTCCACAGTCCACACTCAACACACTGACCGCCGCAATGTCAACCCCTCACTCACGTACGTAGCTCACTACTCAGTAGAGGCTGCCACTGGGTAAGATGGTCAGGGTCACGGGGTGGTTCTCTCCCCTCACAGATGTGACGTGAGCTCACTGTCACTAGGCCTCCACAGTCCACACTCAACACACTGACCGCCGCAATGTCAACCCCTCACTCACGTACCGTAGCTCACTACTCAGTAGAGGCTGCCACTGGGTAAGATGGTCAGGGTCACGGGGTGGTTCTCTCCCCCTCACACAGATGTGACGTGAGCTCACTGTCACTAGGCCTCCACAGTCCACACTCAACACACTGACCGCCGCAATGTCAACCCCTCACTCACGTACCGTAGCTCACTACTCAGTAGAGGCTGCCACTGGGTAAGATGGTCAGGGTCACGGGGTGGTTCTCCCCTCACACAGATGACGTGAGCTCACTGTCACTAGGCCTCCACAGTCCACACTCAACACACTGACCGCCGCAACGTCAACCCCTCACTCACGTACCGTAGCTCACTACCCAGTAGAGGCTGCCACTGGGTAAGATGGTCAGGGTCACAGGGTGGTTCTCTCCCCCTCACACAGATGTGACGTGAGCTCACTACTTACTAGAGGGGGCTACTGAATAAGATTGTAACGGTCATTAAATACACCCGTAAATCAATTCAACTAGTTATTTAAAAGAATGTCGAATGCATAAGTACCAAGCACTATAAACAATCCTATAACTTAACATGTTTGTAGACCCCACTAGTATTTTACCAAAACAGTTGCTCAACTACTACGAACCAAACCAGGTCAAACAGTACATACATCACGTCAAACTCAGAGGGAGGAGTCTAATAATATTGTGCGCGCCGCGGGAGGAAGATAAACAACCTACAGTAGCTTAGTGCGGCTCTGGTGCACACACACACTCGGAAGAATGAATATCTGGCTACTACTACCTGGGTCCGTCCAATAGGTATCCTGCCATGCAACCAGTTGCTGTTGTCGTTATCCATGTTGACACTACAACACTGCGTCTGCGACTCCGCCACCATACCTCCACCGCACATGCCGCACACTACACTACTGACTACAGTGAACCGCACAGAACCGCGTCGCGGTGACGACTGTCTCCAGGAACCCGATGACGTGTCCTGTCTGGGGAAACCATGATAAGCCGGCCGACTCATTCATTGTGAGTCATCACCGCCAGATAACCCGTACTCTACCGTCCCCACCACTCGCCACTCACACACGGTACTTCATTCATAACTATACTCGCATACGTCATCCAGCCTACACTCTCACTCTCTGTGTAGCTTAGTCATTCCAGTGCACGTCTACAAGTGTAACAGTGTTTATAATAAATGTAATACACTGTATAATGAAAGTACTTTCGCAATTAAAGGACTTGAATATTAATTTCAAAAATAAGTTATTGTCCTTAAAAAATATTACTTGGCGGATTCCATATTGTCCGAGATGTCAACTTAAGAGTTTACAAACTTAACTCACGGTCCTTCCTTACGGACCGCTATATTCATACCATTAAAGAGTATTATAGGGAGTCTCTGTTTTTTACGATCAAACATACTTACCTCCCGGATTAATCAAGGTAAATTAAATTTGGCTGAAACCATTCGTAGACTTCCATACTACTGTATTTGCTAACTTCTCGACCACGAACTATAAATTGTTCATTTCTAAAAATGAATGGAAACTACCTTGTATGTACTTCAATACTCTAACACATGATCTAGAATCTTCAGACGAACGAATGCGTTGAAAATAGAAGTGAAGGACGTTGTAGACAGGATCCGTTGTTACTGTGGAATCCCCCGCCTGATCTGTATGCGCGAGCAATAACGTTACATCGCATACACGGACACCTTTTATGACTACAATAGAAACCGTCTTGCACCGCATACATACGGTAATACGACTGCTGGACAAATTAGTAGGCTGATAAACCCACAATACAATATTCTGAGCATAGACTAACGGACTCTATAGAGTCTGTGTTCTGAGTAAAGAACAATGAGGGTTTATTTCTTAGTAAGAGTTGATTGCTAAAATTTCCAACAGTAACTAAATTCCCGAGACCCAAGGGGCTAAAATATAACATCTGTTCCCGCACTCAAGATCACGAAAGTTAGGTACATAACAGGTAATTGTGAATGTAAAGAGACCATGATCGCCATACCATACATTTTCCCTATAATTTTGAAACGTATGAAACGTTATTCTCAAAGTTATATAAAAAGGACAGGATTACTCAGCGCAACACTCGTAACTGAGGGATTCCGGAGCTACACAAGAGCACTTCCATTGTTATATCGATCGGTTAGCAGCGAAATTGTCATAGAAACTGTTGTCGTACTTCTGTTAAAACATTTGATGTATCATTCAAGTCGTATGAATGCAGTCACTAGGAGCCAGGAGCAGTGGGTGTGCATAGAGTACGCCTACCCTACGCTGTACGCAGTATAGCCGGTATGAGATATGATGGGAATGGGTGCACCGGATACTGGGTTGCAGACTGCAGTGGTTCGGTTTCTCCAGTTCCCAGAACTCCGGCATGACGTATGTATGACGTCACAGTTCCCTACACCGCTACACATCTGATATGACGTCACTCATCGTCATGGAGCAGCCAAATGTACTGCGCGATGTCATCACACATAATACCGATACACACACACACACATTTCTGCGTCCCACTTCCACGGTATCTTTGAATAAGAAGAAACTGTAAACATGTTGTAATCTAGTCAGTTCTTGATCTAATAAAGTTCTCAGAACTACGGTTGTCCGCAAATATTACATTGACTAAATTTAATTAGATGAACGAATGTAATGAGTGAATTCTCATACATTGATGTATTTGATTCAAAATGCGTTTCGTTCGTGTGTGTGTGTTTCTGGTGGAAATCTTGATGTCTGGTTTGCTGGGTAAAACTGTGTGATTACTTCTGGATATAAAGTGATGTTACTGTCAGGACGCTCAGCTCTGTACGCTTCCCTGCAACTGGCTTCCTGCTAGGCATCTGATTGCTCATTTCTCGAGTATAAGGATTCTCGTACAGGTTGGTGTTGGAGGTTCCTCATACTCATACAACTGTACCCGAGGTGTGTTTAATCAGCGCACGGTAAGCGGTATTTGCTGTCTCTTGGTGGCAAGATTGCTGTATTCGCTTCACTTCGCTCATCCTGATACGCGACTGAGCAGAACGTAGCCCTCGTACATTGGCAGAGCGCTAAGCGATCATGAGTATGTATCCGACACAGAGGTATAACTACATGAAGACTAGATAACTAGTACTACTAGTAAGTAGCCCTCGAGTATTTAACCTTGCTTTAACCAATTCAAGAGTAAAACAATCTAATCTCTGATTATGGAAGATCTTGCAAATTCGTTGTATGTGACTATTTGTAGGAGTATAGGGTGTCAGTACTCTAAGTTCTACATACCGTATATAAGTTCCTAAGATAAATACACAAGGAAAGTGACCTGGACGTGCAGGTAGAGAGTGTCAAAACAGCTCATCACACTGCATTCATTGTCCTACTACGAGTAGTTGATGCAAACCTTCCAGGAGTCAGGGGTGTGCCAGTTTTCTACCTTCCCTAGCTCGAGACGAGGCCAGTGTGATGAGTTGTTTTGACAACCCATAACAAACACCTGCCAAGACCAACCTTCCTTCTTGTAACTTTGGAGGAATATCACAAGGGGGGAATAATGTGCACACCGTCACAAATAGAGAGGCAGACGAGTTTAGAATGGCGGTATATTTTGCACAACTAAACTTTCGCGTCTTTAATAGTACAATATTTGAATCAGATCGTGCAACTAGTTATTATAAGACATAAAGACCCCAACCTTTTCCCTATATTGGACGCGTCTCCCCTTATCTTTGGACGCTCTGAGCACGATATTTTGGACCTGTAGTCCAGGAGTTGCACTGCAAGTTAGACGACGTTTGATTTCCGATTATTGTTGTATAGTTGTTTCTATAACCGGGCTACGGTGCTCGAGGATAGGCTCTTGGTGTGGGGAGCGCGGGTGTTTGTTATCTACCGGTAGTCAGTGATAAATTACCAAGGTAGAATAAGTAGTATAGCCAACGCACAGGATCAACAAGTTACGTATTTCACACTAAAATGTTCTACAATAAGTAAAACATAATGACATTCAAATTGGTTGACAATAATTAATTGGTTAAAGAATTTGCGTGTTTAAAAAATGAGATTTATCTGTTGTTTGTCAAGTTTGTTTCCACAACTCCAATTTCACAGCTAAGGAAATGTACAAATTCAGCATATCTTCTAATGTAATCTTGACAAACTTCAGGACATATTTTAAGGGTTTTAATAAAGAGCAGATCTAGAATGAAATGGTTTGAAACATGCTTTGAAACACATTTCTTGTATACAACGTCTTAAAATACATTTCTGTTTCCTTTACGTTTTTCAAGCTCAATTTGGTGTTTATCTTTTTGCGCAGTTCAAATCTTGCAGTCGATTTTAGACCAACTTTCCCATGAGCTTGAACCTTAAAATTTTGAACATAGTTCACAACTAAATAACAATGCAATATAGGCTCAATTAAACTCTTTTAATTAATCCAGTTCTTAAACATGGTCAAATTAAATTTTGAGATTTAGTGTAGTTAATATTAATGAAAATAAATATCTAAATCATGTACTTGGTTTAAGTCTTTGTGAGACTGGCTATGACAAATACCATAACAAGTTTAAACAAATGTAAAAAAAAGTTTCCATAAATTGTTGTTTTAAGAAAATTGATTTTGTATCAAGAAATTAAAAAAAAGAATAATGTAACGTTTCAGGTGAATATGGCTAATTTTTCATAAAGCGTGACAGATTGAGAGTATTTAGAACTTTTGTTTTCCCTGTAGCACCAGTCATTACTTGGTTAAAGGGTTAAAACGCTACAACAATAAAACTGTTTGATTGATTTTTTTTTAAATGTACTAATAATAAATTTAAGATTTTTAGTTGTTATTTTTGTTTGTTTATTTAATTTCATCAAGGAGTTATTACATTAAATATGACTTATCCTTTTGAAGATTTCAGTTCATCCCAATAACAAGTGTCGACTTAACTGTGCTGCTACCCAGGTTCAGAGTTTCAAAAACCAATCCAAACCAGCTTACTGATTGGTTGAATATTTGAGCTACAGCTGATACTCGTAACTGCTATTAACACCATTATGCGCACACAAGGGCGGACAAATCCGTGGATCTGGACGGCTTTCTTAATCTATGGTTAAACAGCCATCCAGATCCGTGAACCTGGACCAAAATCATTGAAACCTTTACAAATGTTACGGTTTTAACAAATCATTCTAATTATTACTATTTTGTAATACGATATCAACAACATAATAATTTTATACTTAATCATAACAGCATTAGAAATTTCTGATACATGTACAGTAAAAATTGTATTATTTAAAAAAAGTAATATTATAAATAGCATTTAAAAATGTTTTGCCCGATGAATTCTTCACTGAATAGATATTAGCCATTTTTTAAACCAAACATGTATGTTTTATATAACGTTTCTATTATTTTCTTAAAACTTTGACCTTGTCATTTCACCTTGTATTCATACAAATAAGCTGTCAGTAACTGTTAATTTTAGATCGCTAACACAATAATATTATTTTACTTAGGGTTTCCAGAATAATATGCATAAAAATAAATAAGTTTGTTGTTGAGAAACAGCTGTTGTCTGCGGTTGGTACGTTTAACCGTTGACTTTCCATCCTGCTTCATATACACCGGACATATCCGCGGACTCTGGGGAGATTTGTCTGCCCGTGTGTGGCCGCCTATTGGCAAAGTCCCATTGATATAGTTTGCAAGATCACCACTGGTGTACAGGAATGAAGTCTGCTCGCCATTACGATAGCTTGTAAGGTGTTATGTAATCTAAAATTGTTGTTTGAATGTCTGACACTGTACAACTGAATAATAGTCGCGCATAGCATAATAGGTATATATATTTAAACTCATATATAACAAATACCATAACAACTATGTATAACATATAATGCTTATATTCTTAAATTACAAAAAAACTGTTTCCTTTTTCCTAGGGAATGTGCTACAGCCTATTCAAAGTATGTATGTTTTCTTGACTGCTGTAGCAAACTTCTAAAAATGCTACAATAGCTTAATAAACTTTAGTAACAATAACGAACAATGCAAATGAAAGCTTTAAAGAGAAGATTGTACTCTCCAGTACAATTCTCATTGTTCTTAACTATTAAATCCTGTTTTCAAGAGTTCTGTGACAGCAACAATTGTAGATACAATATAGTTTTCTCAAAAATGTAGTTGGTTTGTATAGAGGGTGTTGAAAGAGTATAAGAAATAATAGTTTCTAACAGATAACATTGGTGCTTTAAATTTGACAACAGTCGGAGTCCAAAACAAGTTGTCAATTCCACTCCCCCACACATAGGCTACTTAATGTCGGATACCTGAGCCAGGTCACAGTATAATAGCATGCCTGGCCTGATGTATTAAATCAAGGGCGACACGCAGCTAAGCGGCTAAAGCACCACTTGCATGAGTGAATCGAATTTCCTTTGCAATTTGTTACTCTTATTCACTCCGTTCACAGTCTCGCTTTGGCATTCAGCCGTTCTATAGCCACGGGGGTTACGAGGCTGTTTGCTATTTTCATAGCCTCACTTCAGCCTTCGGCCTCCTGTGTGACCACATGCATTACGAGCCTCAGACTTAGTGGTCCATTATCACGGGCACTACGAGGCTGTTCGCTACGCCACATCCTAGCTTCAGCCTTCTTTTACTGCAAGTTTTATTACATAGCGTGAAGGTAGAAAGTATTTTAAATTTTATTGAAATCGAACTACTAATAACGCTGTTATAGCGGAAAAACATCATTTTAACCACCATTTTGAAATAACTACATGGATTTTCATAATTTTTGATGGTGGATACCTTAAAAATACATATTTATTTTGAAATTTCATCATAATCGGATGAAATTTACTGTTTTTAGATTATTACAACCACTTTTCAGACCATAAAGTACTTTGGTAGGCCGATTTTGCTGGCTAACGAACTTGACCAAGATATTTACTAAAGAAATATTTGTTCCAAATTTCATGAAAATCGGACAAAAATGCTACTTGTAGAGAGTACACACATATAAACATATGTATATTAAGTCTTGTAAAAAAGCTCAAAACATGTTCCGGAAGTCAAGATCAATGCTCATTTCACGGTCCCGGATCTGGGTCTTACCATGCTGATGGCATGAATATCTCATTTTTCCAAAGGAAATTCAATAATAATATCCCTAATTATTATTAACAATAAGCAGCCCTCATAACATTAATCTTGATAAATGGGGTTTCAATAGCTTGTACAGGGTGTTTTTTAATGACCAATTTGCAAATTATAGTAAGTCATTCTTTACAAGCACTACATGCTCATAAATATGAATCACTGTTTTTTTTTTTGTAATATCTATTCACTGGGTTGTATTGTTCCAGTAAGATTGTGATTTTGATTTCCTAATTTGATGTTATTGTGAAACAAAAGCTACATGGTTCCTAGCAAAGATCAAAGAGTGTTTATTTTTGAAGAACACTTAAAAACAAGAGATGTTTCTTGTATCAAGATGCGTTTGCAGGTGAGAGTATTCCAAATGAATCTAGCATTCACAGACTTTTTAACATTTTTAAATAATTAGGTTCTGTAAAGAAAAAAAAATAAATTGACCCAATTTTTGATACTTAATATAATTTGGAAAAGAATTTTTGAGCATAAATTTAAATTGAAAGTAAGCTATTCAAATCTTAGGTTAATGCCATCAGGCAATTTAATTCTTAAAATTTAATGATGGGCAACTTCCATATGAATTGATATGTCTATCAAAACACTATTAAGATAGATGTTTTGTAATGTTTATTGTTTTGTATTGTAGATAAATTCATTTCTCTTTTCTTTCTTGAAAAGGTTTTGTATAAAACAAAATATAGAGACTTCTTTCCTTTTACCTCCCCTTTCCTTTAATTTCTATAATTTTGAATATTAAAGCCAGCCATTTCTTTTTAAAGAAAATTCAATTGTACTACTCATAATTAGACATTGTTTTCCTTGTTTTCAACTTGCCCAGGGAGATGGGGCACAAAGAGAAGTTCTAAATTTTAACATACTGTATTTAGAGTAAATTCTTCATTTTAAAGAGTTCAATAATTAAAATACAATGTCATAATGTATTTGAAAGGAAAAAATGACTGAACATCAAAGTGACTTTTTACTTGATAGGTCACACAGCATTTTAACCCTTTTGAGGTATCATTATTTATTTGCATAGTTTGTTTACCCTTAACCTGAATGTATTTTATAGGTATTTACATAAATATACTTAAAACATTTAATTTGTATTTGGTAATGGTTACAAAAACGGCCGTGTCTGTTGTCTATAATCTCAAAGGGTCAAAAAGGTTGTTTCTAGTAAAGTAAGATGCCAAAACCTAACCTCAGTAAGTTGAGTCTATTCTGAATGCTTTTAATTTGTATATTTCCAAAATAGTATGTCAACTTCCTCATGGAGTTTGGAAGAAAAATTATTGAATAAGGCTAGCTAGGTTGTGTTTGGTATCAAATTCAAGATCAGAACAATCAGTAAAGAACAATGCTACAACTGCAACCTCAAAATGTTGACTCTAAAACTTGAAAAATGGCAAAGCTCCATACTTTACATACAATATACAGGGTGGTTATAAATGGTTGGACATGTTTTGGGATTGAGTGAGTAAATAAACAGTTGATTCAAAAACGAGAAGCTGTTTTATTAGGTAGAAAATTTAAATACATTTTATTACTAACAAAGGATAAAAGATTACTGGCACTCATTCTTTTATAAGTAATGTTACAAGGAAACTAAACTATTTCTCCATGCTTTCCGCGGTTTGCACGGAAAGTTTGTAGTCTGAATTCAACCTCACACTGTGTTTTTGAGCATTGCCAGTGTTGTGTTTCCAATAACCTCTCGAACTCTTGTCTTAAGTTCCTCAATGTCTCAAACCTTATTTATGAACTATCTTGTATTTGACATAACCAAAAAAATTCTAATTCCTTAATCTTTACGTTGTTCAGTCATTACACTCTTATAATTTTTGGGAGAGGGGGGTTTAAGGACAGAGTGTTCACAAAGAACGTTCAAGACATTGAGGAATTTAAGGCGAGAGTTCAAGAAGTTATTGAAAGCCTAACTCCAGCAATGGTCAGAAAAACATGATATTAGGTTTAATTTAGGCTAAAAACTTTGTGTGCAAACCATGGAAAGCACGTGGACATGGTTTCCTTGTAAAATTTGTTATAAAAGAATGAATACCAGTTAATAGTTGTCAAATAAAGTAATAAAACCGTTTTATATTTGCTATCTAATAAAACAACTCCCTGTTTTTTAGTAGATTGGCCATTCAGTCACTCAATCCCAAAATGTGTCCAACAATTTATAACCACCAAATCTGTGCCATTATGGATAGTTCCAACTTATTGAGGCTAGGTTTGAAGCGCTACACTCGAATGTACTGGTAAACCTTTCCTTTGACATAGCCAGATTATGACCTATTCTCTGTAAACAAATTTTCTTCCAACTTTCTTTGGTCCTTTCTTCTTAGTTGAATACAAATATTTAATGTTTATAAAAGTAGTTCGCTTTTAAAAACAAAAGCAAACATGAAAATGTCTATTACTAGGACTTTTCAAGCACATCCATTAGTATACCAACGGAGTAGCCTCCCATTTTCATGCTGAAAAACTCATCTACACTAAAGAATGCTTCTGGGATTCATGTAATTATATTTCAGTCACTTCGAACTTTTTCAGCTTTTGGGCATTCTGTTGACAAGTTGAGCTCCTGCCTACGAAGACATGCGCTGATAAACTAATTATTTTATCTGCCTCTTAGTTTGGTTTTCTCCCTGTCTTTACAGGGTAAACGTAAGGTAGAATTAAATAATACTTATAAGGATTTTGAAGTTTCCTCAAAAAACAATTGTGGACAGGGTTCGTGCATTTTCATATAATTTGTTATCATAAGATACTAAACTCACCAGAATCAAAGTCTGAGCTTCCTGGCGCATCCATCCCACCGCTCTGGCCATATTTGTCTGAAACAAAACGTCACATTTACTTACAAAAAAGGAGTTTAATTAATGTTAACCTTCCAGATCTTATGGATTTTCAAAATGTAAGAGGTGTGCGTACATGGAGGTTATTTCCAGGTTGGTTAAAACCTTAGTGAAAAAGCAAAACATCATTGTTCTTACAATATATGACATTTTCATCAACATTTTACCAAAATAAAATACAATACAAAAAATGAAATACAAAAATTACATAACTACAAAACTAGTGCAATAAATTCACCCACTGCAAGCAGGGTTGCACACGGAGGTTAACTCTGGGGTGGCCCATAATGCGAGAAGGCGCATCACGCAAGTTACCTCCAGGCTCTAATGTAAACAGTTAAAACTAATTATTACATTGATGCTGTAAGGGACTAACTTATTTTTTTATCATGTTCTAAGAAAGAAGGGCAAAAAATACACGGATTCACAGGGTTTTGGCTTATGTGTAGGCAATTTGATTAACAAACAGAGATTCACCCGGAGGTAACCTCCGTGATACGACCTCTGGAAGGTTAAGTCACGGAAACAGTCAGGGAATAATTATTCCGCCTTGAAAGATGATTCTATTAATTCTGTTTTCTTTTCTCATAGATAGTTCATCATTACTTAACTTAATCAAGAAGTTTTTGATAAAATAATTACACAACTTTTTAAACTAGACCTATAGAACTATTTTTATTATAGAATACTGACCTAGCCAATTGATGTAAATTTATATTTGAACGGTACAACAAAATAACTGAAAACATCCCAAGAACCTACGCAATAAAACTTATAAGTTAAATTTAGCCCTACAATACATTTACCCCTGACATCAAATGACACTGGATGATAGATTTTAATATCTTAAGCAATCTTAGGCCCTGCAGTCTGATGTGGTAAGGCTCGTACAATGTACATACCTTAGCTTAGGCGGTACCTACTTTAATTTTAAGCCATCTAAGCTATCTCCTAGAGCATAGTTAGACCAAGGCATTAAAGGTTTCAAAATTCAATTCGGATGGCTTCAATCAGGACTTTACCTAGTATATATGTTCTAAAATAGTACTCATATAGCTAGAAATTATAAAAATATAGATAACAAAACATAAGCTAAATTTTGTAACTGTACATCAGAATAACATTGATTTTCTAGTACGTGCTATTTCCGGTTCAATTGTAAGTTTAATTTGAGACAGGGTAACTTGTAACTGATCAATTACATTTTGGAGTGCAACTGTAACGGTAATCAGTTACAATGTTATATTGATATTTGGGTAACTTGTAACTGTAATCAGTTACATTTGGCAAAGGGTAATTGTAACTGTAGTCAGTTGCTCTTTTAAAGTAACTTCTCAAGTCTGGAATTTTTTGCCTACACTCCTAAACCCCCCATAATAACAAAGTGACCAATATCAAAAGAGAAAAACAAGGTCCGCCTACTTTTGGCATATGGAACTGAAAAACAATTGTTTTGCAGTGACTGTCAGTGGAAGGATTACTGAACTGGAATGTGATGAGGGGTGAATAATGGTAGATAGAGGAAGGTAAAATGTAAGCAACAGGCCCCAAGGTCAAACGGTGTGACCACCTAAATTAATCATAAACAAATTGTTTATTGCATTAACACTTCACAAGTTATGGAATTGTCATTTAAAAAGCTAAAATTTACGATACATTCTAACATTGAAATCCCAATCAGACATACAAGTTTGTCAATTAAACTCTGTATCTCATACGTTCGAATTATACCATTCTTGTCCTATAATTGGTCAGTGTGATCCGCATTTTCCCAATCATGTGCCATAAACTTGTCTGTGTTGCACCAGCCTACAACTTAAAAGGGCTTTCAATTTAATTAACCATTCAAAATTATTAATTTTTCGCTATCTTCCAATCGTTAAGTTGATTAATCATTAATTTTAATTCAAATATAACTGACAAGATATAATTAGCTCACAAATATTCATTTCTGGGTGCAACATAAAAAATTGAACTTACAATAATTGGTGGAACAGTACTATCACTATAACTTAACCTAACCTAATGACTGCTACGGACCGTGCCTTTGTACACTTTGTAATTTGCATGTAAACCTATGCAACTTTTACTAAGTTTTATTATATCTAGGCTCAAGGCCTATATCAATTATTAACAGATCCACCGAGATACCTTGTGAAGAATTGAGAAACCCATGTACATTTCTAAACGCATATCTTCTGGGAGAGGGGGTGAGGATTAGTCTAAACGATGAGCACTTTACACTAATTATAATTAAACTGGTCACTTTGTGGTTGTGGTCGGGGCTCGGGTGGCATCCCCGTGCGCACCAAGTTTCACCCATTGGGGGTGCTAGCCGCGCTACCACCAGTTTAAGTGTATATAAAAGTAAAGTTCTTATCATGTAGACAGTAATCCCCCACCCCAAGAAGATACGACAAACGTCACAAAATGTACATCGGGACTTCCATCAATTTTCTTCACAAGGTCTAAACGCCTTAAAAAAATTTTTGTTTGCATAGGGGTCATCTCCTCATTGTGCTAAATCAGTTTATGCTAGTTAGAAATCTAGTCAACATATTGGAATTTTACCCTTTTCTCTCATATCTAACATAGGCCAATCAGAAAATAAACAACACAACTAATTTTCTATTACAACCTCAAATATTTTGACTAACCAAATTCGACGCTGGGCTTTGACCAAAGAAAAGAAAGGTATTTAATAGCCTATCCCTTGTCAAGAGCACAGTGCTGACAAAGAGAAAGGTAAAGTAAATTATTGGTTTGAGGCTACTTCCTTGGCTGCTACACAAAAATAACTTGATAATTCGCAGAGAAGCTCCAAATAGGCATAGGAGGCTAGGGCCTACAAATGCCAAGGCCAGTGTACACTAAAATGTAAAAACAGCAGGGAGTTAAGTCAAACGTAATAACAAGCCTAGTATTGAGTAAAATATATTGACAGCATATCACGGATGGCAATTTTCTCGTTGAAAGGTAATAAGAATGACAATTTTTCAAACTAAGTAGCTCTCATACATTGGATCAGTGAAAATCTGCAACACCTTATACAAACTACATGGCAAATTAGGTTTATATTTGTGGCCAATACCACACATAAATATTGAACCATTTTCTCTGTCAAAACTGAACTGTGTAGGAATGGTAATAACTTGGCAAATCTCTATAGAGAACAAAATTTTATTGTCGAAATGAAGAGAAGATTGTAAAATCGCCATCGCCATCTTGATACCCTTCTCCCGACTGAGGAACTGAAACGTCAAATATTCCTAAAGGAGTACTTGCAACGAATGAGGAGGACTTAAAATGGAACTAGGGGTACTAATATCTATTTCAACAAAGTACCAGGTAAATGTCTGAGCTTACTTTGACCCTGAGGTTGATCATCTCCACTCTCGCGGTCGGACATATCCTTTCCTAGAAAATGATTTTAACCCTCTTCCAGTCTACCACTTCGAAAAGAAATACCACTACGCCAGAGAGACCTGCGCAAGTGAAGCCAAAGAAAATAGATCGTGGTATAACTCAAATTTGGCGTTGAATTAAATACAAATCAATGGTACAGTGTTGGCATATTACGTTTAAATAACAATTTACACAGACACAATGGGTAATTTCTAAAATTATACAACTGCAATTAAAAAATCAGAAAACTTTGACACTTGAACGGGATATGACGTCTTTGTGTTCTGCTGTACAAATGCCTCTGCTATAATAATTTTTGGTAAACAATAACATATGTTTTGGATAGGCAAAGAGACAATCCTAGTAATCATAAAGATTCTTATATGTAACAAGAACAACAATGAAGTCAGCTTGAATAGAAGTGGTTGACATATTAAGTAACTGTCGGGTCACACTACGGTCCCAAGGTTTTCATTTTAATATTGTTTGCTGGGTTGGCGTGGTAGGGATTTACCCGTTCATGTACTTGGCGAATCACAGCGTAATAACGTCGACCGCTTCTATTCATTATTTGTGCTGGCTTCAAATGGCAAAGATAATATTAATATGTTACCATTACCATGTTACCTCGCTACCATTCGCTAAATAAGCAGTTTCCGCCAAACTAGTGGTTTCACGCGCTCTAAGTGCACATAATCCTGTAATGCACGGTTCGACTGAGTGTTTTTTAACTTTCCTTGGGTCGCCGGTCGCTCATTGTCCAGTCACTCTATTGGTCAAACCATTGACTTTAAATGCTATACATAAAGATAATGGCCAAACTATTCCACACAGGGGACATTTATCATCCACTAAACTTTGGAACAAAATGCTATACCAGTGGTAGCAGTATAATGATATTATGAATAGTATTGTGAATAGCTTCGAACTAATGGAAGTGAGAGAATCTAAAAAAACTGTATGTCCGAATGCGATTTTGATGGAATTGTATAAATGCCAAACGTTAGCGTTAAACAACAATTACGACGGTTACTTTATATGTTTAAAATGAATTAATGCAATAAACTCTACTATATCACTATTTGAGATGCAGACCACTCTCATGAGGGTATTTTAAGGCAAATATGTGGTGAAGGATGAGTGTGATGAGTGGTAGTAATGAGTTATGAGGTGTAGTCTTGTTACAAACTAAGGCCGACTCTTCCTTAGATGGATCATTAACTAATAGCCCAATAACCAATGGACACACAAGGAACAACGGATTAACGTGACTTCCGAACCACGCAGGTAAGATATGTCTAAACGATGGTGGGAGTTGATGCGGGTATCTTCAGACATCACTGAGACTATCTGAGCCGCTTTAGACTATTTTTTATTTATTTATTTATTTCAACGGCAAACACCAGTTATACAAAATTATGAACAGTTGACAACAGTGAACAATATAGAAATGATAATTATTATTATATGAATGGCGATAATAATATATAAACGTGGTTTGAACAAGCAATAAAAACAGGAAACAACAAACATGCATTAATAATAGGATAATTGACTGATAAAAGCCCAATGTGCATAGAATAAATAGAAACATGAATAAATAGATAGCATAACAAGATAAATCTACAAGCAATAACAATGAAATAGAATTGAATAATAATTTAAAACTTAACAATGATTAAATAATGAATTAGTCTAATATGAATTGAGCTTTAACTGAAGTGACATTGGATAGATCTATGAGTAATAACAAACAGTAAAATTATGTGGGGTACATTAGAGAAATTGTTGATAACATAATTTGCACTTTCACCGAAACAAGATAGTAACTTTGACACCGGTATGTGGCCCTTTAAAGGCACCACCTGAGGAATACCACTCACTGTGAACTGGTCGAAGCAAGGTAGACCAGGACAACGGTCACACATCATCCGTGGTGCCTGTAGATCCTACTGTAGATTCTTCGTACAGATTTCGGGACTGAAGTGTCCCATCATCAGTGTACCATTGACTTTAAATATACATTCAAAATCAATTAGTGTACCTTCTCTATTCTAACACACTATTGTGGGCGGTGGAGGTGTAGGGGTATTTGTCCTCGGAGAATCCCGGGTGAACTGGTTTGGTGTGGTGGAGCTGACGTCTGCTTCTCTAATTGTTTGGCGAAATTGTAGATGATGGAATTCTAATTACGTCTTCTTTTTTGTTCAAGAGTTAATCAGTGAATCACATAGACAATACGGCACTGGTTCACTCTTGAACATAAAAAAAGACGTAAAGAATTCCATCATCCGCCGCCCTTAATTTCGCAGTCACGTGTTCACAGCCCAGCCATTGTCTTAAATACGAGTATACATTAAAATCAATGGCCCAGCAAACCATGTCGCTCCGTCATCGCCACCGGGGTCGCCCGCCGTAGGCCCAATTACGTTTCGCACTGCACGGCCCGCGAGAGTTCCGCGTGTGACATCCCGCGATACAAACTAAGTGACCGTTGTGTGTGTATATAGTGTATATATTTTTAATATAATGAACAATAGTGTGTTAGAATAGATAAGGTACACTGATGATGGGACACTACAGTCCCGAAATGTACATCTATACGAAGAATCTACCGTAGGATCTACAGGAACTAAAAGGTAACTTGTAGTATCAATAATGTTGGCTGTTGCGCTTTATTTTATAAAACTACAAAAAATATATTTTGTACTTTGTAAAAGTTTTGCAAATTTAAAAAATAAAAATATTATGAATGAAATCTTATTATTTGACCTTAGCTCTAGGGGCATTTCTAAGATCCTAATATGTAGATTTGAATCGTATCCAATCCATGCGTGCAGTGGCGAACTTCGTTCTTCAGATAGAAATGCTTAAAATCACTCCTATGGGTATGATGAAAATGGGTCTGTCTTCACATCACCTCTGTCTACACATTTCTGTCAATAATTTATATTTACAGTGTAAATAATTATTACTTAACTATATTTGACTTTTATATCTCTATTTGCATATTACTAATTCTGTTGTCTTTCATATTGAAACACGGCTTACGTAAAGACCTCTTAGCAACAGTCGTCTCTGAAATACTAAATTACAAGTCTCAAACGCTCTGTAAGTGAGTACTAAATTTCATCATTTAGCCAATTTGCCAGAGATTTAGTATTATTGCAGCTAAGAATCGAGTTAGAAAGTGTAATAGAGGTTGTTTTGCTGAATATTTGAGGATTTTTACTGCGAATGAAGTTTTTTGCCAGTTAGTAATTTTATTTTAATATATATTTATGCCAGCATGGTAAGACCCAGATCCAGGAAATGAGAATCAATCCTGCCTGACACCCAGATTACTTTTTGGGAATTTTTTCAAAACTTTATATACATATGTGTAACATTTAAATTTTTTGTCCGATTTTCCCCAAATTTGGTACAAATGTTCCTTTTGCACCAGCAAAATTGAAACCCCCGTTTCGGGGGATATTTCACTGAAATATGGAGTTTTCTAATCTCAAGTCAGTCAATATCTGCCGCACAGAGTATTTATTATATGTCTGCCGGTTTCGGTGAAATAAAAGAATAAGGACAGTTTTTGTAGACACTTCTTTTCGATAATATGTTCCTAACAGAGAAGGAAAAAATTAAATAAACACACTACAATCATTGACTTTCCTAAACATTTAAAATCAATGCTAAAAATACTCATCAGAGTATTTATTTACACTGTGTGATTGTCCCAGAAGCGAAACCCTAGAGCCCCTAAAGATATATTAGCGAAGCGACTCACATCAAAAGCGCGTCTGAAACCCTATTGGGGTTATTTCATTGACTTTAAATATTTAAAATCAATGGAACATTTAAAATCAATGGTTAGTTAAAGAAATTCCTCTTCAAGTTTTCCTAATGGACTATTTGTTATTATTTCCATATTTTGTGTGTAGTTAATAAAAAGAAAACATACATCCATAGCTGTTTTGGTCTTTGCTGATGCTGATTGGTCAATAGACAATAAACAAACTGTAATAAATATTTCATAACTTCAAGGAATCACCACAACGTGTTTTATTGATTTTGATTGTAGTTTGTTTTAAGTAGTATTTATCTTTTAATTCTGGTCTTATATCACAACTGTCAGTAGTGTTATATTAGTCCAAACCTTGGAATACTAGGTCAGTAGCATATTCTTATAATCACCTAGAGGTTAATCCTAACCTTACCGGCTGAATGTTAAGGGATGACCCAATCTGGGGAACAGTCGGCCCTAGTTTGTAACAAGACTACACATCATCATTCATAAAAACACTTGCCTTCATCCGATATTCACTTTAAAATACCCTCTAGGAGCGGTCTGTGTCTCAAATCAAAGAATTGAGATCTGAGGGATTTTTAGGTGGCTACGATAAAATTAATTGGATGAGTGTTTCAAGGGATGTTGGTGTGTTGTCTTTTTACAAAATGGGACTGTTTCCTAGAATGGGTGATTATTTATCAACCAGTGGCTACACTGCCAACGTCAATGACACTACATACTTTAGTAACGTTACGGTTTCATTTGCTAAAGATTTATTAAGACTAAACAATACGTAACGTAGTGCCTACAAAAAACCCATACAGTTAGCCCAAATAATGCACAATGCATTTCCGTCTTACCCTATTAAATTAACTATTATAATGTTTATTTTTCAGTGCAGTTATCATGTTTTTGGGGGTTCCTGATGACATGAGTGAGTCTGAAAGTGATGACTGCAATCAGAGAGCGTTTGAGGTACCTCCAGCAGAAGAAGGAGAAGATCTCTCAGCACCACCAATGTCAGGAGAACAGTTTTTGAGGAGAGTGATGTAAGTATAGGTGACCTTTTATAGTTACAGAAAATGAGTTTGTGGGAAGGGTTTTCATAAAAATAAATAGCCAAACTAATGTGCACTCTGTGCTCATTATGAGAGTTATGGTTGGTCGTCTGCTTATTTAGCTATTTAGGCCTAACGGGGGCTACTGGTGCTGAAACTGGTTTAATTTGCAATGCAATGGAAAGATTGACAGACATACCATTCCTCAATAGCAGATAGAGCTGCATTTCTGAAGAATCTCTATTTGACAAATTGTAAAGTGTCAACTGAGACCACCTCTAAAAGGTCGTTAATAAATTCATTGAAGAGACGGCCCGATCAATGAGGCCTGGGGAACCCTGGAGAAAGGTGAGAACTAAGTGGAATTAATGGAGATCCTAATAGTGAGTGTGTGATCACAAAAGTAGTCTGAAACCCAAGAAAGTAAGGAATCAGTAATTTTGTACCCCTCCAGTTTTGATACAAGAACAGAGTGATCAACTTTGTTAAAATAATGCTTTACCTTATCAATGTACACCACATCAACCTATTTGTTTTTGTGAAAAGCAGCCGGAACTTAGTCTTGAAAGAAAGCGGTAGGAAGCAGTAGATCTACAACGCTTTGAAGCCATGCTGTGAGGGATGAATGATTTTACTGGTGTGAGGATTGAGTTTATCCACCATGATTCCTCGCAAAGAGCTTTCCAATGGTAGGTTAAATTGTTATGAGTCGATAACTTAATTCTTGTTCTTGGAAGGATCACTACCGTTATGTAAAGGTGTGATGTATCAATTCTTCAATGATTTGGAAGAGACGCATTTTACAAGTTTTTGGAAAGACGGATGTTCGTTGAACAGTAATTGAAGAGGCTCTGCAATAAGAGAAAGACAGTGATAAAAAGAGAATGTCATTAACTTATTTGGCATTTGCTTTTCAATACCGTCTCTGCAGAAATCTGCTGCCTACGGCATCAACCCCCGATTTACACCTGCATGCAGTTTGGCGTCCGTATCAAAATGTTGGGCAGCAATTTTTAAATTTTTTTTTCAGGTGATATGTTTTACCAATGTTTTATCCTCAGACACAATATACTCACTGTTGCTGTTTTTCTTGTAATCTTCACTAATCTTGATCTTCCCAAATCTTGTCATTGACTTTCATTGCTAGTTCATCAGTCTCAACGCTAAGCCCACTAGAAGATCTTCATCATGATCATTACTGCGGCTATTTTTGAAATCAAGAAACCACTGCCTCACTCGACAAATTTGATGATAAATCACAAAAGGTTTTTGCCAACAAATTACTGAATGCACCACAAAACTGATGGGATTTTCTATTGCCGCGCACATTTTTAATAGAAATAGCAATAGAGTAAAGTAAAAAAGAAAGAGCAGGACTTTCAGCCACTTCGGAGAAAACTACTCCCTAGTTTGGTCAGTTAGAAACTCCTGCAATCTTCAGAGGACTACACTAATCTGAATCACTAATCTAATCTAGAATAATCCAGATTGGTGTAGTCCTCTGGCTGAATGGTCTTCAAGCCTCAAATTTTTCTCAGAAAACCACTATCCATCACGTTTTTTCCTTTATAATTGCTATCCGCCACTATTATGAACTTTCAAACTAACAAAGAGTAAAAGCTTCAAGGCGGCACTTTCTGACACTAGGCCAAAATGTCTGCTACTTTCTAGCACCCTTCTTGTTTGGTTTAGATTTATTCAATTTTCCTCTCACCTTGAATATTGTGGATTTATATATCTTAACCCTTTGCGGTCTTAATTTATTTTTACATTTTTGTAAAAAGCCTCCCGTATGGGTTTTCTCAGTCCCCTGTAAGCAAAATTTCAGCAAAACCCCTCTCTGGTACGGATGTGCATTACCAGTCATTGAACCACTCCTCTAAGCGCGGGGATTTAGCGCTTCCCTAAGCTCAAAAAGCGCCTCCTAAGCACTATAACCACTAAACCACCCGGGCTGTTTGTTGTGGGCTGTCAAACTCATGCTTGAGTTGCCGTGGGAGGTGGTAGTTTGGGTGTTCGACTGGAGTGCGTTAGTGTAGCGTAGTCCTCGCATATCAGAGACTGTTTCAACCGCAACCTATACTGCACATCCAGCGTTCAAAAGAAATGGCTTTGCCGACTATAGTGAACACGAGACCTCAAAGGGTTAAATGTTTCATTAGTAAAAAAATTTGAAGACAAAATGTTTGGACCAAACCGGTTTGGTCCAAACATTTTCCCCTAAATTGTTTAATACTAGATTAGCTATTTAGCGTTTATACTTTATACAAATTAAGATCTTATATGTTTCATATTTCAGAGCAGAATCTAAGCGGCTGGGAAGACTCCTGTTGTAGCCCAATTGAAAGACTTGAGATCTAAACCAGCTACTTATAAAGTACCTGAAGTGAGTAACATACTGGCAGTAATTATAGTTATAAGATATTAATGAATAAATATTTGTGAAATTTTAAGATTACAAAAGCAACTTTATTCTAACTCTTTGAGTTAGAAGGTTAAAATCTGAGGGTACCCAAAAATAATAGACATTTCATTATAAAAACTATGTTTTATTATTTTTTTTACAAATTTTTCTGTATACCTTCAGTATACTCTCCATTTAATGCAATGCATTTGTTCATCCGGTGCTCTTATGGTTTAAAGCACCCCTCATACCACTTAGTCTGAATGGCTGCATGCTCCATCCTTGTTCGCCTTTTCTCTTCTTCAATTTCCTCATAACGGTGACTTTTTATGTCATTTTTCATTCTGGATGACAGAAAAAAAAAAGTCGTGTGGGAGCGGGTGGCAGTATGATTATTAGCATATAAGTTATTAGCAAATACTTGCTGCATCAACAAATCCAATCACTTCTTGGACCCTTATTTACAGACTTTTTGTTCTGCCGTTTTCACGTAAAACGTAGTTCTGACTGGACCTATGGAATGCAATGTTGTTCAGTTGTATCTAATCAAAGAAGTCAGAATCCTGGTTTGCGATGTGAAAACGGCACGGAAAAACGGCGCGGAGCGTTATTATTACAAAAACTAGAACTTTTCACTAAGCACTTTCAGTCCAATCCACTAGATGGACGTTCCAAGTAAACTTAAATTAAGAAGCGGTTGGAAAGAGGGGCCTGGGGTCCAACTTGGGGTGCCGCAAATAACAATCTGGAAGCATAGATCTGTTGATGCTGCTGCTCATGAGAACTTTCACCAACAAATGAGTGTTTATTTCAAAGATTAAACCATGTTTGTTCTATAAGAACATAGACCACAAAATTTCAAGTAACTATTCTATTTGGCTACTGAACTTAATGTTAGTGTTTCAGGACTAATGGATCTATCTATTGCTTTCAGAGAAAAACTTTCCTTAGTTTAGCACATTAATCTACTGAAACCATCGTTTGCAAAATTTCACCATGGTAAAATCCCAATCCCGGTAGTGCCCCGCAGGTTCTTACGGGCCGCCTCTAACTTATAGCTACGTTTCAAAATAAACTTATACTTAATGTTAATTAAAATGTTTCAAATAACTGTTTTATTAACTCAACATTATTTGTCAAACCTTTATTTTTGTAAGACCAAATCTTGTGCTAAAAATAGATTATTTATCCCCCAAATTTTGTTGCCCCTAGACTTTGCTGCCCTAAGCACGCGCCTGTTTGCTGGCCTATTCCAAAGTAAATCACTGCTCCCCACCTCGCCACCAACTGATTCCCGTTATTTTTGGGTTGAGATAACAGTTGAAATAAATGGGAGGCCTTGTTCATGGAACATTAGTACTGTACAATGAAACAGGCAGTCAGCTGCTATTCAGTCAAGGTCAGAGACCCCTTTCTCTTCCAACCGCATTAGTCATTTCATGTTATCATCTTTTGTCTGACCTAGCTTGGGACCGGCCTTAAGTAGTGGAAAAGGCTACGTCGGTTGTTTCTCAGGCCACAACATTTTTAAATTAAATAAACACGCAATAGGCTTTCTTGTAGGTATATTTTTACAATCCAATCATTATGATTGTAAAGTTTGTTTCGAACATACAACCATAAGTAGTAAGCAAGATATAAAAACTCTTCTTTACTGAGATATAAAAAAAGTTGTGGAGAGTAGTTAGTTAACAAGTTTGGTTTTGATAATTTTTAGTGTTGAGGATTTAATATAAGATTGGGTATTTCTAAAACACACCAAATCTTAGAACATTAGACTGGAAAAAGGATTTAAGCAAAGAAAAAAGGGGAGGTACATAAAAACTATACAGGGTGTCGGTGAACTCTCTGGACATACTTTGTAGACATGTTCCTTGGGTCAAAACAATAATATTTTACCATATAAACAGGGGTCTCCGGCGCTTCGTTGTCCGTCTGTCTGTGTGGATGTGTTTTTTACTAAAATAATTACTAAGCTTAAATAATTAATAGCTAAGGTCCAGAAGACTGGCTTCTCCTCTTGACGTCTTAGTCTTAAACGCAAACTTTTTTGGTAAAATCTTGAACCCAAATTTTCTTTCCTTTAAAATATTTTTGCAAAATGAACCCTGAGTAATCAGTTGTTTTAGTCTTCTGCTTCACCAGAGTCAGAGATACTAAACATGGTTAGTTTAACAAGATGGCCGCCCTTGTAAACAAAGATTTGAATATGATTGCTATGCTGGTATTAAAATTAAATGTGGTGAATTTATCACTTAATATTATTATTTATTAATTGATTATTAATATTATTATCCTTAAAATGTTTATATGTGTTATTCAAATTTTACATATTGTCTGTCTGTTAGGTAATGACGTTCGTTATGGGTTATGATTTCAAGTTATATTATTGTGATGATTTAGGTTTCAAATATTTAGTGTGTCAAAAGCCAACAAGTATTTCATAATACAACCAAAAATAGCAAAATAAACATAAATAAGACACACACTGTGTGACTACATCTTAGCTAGGTTAACCTAGGCATAATTAGCCTATGCTGTGTATTCCCAAATACTGTAGCGTCACACAGGGTACTATAATTATAAATTGTGTGCAAACTGCAGTATTTGCTGGCAAAAACTACTTAATAACTATGAAATGTGGTTAAAACTGGGGTGAAATTGACATAAAACATGGTTCAATATAAACTAAACAGATGAATTTGCAGTTTCCTGGGTCAAAAGAGTGCATTGAAGAATTCAAACTTGACCGAAAAGGGCAACTAGCATGTCTCAAGGATTTCACCATGTTGCGAGAAAAGATTGAAGCTAAACGCAAGCAGATTGATCATACAGGGATGTTCATCAAACTGCAAACATCTCTAGTAAGATGACTTTTTTAAACTGTGATGTTATTCAATTTATTTTAGATCTAACAATCGAAAGTAATGTAGGGTAAGCTTACAAAGCTAGGTATTTTGTTTGAATGTATTATTTTAATCAAACTAAAAGTGAGAAATATTTATCTAGAATGTGATGAAGTCCATTATAGGGGTTGAGCTTTTTAGTTTTTTGTAAAAAGGCGAGGAACAATAGTTTTTAAAGAAATACAGTAGACTCACTCTTGTTTAGACTGGGTTGGTTCTGTCAGTATCTGGTTTAGTCGGCCACCTGAGTTTGAGAGTCACAATCAGCCAATTTTTTTTATCAATCGGCTAGAAAAAGGTTACCAATAATTGACATTGTTGTTGAAAATTCTTGTTATTCTTGTAGTTCAGTCTTATTCGAACTTTTAATATTATTTTGTATTGAAAGAACCACTCCATTAATGTTTAGGTTTTATCGGTTAGATCTTTCAGGAGCAATGCTCGCACATCAGACTGACAGTTGTTAGGCTGGTCTGATCTGACATTGCTTGTGTCTAAATAATAAAACCTTTCAAGATCATGACTACAGCGTTATTAAACTTTGAGAATGGAATCTGATGCATATAAGAGATGGTTGAAACGTCTCTGATATAATCTATTCTAAAGGCGAAATTAGCTCAAATTGTAGTTTCAATGACAAACAGCTGGTTTAGTGGTTATAGTGTACAGTATATCACAGCTGAGTTCGAATCCCACCGGTTCTGAGTGCGGTGCAATGCTAGTTGTTATCCAGTGAATCTGTCACTGAATGGCTCATCAAATCAGTAGGAGGTCACTTTTGAGTTAGCTAAATCAGCTTAGAGGTGTGGTTCAATGACTGGTATGCACATTACCAGATGTTTTGCTGAAATTTGCTTACAGACTGGAAAACATACAGCTTTGAATTTAAATAAAACACGAATTAACATTATTGAATTAGTGGTTCTATACAACATTAATATTATTACAGATGGCCCAGCTTAGCTGAACGTGCGGCCACTAGTGTACTAGCTGTTCTGGTTAAATTAACTCTCATGTTACCATAGAGATACATTAATAAAACAGAACAGTTGTTTATAACACACACAATATTACACTCTTCAAAGGGTTTGTTCCAGTTTTTAGCTGGTCCGGCCTGGGTTTGGTCCTGAAGTGGCTGAACTAGGGTCTGAGTCTGTTGGTTGTTCTAAAAATTGCAGTGAGGTGGTCTACTGTCAATATCACACTGTAATCGCAATGAGTTATTCTACTATAGCAGACCATTAGGTGTATTATCCTTTGAGCACTTCAACACATTTATGACAGTTCAGGAATTTAAAAAGAAAGCTTACAACTACTGGTCATTTGTATAAAACGTGATCAGGTTGAAATGCACAACCATATTTGCGTGTGAATTCGGTTAAAAATGATAAATTATTATTGTCTTGAATATGATATCTACGTTAAAATATTTTTCAGCGAAAGAAAGAAGAGGAATCTGAATGGCTTGAGTTCTGTACTCTATTAAGCCAAGACAAGAAAAGTCCGTTAAACTTATCAACTGTCACTTGTACTGCCATTCCTCAGGTAAGAACTAAAATCCTAAAAATGGTTATTTTTAGATTTTTGAGATTTAAGTAAACTGACCAACTAAATTGTTTTATTGAAGCTATTTGCTTGTTTTCAACCAATTCTCCAGTTCAGAGTTGTCTATGGCATATCTAACAATATTCTTAAAACCATTGTTCCCAGTCTTCTGAATCCTCTGGCAGTTGCTTTAAACATATCTTTGAAGGATGGTAACTTTTCTAGTATGCTTAAAATGTCGAGAGTGTGCCCAGTTTATAAAAAAGGGCCTGTAAACAAACCATCATTTATCAACCTGTATCTTTAATTCCTGTGTTGGGAAAGCTCTTTGAAACTTTGATCTATGATCAACTTAACACCTTCTTTGAGTCCCACAACCTTTTCTATAAATGGCAAATTGGATTTAGAAGAAAAAAATCTACTACTCAGGCACTTGATAGCTTAGTGAGGGAAGTCTTACAGGCTTTCGAGGAAAAGAGACTTGCCCAGGCCACCTTGTGTGATTTGAGCAAGGCTTTCGATTGTGTCGATAGTCAAGATCTCAATCAAAAGCTGTATTATTACGGGCTTGGTCCTTTACCTGTTGTACTTATTAGTTCGTACCTCAGTGACAGAATTTATTATTACGGGCTTGGTCCCTTACCTGTTGTACTTATTAGTTCGTACCTCAGTGACAGAGTACAAAAGGTATTGAAGGAAGTAGACCTGTGCTCAATATTGGAAAGAGTAATAAAAATAATTTTAAACGTCAAAACCAATATTAAAAGTTTAAAACGGAAACTTTTTGAACGGACCTGGCGATAAAGGCATTGCTTTTGAAAGGCCTCGTCCATAATAAAAGTTTTAAATATTGGTTTTGACGTTTAAAATTATTTTTATTACAAAAGGTATGTATAAATAATGAGTGTTCACAGGTGGCCAATGTTAAGAACGGCGTCCCTCAGGGGTGACTAGGGCCATTACTATTTTTGGTTTGTATAAATGATTTGCCTTTCTCAATTGCAGCCACTACTATTCTCTACGTGGAGGATACAAACTTTATAAATGTTGGGAAAATTCTACGAGAAATTAACATTACAACCCAAAATACATTTACTGAAGCCTCAAATCGTTATCTTTTAAATGAGACAAAAACCTAACATATCTTATTCAGCGTTAAAGCAATAGACACACAAATACCACAATTTACACTTTGCGAGAGTGTCAAATTTTAAGGAGTATTTGTTGATCAACAATTAAAATGGGGCGCTCATATAGAATATCTGTCACAAAGGTTATCTTGAGTCATTTTTTTGCCAAGGCACCTTATGCACTGCATACACATTAATCACGTAAAATCAGCTTATTTTGCTCACTTTCAATCAATTCTCAAATACGGACTCGTGATTTGGGGGAACTCAAGCAAAATTTCGGATATTCTTGTCTTGCAAGAACGGGCAATTAGAGTTATATCTCCATTATTATCTCCAATTAGAGTTTATTATTAGAGCACTGTAGGCCCTTGTTCAAAGATCTCAAAATTCAAACTGTAATAAATTTATATATATTATGCAAATGTATAGGCATGTACAAAGTGTAACTCTAAAATACTTAATCAAGACAAAGTAAAACTTATCCTCAAAAAATATCCAGTGTTCCAGCCATCGGTTAAATTTTATTCATACTGAAACTCTTTATTAATAAACTGCTTACAGGTGAAAGTCTGGTCCTTGTTATCATATTTGGGGAATGGATGGAAGACAAGCAACTGAGTATTATGGAGGGCTGCCACTGGGTTTACTGTTTACTTGCCTGTCTTGAAACTCCTGTTAATCCTGATGTTCATGCTGATTTACGACGGATCGCTAGAGTTCTTATTGATTACAGAGCTCAGATGGTGTGTAATATTTTGTTCCAACTTTCTCTGGCCTACAAGTTTGTTTTCAAAGTTCCATTGTTTGTTTTAAAATAACCCTACATTGAAACTACAGAGGTTTCTCCTATGACTTTTTTCAAAATTTATCTTACAATACATTGGCCTATTAGTATAAGTACCTCTCTATCATTCATCTAACAATGGTAAATTGCTGACTGCCCCTTTCAAACCAACTAACAGGGTGAGTCTTAAACATTGATATTTACCTGGAGGAAACTTGTGAGCGCCCGATCCGGTAGAGAATAAGCAGTTATAGTGTTGTTGTGTAAATTTCAATTATATGTATTGGTTTAGAGAGATTTAAGGATCTTAAATTCTTCAAATGCCTTTTTGAACACATTTCAAAATTCAAACTAAACAACAGTTATAACAGTTTAAAAACTTCATATAGCCAGTATTACTTTAATTTGGTCAACAAGATCTTTCAAAAGCTAGGCTCTCTTTGTTAGGTCTGACCACAAAATAATGAAAATATCCAATACTATGGCTCAACTACTCTAATTATTTAAAATTAAATTTATGATAAGATAGTTAAAATTAACTTAGTAGGTACCATATGGTGTTTTGTTTATTCATTTACTTTATTTGTGTAATTTAATTTTGTGGTCAGACCTGACAAAAGCCTTGATTTGAAAGATCTTGTCGACCAAATTAAAGTAAAGCTATGGTTTCCTAGAAAAAAGTTCACGCTAAATTATGGCGTTATTAGGCGTTGGGCAATAACCCATGGGCTAACACAATATTTAGATGTAGACAAAAACAACTTTTGACATGTTGTTTTTAGTTGTCAAAGGTTAATTGTGTATTAATATGGACAAGCTAGACTTTAGTTTACAAAACAAAATGTGTCACCTGGTGAGAAAAACTTTAACTAGTTTTCACCGCTAACTTTCGATCCACCGTTTTCAGGAAACCACTCTCATCTGATTGTGAAAACAAAACTCACCGTCATATTACGGCGTGTTGCGGTCGCTTCTGAAACCATAGCTTAATATGGCCATATGAAGTTTTTAAATGTTCAGTAGAGCTCATAACCCTCTAAACAAGTTATAAATTTAAATATTACTTGTTTTTAATACAAATGATACAAAAATTGTATAATAATTATAAACACTGTAATATACTCGTTTGTTTATTGTATTTGAACAAGTTAAAAAGTTATTTATTAATGAAAATTGATTTGCCTGTATGAACCAAAAATAACTATGTACTGTCATATTTTTATTTTTTCATACATGTTTGTGTGCATTTGGAGGAAACATTCGATGGTATTTTTATTTTAAAGTTTGATGCCTGGGTTTTAGACAATTTTAAATAAATAGAGTAGTTGGGCCATAGGATTGGATATTTGTATAATTTGGTAAATTAGAAGACAAAAACCAATTCTTTTGATAATCAATTTGCAAGGCCTTTCACTAGCATATACAGACGACACAGTGTCTGTCTCAACTGTCTAATTCCTGTTTTAATTTTAAATGGTTCTGAAACTTCTCTCATTCATGTTACTTTTGATTTTGTGCCTGTTTTAAATGTGTTGTTGATTTAATGCCAAAGTTTTAAGATCTAGACCATGTTCTTTTAGAATCTAGAATAGTGACTCAATCAATATTGGGTCAGATGACATGATTGTGTCCATTTTGTTTAAATGAATTGTTAAACATATGTTTAGGCTTCAAAGTGTTACCAGGGAAGACACACTTTTTTTATTTATTACCTATATCTACAAGCTGAGAAAAATTATGTGTTTCTTACAGGAGAGTCCTGATCCTGAAGTCCTACCTCACTTGAACCTGTTGATATGCATCATAGGAAGATATTTTGAACAGTCGGACCTTGCAGACCCCTTAAAGTAGTACTTCTAAATATTGTGTGTACAGTCTTTCTCAAACTTCTATTGTAAGTATTGTATTTTTAAATTAAAGATATTTATTACAACTGTTGGATTTTCTAACCCGTAGTAGGCTCTAAAGAACAAATCCAAAAATCAAATCTGAAACAAAAACTTCCAAATCAAATGTCCTTTCTGCAAAACCAAAATGCACAAACGGCAACTAACAAGGAGGATGAGCTTACTCTCTTATGCGAGGAACTCAACCCAGACCTGCTTGTCATTACCGAACACTTGCTTGAATCCAAATCTTATCTTAGTCACCGAAAACAATTTGTAGGGATTTCAGATGTGAGGTCAGGGAAAGGGGACTGAACTATGGGGTGCCTCAGGGCTCCATACTCAGTCCTCTACTCTTTCTAATCGTCAAGCGATGTTGGCTCATCGGTACACCACGACTGGTCCGATGCAGATGACCGACTCTCTGTTACAATGCAAAGACACTAGCAGAACTGGAAAAAATCACATTCATAGAGCTCTACAGTTCAATTCAACACTTCAATGAGCTCAACCTCAAAACAAACCCAAACAAATCATCCTTCATTCATTTTTGTTTGCGACAGTCAATCTCAGATTGTAGTCCTACAGTCATATCTGCTTGACAAAATTCCTTGGAATACACCTTGATCGAGGGTTGAATTGGGATTGTCACGTAGACAGTGTCTGCTCATAATCAGCCTCAGGCATTTATGTTTTGAGGAAATTGGCCAAATATTGCCTCAATCAGGTACTGATGACGGCTTATTATAGACTAATCTACCCACACCTGGCCTCTGGACTAACATTGTGGGAGGCTGCTCAACACAAACTTTTGAGTGTTCATTCTTCAAAAACAAGCAGTCGAACATTATAAACTGCAATGGAGAGTCGCAGAACCAGCATTCAAAAGATTAAAACTGTTGACTTTACCCTGTCTCTACATTTTAGAAGCGTGTCTTTTCAAATGTAAATGCAGTAAGAGGAATTGATGTACACTCTTACGAAACCAGAGACAGGAGAACTATCGAACTGGGAGACACAGAGCGATGGTTCATGAACGTTTGCCCTCACAGGCAGGAGTTCAGTTTGTCAATATACTTCCAAATTCAATCAAAAGTGCTACAGAGCCAAAGGCTTTCAAAGCTCGTCTAAAACCAGTTTGGTGCAGAAGCATTTTACAGTTCAAACGAGTTTTGGCACAATGGGATATTGGAGAATCAGACTAACAGGGGTAGAACTGGAAAAATTTGAGTAAATGGGAATAATACGAATGTAAGTTATGTATGTTTGAAAGGGATCTAGATGTGGATGAATGTAAAATTTTATATCAAATATTAGGTGATTGAGATACATGCTTGTAAACATGTCAATTCAATAAAATATTTATTTATTCTTTGATTAGTGTAACCTCTTTGGAAGATCCTCTTTCCCTTTCTTTTATGGTCACACAAGAATTGTATATTTCTTTGAGAGATATTCATAATAAGAGACACCTTGCAATGAAAATTGAATCAGAGATTCAATCGACCCGTTTCAAGATTTGGACACTATGCTTTTCTTGATTGACAGTACATTCCCCAAAGCAGTCAGTTGTGATATTTATATGTTCAAGCCCTAATCTGTGGATTCCAGGCTCTATGGGTCACCGCTTCATTTGTTAAGCGAATATTAAACAGATTATGCAGATTTAACAGATTTATGAAGAAGAGGACGAGTTTTAGACTCACAGTGCATTGTCAAAGTTTAATAATATATCTTTCACATATATTTTTTTCTTTCATTTTACTAGGATTTCCTGCCTTTTTAGATAAATTATATCCATGAAAAGAATTGTTGTTTATTCATCCATTTATTAAAAATCATCATCATGCACATTTGTAACATGTTTTGTAATGTCTTTATCTACTATTTGTTTAAAATTCACAATGCCGGTATGATTACATTAACATAGAATTCGATGGACTTTTCTACCGGTTATTGCATCTAAAACTACATACTGTACTATCAAGTGAAACTTAGCGTAAATCATATTCTAATCCTAACTAGTACACTTAACAACAGAAACATTATGATCAGAAAACTTGTCTTTGGCTCTCATATTACCGTTATAACTCTATTTAGTATTTTTAACAAAAGAGAAAAAAATTAGAAACTGCAAAAGCTTATATTTTGGCTATGTTTGTTATAACTATGCAATTTTGAACTAAAATTAGTTTTCCTAATTAGTATTCAATATAAGAAAAACTAATAGAAAAATAACCTTTTTCTCTAAGGTGAGGCCAATTTGTTCGATTCTTTTTACAAGAGGAGCTTTGCAGCTGGAGTACAACATCCGCTCCTTGATAGTGCATGAGTAGCCAGGCATGGAGTAGATGAACACTGCAACATATCCAACCATCAAACTCTAGCTAATAATTAATAAATGATTATCTTTCGTGAAAGTTATTCTCAAGTTCTCCCTAATAATCTGCACTACTTTAGCTAACAAATAACCAAAAGGTGTTACACTTTCAGATCACAGACAAGATTTTTTGGATTTGTTTGATACAGCCTAATTATGTGACAACTGTCAAAAGACTGAAGCCTTCAGTACACTTTCAGAACTTTGTTGAAAATTGTAGCTTTTTAACATTTTGAAGCTGAAACCCGAGTCCTGCTTGGGCCGTCTATTGATGAAGTAGTTACCATGATTGCTAGTAGGCTGTTTCAGCCGCAAGAAAGAACACCTGCGAACAGCTTTTACACTTATGTGAGAATGGCCTTTTGGTCTAAAGCCTCAGCTGGCAATTTAGGTCACTCGGTTGTCGCGGGTTCAATCCATTTCAAGCTCACTCACATGTGGTTTAGTGATAGGGAGAGCCCATTTTAAATAAACCGTGGACGGCAAGGGTGGAAGTTGACAGCGTAAGGGAGTTTAATATGGATTGCTAAAAATTATTTGCTACTTTATTTGCTTTGTATAGAGAAGGAGGACACATTTTTTTTGTTATTGGGTCTATTTCACTTCAATTAAGAGATTGCAAGTAACGACATTCCATTAAGTCACAACATAAGTCAAATAAACAAAAAAAACTGTAATTTTTAATAAATTGGTCCATGCTTCAAAGTGTTAAAATAAAAGGATTTTAACGTGAACAAGAAAAAATATTGTTTTTTATAATACAAGAGATCAGAATTATTTTAGTCAAAGGCTCTAGCATTCAGGAATTTCAAAGGTCTAAATATACAGTTTGATTTGTATGTTCAACATACAGTTGAACCTCAATATAACGAATGTCAAGGGATTTGTAAAATTTCTTTGTATCAGGATTTTGTTAATCTGAGGTTCGTTATATTGAGGTTGAAACCAGACACATTTAAGTTATATAGAGGTTTTGCAAACTTTGGTGTTCAACCTCAACATATTGAGAAATCTATAACAAATACACCTCAATATGCAGTAACATTCCCTATCAATGCTGATACATGCGTTAGATGCATTGGTTACCCTGGAAATTTTAGGCAAGAAGGAAAGTAAAGATGATAATCAACAAAGCCATGCTATTTTTTACGAGTACATATTTAATAAATTGATACTGTAGAAAGTCTCCAGTTACATACAAAGAAATGATATTTTTGCTTTTTGTGAGAGTTCATGATTGGTTTCAATCGTCATCTTTGTGGAAGAAATCAGAATTGTAGTTTGTTTACAATGATTTGAACTAAATCTGAAGTGCAATTCAGCTCTTTGGTTGAATTTATAACACTATCACTTAAACACCTTTTTCCCCAAACAAATCTTTCAACATTGGGGCTGCACGCATCTTTCACTGTCGGCTCAGGTTGAACATCTTTCACTTTCATCTTCACCAATCTCCTCTTCTTCTTGGTCTTGGGCTGAAGGAATTTGAGCCACAGAAGAAACAATGTCACTATCAGTAAGTTCCCACATACCTTCACATGGTAAATAGAAGGTATATATGGCTTCGATGAGTGGGGATGTCCATTCGAGCTTGTCATGCCTTGTGGTTGCACTACACTCTCGGAAATTGATATATAGGTTGGGCGATTCGTTATAGAGGTGGACTCGTTATGTAGAAGTTAAGAGTTCCTGAATTTACCGTTATATTGAAGAATGTATTGACTTTTGGGGAGACCAAAAATTCTTTATATCGAGGGTCTTCAAAGTGTTTCTTGCTATAGGGTGTAATTTGTTAGGTGTTATGGAGGGAATTGGGGGTTTGAACAAATTAGGATTTATATCAAAAGGATTTTTGTTGTATGGGGTTGAATTATATCAAGGTTCCCTACTTTGGTATTTTTAAACAATCAAACATTAATGGACAAAAATTGTTAAAACTCAAACAAAGGCTGAAATTTTACTCCTTTCCAACTCTTTCCCAGCAAAATTCATAATATCACATGTCCTACGATGGTTTTGTTGATTAAAAGTGCATTCATTAATAGCTTACCCACAGATTGGAGATGGTCACATTCATACATGTGGTTGAAACGGAAAAGGTGGTATCGAGCAGAATCGGAGGGCACAAGGTTTGGAAGTTTTGAGACATCAACTTTGTCCTTCTTCACCAACAAAATTCGTTCATTCTCAATGTCTGTTAAAAATAATAATTTTATTGGAATGGTTTAAAGACTGTATCAATTTAAAAAGTGAACAGAGTTAAGAGCCAGCTATCACAGAACATTAATAGGACATGAAAATAATGCCTTAGCAGAAATGGTAGGTCTAGGTAGAGACGTTCCTCCGTCATCTTAACATTTGGTGAAGAAATCACCATTCAGGTGTTTGAACTCTCCAAAAATGTTCCCTTTGACACTCAATCTTATAACCGTCTTGACTGGAAAGGAACATTTGTCTGTCTGTCTCAACTTCTATGACAGGCAAATTTAATCACTGTACCTTAATTTAAAAGAGGTTAGCTGCAAGCATCATCTGCTTAGTTTGTTAAAAGAAACTAGCTGTCTCTGACTTTTCTAACCACTTCAGGAGAAAACTAGTCCCTATATTAATATTAGGGACAACAATTAGCATTATTTTGTTCTACAAATATAAAACTTTCCACTGATGTACATAGTGGTTGACTACAATTCACCAACCCAAAATATAGAGAACACATTGTACAACTCAAAAATGTGAAACATCTTTGGCTCTTTGCCAATAAAACAGTTGGCAGTGTGTTGAATCTGATTTAAATGTACACAAGACATATTGAATTTTACCTATTTTGAACTGCATATAGTTACAGCTGTCTAGAGCCAGATCCTCAATGGCTTTTTCTGCGCAGGCTCCAGAGGAAAGGCGACACCTCCAAGTGTTTTCGTTCGTTGAGTCGATACTGACAGTTGTCAGGTCATGAGAAATGTTGGCTAATTCCTCCTCCCTGGATGTTAACGGTGCCGGTGAGTTTGCCGCCAGCCGGGTTTTTTTTAATCCTGATAATGTTACATCCTCCTAAAGTAACAAGTAAAAAAATCAGGTCTTATACTATTTTACTTACAAAATTAAATTGGTCAAATTTACAAAGACAAACATACACAAATGATTATAAGACGAGGAATAAATTAATCATTACAAAACTCAAAAAACCAACATTTGAAGTTTGATTTACGTGGACGTACAAAGTTTGCCAGATAGCAGTGGTGACTTCTATAGAGCACATGAGACGTGAACCCCTTACAAAATGCAGATTTTGTTAAAATTTACATAAGTAGGAATGGTAGAAATTTATTTGTTAGTTTCAAAGTAAGCCGTCAGAATGAGACACTCTGGGCTGGCGCCTGAGCTTTTACTGCGGGCAGCAAGTCAAACTCCTGAGCAGGGCTGCCTGATTAGCGCATCCCTGTTCCTAATGAAAGTCGGACTGGTCCATTTACCCTCCAGAGGGAATCCGCTTCTGGCACAGAGCTTAGAAGAACTGCTTCTTCAGCAACTTTATGGCTTCTCATAGTTGGATAACGGCTGGATTCCCGAACACTTTCGGCCAAATTAGTGCCGCCTCCGATCTCCTCACTGTTGTTATCTCAGTGTCGGGGCGTCTTTACATTTGTCTGCCAAAGCGTGTTTCTGTTGTATGTGTCATTTAGTACGATGTTACGTTTTTAATAATGAAGCGAAAAGAGTGTACAAAAATACAAAATATGTGAGGATTTAAACAAATTTTGTTCGAAGTTTTAAGCCTTTATAATTATTTTCCTGCGGGTTATTCTCGTTTAGTTTTAGGTTGTGAATAAGTTTAATAGGGTGCATATTTTGACATATTACAGTGTGTTATCTCTAGTCCTTCAGTTCTTGCATAGAATTTATTTTAACTCCAGTAAAGTTTCATTCATGATAATTTAAGGTATACATTATATATTTATGTATAATATGTTATACCAAATGGTAATATCAGAAAAAATTGTTGGATACGAAAAGAATAAATTTGATAATATTTAACTTAAAACCCATGTTTTAAGAAGCCTTAAAATGTGCAAAATTTTCGAGGAGGCCAGACCCTCCCTTTTGCTGGGGCTTACCCCTCAGCAGACCCTGGGTGGTGTGAACTCCCAACATTAAGCAGTCCTTGAGCCGCCACTGCCAGATAGTACAAGTAATGAAAATAGACTAGTAAGGTTTAAAATCAGGTTGAAACCACTCCTTATCAAGAAGTATTTGTTTTAGAATTGAGGCTGAGATCCGACTCTTGTATTGTAAAAAAAAATACTCTTGTATCTTAGCAGTATTTTTGCCGTGAAGGCTAGATAGAATGCACCTTGCACTGAGCCTGCAACAGGGACCGGTTTTCCCCACACAATCCAGTCTGTACATACAGGGTGCCACAAAAATGTGTATCTTGCTATGCAGAACCGGATTCTGCATACAAAAGTGAGTCGAAAATGACTAGTAACCTTTTTTATTTTGGTTTAATTCAGCTGTAATCCGCTATTTTGTAAATTAAAAAATAATTAATAATTCAAAAACCTTTTAAGGTCTTTTTATGAAACTTAGTATAAACCTTAATTAATAACATTTTCCAACAATATTTTTTATCCAACTTATCAAATTTCAAAATGGTGGCCATTTAAAAGTTTTAAAGTCAAATAGAATCAAATTTGAAATATGATAAGTTAGATAAAAATTATCTTTGGAAAATGTTATTAAGAAAACAATTAAGGTTTATAGTTTATACCAAGTTTCCAAAAATATCTCAAAATATTCTTAAATTATTATTTCCAAAAATGTACATGGCGGATTACGGCTATACTAAGTCGAAATCAAAACAATGTTACTGGACATTTTCGACTTACAGTACAGTCTCTATAATCCGCCGTTCACACTCCGACACATCCAGTAATCCGCTGTGACCGCCATTTAGGTCCTGTTTCAAGTCTCTACTTGTCTGTAAAGCTGCATTCTTTATTGCTAATCGGTGCTTCCGTTCAGTAAAGGCCGAGAGATGTATAAAAACTTAATCATGTTTTTGACATAGATTAAAAGCAAGTGATTTTAAAATGATTAGAAGGTGATGATAAGTTAACATCACCAGATCAAAATTCACAGACATAAGGAAGAATAAGAATGAAATTGTAGCATTCTTTGGGAGTAGTAAATGGATCCTCTAACGTGAAATATTATTCCTGGCAGAGTGAATCTTTTATAGTGAACCTCCACTAATCGGCGTTCCAAACCCGATATAGGGCCGGATTAGTGAGATCGTACTGTACTTTTGTATGCAGAAACCGGCTTTGCATAGTGCGCTACACATTTTTGTGACACCCTGTATAAGTCCCAAGCTTTTCTTGTCTCTGTTTGCTGGCCTACATCCAAAGAGCAAAGAAACTCTCCATAGTTGTTTCTCTATAATCTGCAAATGTCTAAAAAATAACATATTTTTATTTTCAATAAATTTAAATATTGAAAATAAAATGAGCGTTTCAAGTGGGCTAGCAAACAATTGCTGCAACTTCCGTGTCTCAGCGCACCATTGCTGGTTCAATCAACGTCTTTAAAAAATCAGAAAAAAATTTTAAATTTAAATAGTGTGTTTTATTGGCCTATTAGTCTCACATTGATCACATGAAATCCCTGATATAGCTGATTACCACTGTGTGACCGCCGAGCAATTATTCAGGATTGGTCTTGTCCAATTTGTATTTCTGGTCCCAGGTCAAGGTATCTCTGAGTGTACTATCAAAACTCATTTTGCATTCTAAATATACTAAGAAAGGGTTATGTCAAATACCAAATTTAAAATAACGACGTACTTGAATACTTACTTACTTACTTGAATACTTGTATCCTTTCTCTATGACCACTATGTGGATTGACTGTGTCGATAATAGATTAGCTTCAACTATATACACTCTACGTCTAAGTGACTGCGTCTTAATTGACTATATACATTATTTACATGGGTCCATGAGAAGCGATTAGAGGCTCGTTGTTCAGCTCGCTTTGGGATTAAAGCGGTCTCTTTACCAGTATCTCCTTTAATCTTGCCTTAAAGACTTTGTCGGTCAAGATCCAAAATTCTTCAGATAGAGAGTTGAAGATTTTAGTTAAATTAGTAAAATTTATAGTTAGTTAAATGGTTTACATCTATAAAGAGATGTATGGATTCTGGACAAAATTGTAGATCACTTCTGGTTTACATGAGGAAAAGTAGACACTTTTTTCAATTAAATGTTCCTTTTACTTTCCTTAATAATAATAATAGTTCTTTATTGGTTGCTATTTATTTTAACAATCAAATTCACTCACAAACAAGTATTTGATGGCGTAGGTCACTGAATACTGAAGTATTTAGCTTATAGTTATATGTGATTTAAAACTTATGTTTTTAGAAAAATTAGCGTTTATACAAATTAAGATCTATGGTTTAAAACTTACATGGGTTGTGGCATGAATTTCTTCTTTTATGTTCCCACTTCCAAACTCTTGTTTTAAAGTGGCTTTTGTTGAAGCGTACAACATTTTCTGCCTGATGTGTGAATCGTCAGGTGACCAGCAGATTAGCAACCAGTCAAATCCTCCATTTTCATTTTTACTGTCAAACCTACATTTTAGAAAAACCAAATTATATAGGTGACACGTTTCATCCAAACTTCCACTTGAACTTGCTTATGTTTTATATTTGAGCAATAACTATTCACTACACACATTTAAATCTATTTGGGTAACATTAGTTTTGATACAAGTATTTGAAATTGTTATTAATACAATTCCAAGACGCCCCCATATACGGTTGAAACTCGATATTTAATATGCCCGCCATTTTTGAACCAAAAGTGAAAATTAGTCAAATTAATGTTTTAAATATTGGTTTAATCATACTAACAAGCATGCAAAGTATTTAGTTTGTAACTTAATTGACCTCGGAGATAAAACTATTTAATGAAAAACACAGACAGACGGAAAACTAGTCGAGATAGGACTATGAGTTAAAGAAAACTTTCGGTTCATTTTGACTTGATAAAAACCTGGTGAAGTTTGATTTCCTGATTACTGGATACTCTGTATGTACCACTAATATTTCCTGTTTATTTTAAAATAATGTTTATTCGTATTCGATGAGTAAAGTGTCAAGTTTCTCATACACTTGTTGTGAGCTGATACTAACCTGTACAGAATGTAACAGGGTTGTTCCGCCTCAGTAAAGTGTGGAACAAATGCATCGTAATCCTGCTCCCAAGCTCCTCTCGCTTCTTTGTGCTCTGCCGACGATAACTCCTCTGAACATACAGGGTTGGTAAAAGTAACGTGTAAACACATTTTTACAAAGGGAATCTGAGATTTAACATTACGAGAGATGGCATTCATACTAAATTTAAGCTTATCTTCACTTTCAATCAAATTTTTGGTCCTACCTGTTTTGAACGGTTTCTACCACTTTCAAGACTCTAAGACCTATTTACAGAAGTAGCGTGAAGACCTACACCTTTCTTACTGAAGACAGCAACACTTGAAACTTGAAATTTGGTATGTTGGTACGCCGAGCAAAGCGAGGCCACTACATTCGCTGCAGGCGCGAGTCTGTGTAATACAACCCATAATACCAAATGGTTTTGATGGATACCAATTTGTTTGATGGTAATACAATAAAATGATATTTTTCAATGGTAGCTGTTATGTTTAAAATAAAATTTACAATTGTTCATACTTTTTGAAATTAACAGTTGAAATAAAGCACAGTTGTCTTTCTGTTTCAGATTGTTCAAGGTATTTATTGCAATTTATGTAATTTTCTATTGTATATTCTGTGCATTAATCTAGATAGTTGTCTTACAATATATTCACGCCACTTTTCAGTCACGCATTCTATACTGTATTGTTCAGCGTTATCGGTGTGTTGTAAATACTTATACATCTTATATTTATATATTATTGTTACAGATTATAAATTTTATTCTTGTTTTTTGTTATATATTTGTACAATGTTACTGTTATATTCTACTATCATTCATGTTATGCAAGTGTATATTATTATCCATCATAAGAACCATTGTTTTTAAAATATTTGTATCCATTGTAAATTTGGTGTTTGCCGTATATGTTTGATAAATAAATACAAAAAGACAGAGCGTTGCAAACAGCATGTGAATCTAAGATGTGAGCCTACTTCTGTGAAATGTGGCTCTACAGTCTACAGTGTATACAACAGCTAGTTATTCCATGTATATTATATCAAAATCCATACCCCCAACCTCTGACTAAGCTTCTCAAACCCAAATCTTTAAAAAAGTGGTAATTTTGTTACAATGACAATTTTGAATGTAACAAGACCAGTAGTGAAACAAAATAAAAACCCAATATTTAAAAATTAACAAAGTGTTAATGGAAAATATTTACATTAAGAACAAATGAAATAGGCTTACCATTTTTTATGGAGACCTTAAGAGTTCTTACTTTACCATCCCTGCATCTTCCAAAAAATTTGAGCAAATCTTCATTTGCTGAAAAATATGTACACACGTGTAATTGTAGTAGGAATAAATCAGTCTTATTCTTGAAGAATTTTATTCTGATAACCAACAAGGTTCCAAGTTTAAATGAAATTTGAATAACTTATAAGGTTAATTTAGTATAGAAAGCTACATAGGCATGCCTCTAAACCCATTTAACTGTTTTACACTATATATAACAATATATTTTTGTCAAAGTTTACATTTTTTAATAGTTTGTGTTTGATTTGTAAAATAAGAAAGATTTCCTACTTGTGTTTTAAGAAAGTTAGCCTAGGGAATATAAATTTTAAATATAACAGTGAAAGATGAAAGCAGGTTCAATTGAGACATGGGCGTACATAAGAAGTCAAGGCTGATCCCGGACTGATAACCATTAAAGCACATGGAATATGACGTCTGCAGAAATCCTATGGGATAGGGAGTGTTTTAAGTTTAGTAGTCAAATCTATCACCAGGTGCAATTGCCATTTCAGGAGTGTATGATGGCCGACAGGGGAAAAAGGGGATGGGGATGAATTGAAGTGTGCACACAGCATTGATATGACAACCTAGCCTTTGCTATATAACAAAGAAATGGATGTCTACACAATTTCTAACACCTATGCTCGTAGGGTAAAATGTCACAACTTTACCCTCACCAACCTTTTATTGGTTTTAACTTCTCTATCAAAATAGATGATAACCTCTCACTTATTACCTCTCTTAATGTGCACTTATTAATTCTATAGGATAATAAAAACTTCAATACTTAAATTAACAGAAATTCAAAAATACTAAGGGGATTTCATAAAATTTAAGGTATTAAGGGTTTTAGTAAACAAGGTACGAGTTCTCAAGGTTTCAATAGTCAGTTAGTACAAATACACTGACTAACATACACAGGTCTGTAACATTCCTTTACATTTTTGTAGTTTTAAGCCTTTACACACCTATTACAATAAAAAATAAAAAACAATTGTTATTGTTGACTGGAATAAATGATTTGAATTTGAACAACAACAAAAATTATGGAAACCAAGGTTGTGTGTTTCTTTTAGCCTCTATATCTCAAAGAGTCAATAGCTTACCTCCCAACTATTGTCAAATTTACGCGGAGCTTTTAAAAATATAGCAGGTAACAAACAACCAGATTGAATACAGAATTAAAACTTTTGAGTAAGAGATTATTGTGCTGAAAATATGTCTTATGGAAAGCTTAAGATCCAAAAACTTGAGTTATCAACTCAGATTTCTGGCAGAGAAGGATAACAGTGTCTGCTACTTAGGATATTGCACATAGGCTCATTCACAGCTGAAATGTTTATTTTTAAATAGGCCTAAGTATATTTTTAGTGACTTACCACGTATTCCAGTTTGGTGAGACATAGTCTAACAAAAGGATAGGGTGGCGTATCTTGATAAAAATACGCTCCTAAATGATCAAGAGGTACCTAAAAATTAGCTAGGGCCAATTCTGCTAACTGTCATAGGCTTAGCTTATGATTTATTTAAGAAAAACACAGATATTCGAAATATAAATACAGAAATGTGTGTTATTATAAACACCTTAAGTAGTTTATTGAGGATGTTTTCTAATAGCCACTAGACTAGTGATATATTTTATAGTCGAAACTCAATACACAAAAACTCTGAATTATTCTGAGTGGTCCTGACCAGTGATACAGTGACCACTTCCTGACAGTCGTCAACCTGACATATGGTTTAGTTGGTTGTAGGAAACTCATCTGACACTTTGCAACAAGAAAAAGACATGTTACCAGAGAACCTGAAACTTGATACAATAGTTAAATATGTTGATACTATACAATATAGTAAATACAATTAATTAAGTTTTAGTTAAATTATTTACCATGCAGCTATTTAAATCTCTAAACATTAAGATTTGTATGTGTTAATACTTATTATTAATTTCATATAAATAAGTGGACGATTAGTGCACAATGGGCTGTTAATAATGAAGTAAGAATACTTTTAGTATTAGTAATTAGAATACTTGACGTTGTCGGTTATAAATAATTTGAAGGCTAAATAAATTATTTAATTCAATTATCAATGTTTAGTGCAATAATTTAGTTGAAACATTTAGAACAGGCGGCATTCTATTTATATTGTAGACATGGTACATCATTAAGCGAGGCCTGGTTAGGCCTTCAAGGCTGATCAGTGGTCTCGCATGATCGCAGCGAGTAAGTACTTCCAACAAGTACAAGGTATTTCGCTATGGCATTGATTTTAAATGTTAAAGTCAATGGCTATGGATATGGAAGATTTGTCAGTGTAATCTCAAGTCCACCTAGGACAGTTGCTTGACTGCTCATCAGACTGCGCCACCGTCACCGTGATTCATCATAGAAATTCTAGAATTATGATTTCCGGTTTCAGGATCTATTTGAAGTTAATTACCTTCTTTGTAGCCTGGAGATCCTGATGAAACTTAGATGCTAGATGTGGTGCTGACGATCGTTTCGGTCTAATAAGACAATCTTCAGAGCACAACGCTAAATAAAACTAACACTATAACTGTTTATATACACACAACACTGTTTATTTACACTTTACATGGGGCAAACTTAATATTCATTGAGGGGCAACGCGGGGGGATCTACCATAAAGGTTAAAAAAAGTCGAGTTTTCAGATTTTTCCTGGCGGTTTCACAGCAAGACCTTTAAAACGAATATATGGTTGAGAGGGTAGCTCTACGGGAAGTCCTAAACATTTGCACATAACGTTTTTTATAACGAAAATTTGCTAAATATATTTCCTTATTTTCCTGTTCATTTTTTTTACCTTAATATATATAAAAAAACACACAGTGCTAGCAGTGTGTTCATACTGCAATCTTTGGGGTGCTTCTGGCGGCAATACTTTTGTTGAATTGGTGAATTGTCACGTTTGTTTGTGATGTATGAACTCATCGCACAGCGGTTAACTGGACTAAATTCACGTTTTGGTTAGGACTTGCTTTTATTAATTATGTTAAAGAACAGTGGTTGCTAATTATTTGCCGATGGGTAACTTACTTGAGCGTTGTGTTGGATTTGGTCGTATTACAAGACTGCTAGTTCCGAATAATTCAGTTTGATAACAAGAAAAGTAAACCTTGAGGAGTTAGCAAGAAAATAACCTGAAGGCTAGGCCTGGATATAAATTCGGTGAGTGTAATTTTCCTTTGTTCCTTGCAGCTTTTATTAGTTAAGATTAAAGCCCTCCATAAATAGTATGTTAAATGTAATTTTTATTGACGCCGTCAATTTTTTTTACTGGTCACAGTTGCAAGAAGATGGTAATGGTTAATCATGTATCAGGATGAGCGAATTCCTGCTCCTTTGTGTTGTTTAGTATTTAGCACATTTCTTGGTTTCCTTACTATTTTGGGCTAACATTCAAAAGGTAAAATTTATCATCTCTAACATAGCTAACTTAGATGTACTAACATAGATCTTAGTTGGGGGGGTAACTATGTAACTGATGTTGGGGAAACCGACCCTTAATAGTTATAATTTCGTATGTAATAGGTGATTTTCTGTTTGACGTGTAACTTTAGGAATTGTAATAAATTTTTATCTGGCTGTTAAAATAATAGGACCTTGTTTACAAGACAGTTAGAAGTAAGTTAAGTTAGGAATTACTAGCTGTGTACCCGTGCTTCGCCACGGACAAAATATTTTAGTCTCACGACTTTAAAGACATTTTGCACAAAGGCAGGTTGTTGCTCGAGTACTGGCATCAAACTACCGATCCTTACACCTGTTCCTTCATTTTGAAATTGGGCTTAAAGTGTACTAGCCGTTCCTAAAGACGTACCTGTTCTTTGCAAGGTTGTGTTTAATGTTATAGTGTGGCAATAAAGTTTAATACTGTGATATGATTTCCTGTTAGTTTTCTAAGCCAACCATAAAGTACCGTAGACAAAATACAACTATCCAGCCTCACCACGGGAGGTCGGCAAACAAAGAAGCCATATTAAAAAACTGCAATTTGCTACTTGCAATTTATTTTTTTGGATAAGTTGTCTGATTTCTGATAGCTAAAGACACACTGCGTAACCGGGATACACCCTTAAACTAAGTTTCACTACCATAGCTTCAGCGTATTTTGAGTTATAATTAGGCCATTTTTAAGGTGATCCAATATCCCTTAAAAATGTTTTCAGTTCCTACTTTGGTCCCTTGCCAAGTAATATGTGGATTTTGTATGGATAAAGATACACTGCATAGTAGGCTATATACCGTTAAACGAAGTTTCACTGCCATAGCCTAGGCCGACTTTGAGTTATTAGCGTTCTAATATGCTTTAAGCACGTGTTCAGTACCTACTTTAGTCTCTCGCCATTTTGTGTGTGGATATATAATATAGTGAAAGACACACTGGGTTATGGGGTAAACTCTTAAACAAAGTTTCATCGCCATAGCCTCAGCCGATTTTGAGTAAAGCTGTTCCAATATGCTTTAAAAACGTGTTCAAGGCCCACTGGCTTAAAAGTGTTACAGGCAGACACTCCAGACAGACATAGGGGAATTGTCTTAACGTTAAGATTTGGTCTTTACAAAGTTTAAAAAAACGTAATAACAAAAAAAATGATGGATTCATTTCAATGTACAGACAAAGGGAAACCAAATAAGTGTTTATCGGTGTTTTGCTACCTTTTGAGTCATAGTAAACCCGCCATTCCAGCGTTTTCAGAGCCCAGTTTGGTCCCTCGCCATTTATTTTGTGGATGTTGTATGGATACAAAATATAGCTAAAGACACACTGCGTAGTGGGTTAAACCCTTGAACGAAGTTCCTTCTACCATAGCTTCAGCAGATCTTCAGTTATAAGCGGTCCAAGATGCCTTAAAAACGTTACAGACAGACAGGACATTTTTTGACGCCAGTTTCGGTATTTGCAAAGTATATAAACACCAAATAACCAAAAACCGATGGATCCATTGCAATGTACAGACAAAAGTCTTATTTTATTTATATAGATTACATTGGTCTTTATTCGGGACATTTTGTAAACCCTGGCTGTAACAATCAATGTTTTCCCAAGGTAGAGCCAATTTATTATAATTAAACTTAGTTATCTTGTGGTTACTTTGCAGTTATGACAGAAGCAACTTTGGTTTCTGATTAACATGCCCTATTACCTTATGTCCATGATGCTGATAGTTTTGTTTATAGACACTTTAGGTTAGGCCCCTGATTTACAATTTTTATTACCTTGGACGTAATGAGGCTTTTTGCTCCTTTCACATTCCAGATTTATGTTCTTTACCACCGTGATAAGATATTAAGCCTTAACTTTAAGTGCTCTACAATTATGTATTTCAATTATTTCAAGAATGGTTTTGTTGTTTAAGGATAGGAGGCCCAGACTAGTCAATAGTTACTACAGTCGAGTACCACTAATCCAAACTAATTGGGACCGTAAGACTCTCAACTGGGGAAATTGTATTGTTTTGAAGGCGTAAAAGTTGGTATTTTGGCAAAATAAAGGAGAGTGTATGGAAAACCTGTGAAGCATGTGTTTACAAGGTATCTTCTTATATTTTTTGGCATTCTGAGTTAAATACAAATTTATAGAAAGACACTTAATTATAAATAGCTCTGGAGAAATTTAATAATTGTGTTTTTGCAGATTTCCACAAAAATCAATAAAATGAAATTTTAATTTTCATCAATTTGTAAAGGAATTTATTGAAAATGAAATTAAAGAAGAAGGTAGATCACTTGTCAGCAAAAGTAAGTAAAGTTTAGCATTTTTCTAAATTAAATTGTGATTTAGTTTAGCTACTAAGATACGTCTATATTTGAAAGTTGAATTTTAACATATCAGTTTTGCTATTATCTTATTAATGAATTCATGCTTTAAGAATTTTAAAGAACAAAGCTTATTTGCAAAAAATACCATCTCATACCTTATCTTAGATGGGACTCAAAAAAGACATGATAGGCTACTTAATTTGTTGGTATGATACATAAATGTTTTATGTGCTTTATCACAGTCAGCTTTGTACTTGATTTGCTAAAAAACTAGTCTATACATGTCAGCCACGATAGTCTGTTGTCCAGTGTAACACCAAGATATTTTGCTGTTGTTGTTCCAGCTCGGGCAATCTTCCAGTCTGGCCTTTTTGCCAGCTGGTTGGTTTTACTTCTCTTTAGTGCAACAAAAAGTAAAAAAAACTACTACCAGTTTTCCTAAGTTTGATCTACTAGAAGTATTGCATACCAGCATACATAAGAGAATAATAATCATGTTAGCATACATAAGAGAATTATGTCTTGCATTAGTGCCCAGTATGATCAGGATGGGCCCTAAGACGGATCCTAGGAGACTCCTTGTGTTATTGGTTTTAGTTAACATCTAGTTGCTTCTACAGGGTGGCCAGCATACAACATTTTGGAAACCGGAAATTGTACGGACATTTTGGTTATATGGAGAGAAAGTAAGGAATTCCTCCCTCAGACCAGGACAATTAGGTTTAGGAAAGGTTGCGAAAGTCGTGCTTTTGTCACGGATGCTAAGGCAGGCCACACACTGGATCAGACACGGTTAGTCATTTTGACTAATAGCGACTAAAAGGAGGGGTTTAGCACTATTGGCTATGGAGTCGCCACACACTGCATCGAACTAGACGAACAGTCGCGAACAGACGTCTAAAGACGTTTTTTCCTTGACTGACGCAGCTCCCCAAAAGACACGTTTAGTCAAACGCGTTTAGACACTGTCCGTCACAGCCTCTTGTGCATGCACGCCCCATCCCCTCATTGTCACGTGATGTTTTCTTCCTACTTCGAGTCAGCTGTTCTTTGCCATTTTACTGCGTAGTAGGTTACCAAGGTTTTTGAGTGCAGTTGGTTTTAGTCATGTCGTCAGAAGCCACAATCGTTGACAGTAAGGATGTCACAAACTTTGTGGATGATACACAACCCAAAAATCCCTGGCTATAGTGTCTTTTTCCGAAATCTGGATAAAGTTCCACCTCATAACCACCGCCTCTTCAAAGTTCATCTTCAAGTTAGATTAAATACAAGCACTTTTAAATACACAATACAACAATCTGACTGACTGCTGGGCTGGGAATGGAGGGAAGCCAGAGGACAATGTTTTCTACGGAGAGTCATGACGCTTAGCGACTAAAACCCCCACACACAGGATCAGTCAGAAAAATCAAACAGACTGAAACGACCAAAGACGTCTAAAAGCGTCTTTGACTAAGACTGTGTCTAATCCAGTGTGCGGCCGGCCTAACAGAATCTTGATTTCGTTGCGGACGCCAACGGGAGTCTACATATCGTTGTGAACAGCAACCAAAGTCTACATATCGTTGCAGACGTTAATGAAAGTTGAGATTACTTCACGACTATAACGCGAGTTTAGAGATCGCTATTGAAATTTATGAGAGTGACTATGAATCTCTTTCAACAGCATTTCAACTGTTAAAAACAAATTTAAATGTGAAATGAAGTCTAATAATATTGTACTCCAAAGCAGGGAAACCGGCCAAATTTAACCAGGAAAATGTGGAATTTACCCAGGAAAAAGTGGAATTTACACTGGAGTTTTTTTTTCCTGATTGCTGGATACCCTGTTCTGTTTTTGAAGTAGCTGTACAACCAAGCTTTTGCATTCCCTGGAACTCATAAAGTTAATATTTTCCTTAAGAGATAGTCATGATCTACACAAATCAAAGACTTTTTCTGTAGTTCAGAAGGAAGGCAGTGTATGTCTTACCCTCTCATCAATGTATAAACAAAAAATGTTATAAATAATGCTATTTAAATTAAAAATTGAAGTAAATCCTCGCTACATAGCAAAAAAGAAGCTGTTCTTGAAAATCTAGTAGAAATTTAAGAACATACTATTATTGTAAGTATTTTCAGTCACTTTTGAAAATTTCAAAGGTCAAAATTTGGTTTTAAAATGCATTAGATTAAAAGTTGCATACTTAACTGTTAATTATATTTTGTTTCAGGCTCGAGCTTTCCCCAAAAACAATCTTTTGCTAAAGACCAAGAGTAGATTCAAAGTGAAAAATAAAAAGCGTGAGAAAACTCACAAGTTAGTTTGTGAGAAGTGTGAAGAACGTTTTGTAACTTGGTGGGAGATCAGAGAGCACTGGTTAACAACCGGACACAAAGCTCCTGAACAATGCAGATGGTGAGTTATTTGTTTTATAGTATCAGATGATTTTCATCAGCATTTTCACAAAAGCAGCTCATGCTTAATTGCCCCCATTGCCGTCCCTGTTTTAACGTGATGTGATCGCCAGTCACACTTATTCCATAGGTCTTGTCACCTGTAGTGTGATTCTCTATTAATTTCAAGTAATGACCTGGCTAGAAGGAAATATTTCATTACTTGAAGATGAATCTGAAAGAACTTTTAATGAACTTGATGTCTCATTTTGAGAGGTACACAATCTAAAAATAATTCAGATCAAGGACAAAAATATTCAGATTTAACAAAAGATAGAAAAAGATGAATACATAAAAAAATGAACTAGCTGAACATCTGAATGCTTTATAGATCAAATTGCCTACAAGATTGAAATAATGAGCTACTGAGAGAACAGAGGAAGGAATCAATCTAAGAATACTTTTGTTCCCTAGGAAGATTTTCATAGGTATCTAGAATCTTTCAAAATATTTTTAACACCAGGGTCCTCTTATGCTATTACATATAGGCTTAGCCAGGTTGGTGGTAACGGGGGTCAGTGAATGCAGGCCCGGATTACCCATAAGGCCAACCTAGGCCATGGCCTAGGCAAGCTTGCGGGGGCAGTCGTGGGAAAAAACGAAAAGTTCTTGTACTGTACGAAGACACGAAGTACGATAAATTGCAAGTATGAAGTACTGTATTTGTTTTTTACAGGAGACCGCGATCTATGTATTTGTCATCTTGCTTTGGCAGGCTAGTTCAGCGTTATCACGACAGAGACAAGGGACATGCAGAAGCCACAGAGGCACTTGTTGATCGCATACTGTCTCTAGTCTCGATCCAGTCGCGGCGTGTAACCATATTTACAGTTAAATATAGCAAAAAAATCCACATATTTCAAACCTCTCAGAACACAGAAGGGGGCGCTGCTAGAACTTTGACCTAGGGCGTAAATAGTGGCTAATCCGGGCCTGAGTGAATGTGATTAGTAAACTTGAAATGCTCAAACATATTGAAAGAAAATGAGTTTAATAATTGTTTACTGCTAAATAATTTTTATTCTAATAAAAATGCCTTCCCGCCAATACATTATGCGGGAATCAGCTGATATGCTACTGTGGTAGGGGGAATGAGTCCATCACATGCTGCGATCTCATCTAGTATGAATCCGAACACTACCCAACTTTTGCAACGTAAGATTAATGGTATTGCGTGCTGAGGTCAATAGCACTTCCTGTGCCAACCAATGTTGCGTGTTGACAGGTTACACGAAGAGTTACACTAACAATGCTCTTGATACTATACAAATCAAATCACAGATGTTGAAAATGTTTGTATAGTAATGATAATATAAAGTCACAGTTTAACAAATTCTTAAAAATCAGAACCCAAGAGTTGCAATGACAAATTTAAAACTTAGATTAACTGAGATAAAGAAATATTTTAAATCAACTTAAACTTAATTAGTTAACTTAATTAAACTTAATTTGACACTTGTCGTTCAGAAGCTTAAGTTGTGGCTGCGGCATTCAAAACACAATCTTTCTTGCCAATAATATGGTTACATGGTGGCTTTTAAACTCGCTGTGACACTCAAGCCCAGAGGTGTACAGTGATATCTTCGAAAACCTAGGTTGCTGTTGTGGTTTTCAGCACTCTTGAGTTGCCTTTTAGCCTTCTCAAATCTTTGAATTGCTGAACTTCAAATTCATTGGCGGTTTTATTGGGTGCTGAAAATCTCACTACTAGTTTCTATAGTCTGTGCTTAAGAGTTTTAGTCAAAGCAATAGCGGCCAATCTCCGGTTTTCAAAAGCCTCGTGGCGGCAGTTCAAGAGTTTTGTAAGTACACCTGTTAATCCGAACTAATTGGGACCGGACCCAGTTCGGATTGGTGTAAGTTTGGATTAACCGGAAAAACACTCTAAATAACCAGTTTGAACTTAAGATCACATTTTTTATTCAAAATAACGTCTATTTAAACTAGAACAACAACGTACATTATATTTTGTTTATCTGTACTGTATAAATGTTAGGTCATTGCATCGTAAAGGGCTGCAATACCTTTATGTGAGGTTAGCTGCATGCATACACAATAATAGAACGTACAATCCAACCGGAAAGTGCATTACTAGTGAACGATGTTAAACTGAATGAAGTAGTTTACAAAAATATAACTTATGTTTTATTATCTATATTTTTATAATTTCTAGCTAGATTAGATTGTTTGGGATTGAGGTTCTTGACCACCTGCATGTCAACACTTTGGTTTATTGTGTTGGCTCACTGCTCTCCTATTTAGGCAGCCCCACCCCCGTTTACTTACAAAGCTCGAGGATCACGCTACCCAATTCAGATTGATGTAACTCCTGCCACTCACGAGTCCCCAGAAGACCTCTTCTTCTATTTCTATTTTTATGATGAGCTTGATGAGTACATTATTTTATAACCGATATAATACTCATAGGTAATGTCCTGAAACCATCCACATTGAATTTTGAAACCATTTATGCCTTGGTCTAACTAACTACTGTATGCCAGTAACATATAGGGCATAACATAGATGGCCTAAATTTAAAGTACGTGAGGGCCTAAGCTTATTTATTTATTATAAAAGATGTATTTATTTATTTAAGCTAAGATGTACATTGTACGAGCCTTACCACATCAGGCTGTAGGGCCTTAGTTTGCTTAATAAATTAAAATCTATCATCCAGTGTCATTTGAACGTCAGGGGTAAATGTACCGTAGGGCCAAATTTAACTTATACGTTTTATTGCGCAAGTTTTAGGTTGTTTAAAATATTTTAGTAATTAATTTTCAAAACGGTTTTTGATTAATTAATGATAAACTATCTATGAGAGAAAATGGACTTAATAGATGTTCTAAGGTGAGTTGGAAACCATCAAAATAAATAGTTTCAGTTAACTAAGGTTGGATTGGGTTTAGATTGTGAGTATTATAGCATCACAGTTGGCATTTTTTTAAAGTTTATAATCAAACCTACAAGGTTTTAAAGAGTATAAATAATATTCCAAGAAAGAACAATTTAATCAAAGAACTGTAAATTACGGCAGTGAGTTTAAAGTCAGTAAAATAAATGCCGCTTGACAGCATTACCTGCTGTCAATGTGTATGTTTACAGGTGGCCATTTTCCCTTTCTTCTTGCTCAAGAGATCCTAAATAATAATCTGAATGTTGCCATGTGTTTGTCCATGGAGAATCAAAACTAAAATTTGAATTTACATTTATATCAACTAGGAAGAGTGCCAATTTTGGCTGTTACTGACATGTAAAAAGTAACTTCTTACATGTAATCGTTATTGCTAAATTGTAACGGTTACCCGTCTTTTGTTACAGCGTTATAAATGTAACAATTAGATTACAAAGTTACAGAAAAATGTAATGATTACAGCATTTATTACAACTTTGTAATCGTTATTTCCAAGTCTGGTACTGCCTGTCATATCTGCATACAATACTTCTGCGCTGTCTATCATTGCAGTGCACTACAGGATCAAAATACATCATTTCTTAAATTCAAATATAAAATATTAGTCAGTTAAAGTCAATATATGATCTTATATGGTCAATATATAATAAATGCCCCAATATATGCCAAAAATCTGCTTAATCCGAATTTGTGCTAATCCGAACAGGGTCCGATCCCAATTAGTTCAGATTAACAAGACTCTAGTGTACTTGGAACACTTTCACCACGGTTGACTTGTTAAAACATGAGCGTTGCATTTGTTTACATATAAATTGCCAAGTGTCTGGTACTGGACAAAGTAGTTATGTTAACTGAGAAGTTAATGGTGATTGAAAAATGGCCCAACAATAACTTGTTTACAGTTCTACCAACTATTTTATCCAACGAACATCTAGTGTGTACTTGCCATTAAGTTTCATTAAAAATGTAAACAAGTAAGCGATTGGTTAAAGTATTAGTAAGTAGCAACCTACAAATTCTCCAGTAGATAAAACCACAATTTTATTAGACTGATCTGTACTTTACTTTGATACTTTGATTTGAGACACTGACCACTCTTAGAGAGTATTTATATTGGAAGGTGAATAAGGGGTGAATAGTGAGTATGATGAGTGTTTTTGATGGATGATGAGATGTAGTCGTTTATTAAGGTACAAATATTACAGTCTGTAGGTTACAATTGTAGTTTGACAAAACCATTATCGGCATGAAGCAATCAAACGGTTTTCTAGCTGAGTCTGTTCAATGTTTAACAGATTTGTTATTTTTTTTAGGTGCAGAAAGGAAACATACACTCTTCAAAGTCATCTATGCAAACAACACTGGAAAGTGGCAACCATGTGTTCATTTTGTGGCCAACTGTTTATGTATAAGGAAGATTTAAAGAATCACCAACTCTGCCATAACGGGACAGAACATCGCTGTTTTTTGTGTGGTCGGCGTAGAAAAGGAGAAGAACTTTTACGCAAGCATATTCTTGGCCACTATCTATATGAAAAATATGGTTGCAACCTGTGTGAAAAACGATTCAAAAGAAAAAAGAATTTAGAAGGCCATCTGAAAGTTGTTCATTTTGTTTGTCAGTACTGTGGAAATAGTTGCAAGGATAAGTTGGATTTCAAAGACCACATTAGAACCCATGACGATCTTAAATGCAGATTTTGTCTTAAAACATTTGTCCAAAAGAATAATTTGAAATATCACTATCAATTAAAACATGGCCATCAAGATTTCTACAAGTGTACCATATGTTTTCAAAGGTTTGTAATCAAAGGGCGACTTTTAGAACACATGAAGTTGAAGCACAATGGTGTTTCCAAATTTAAGTGCAAAGTCTGTAATGCCCCTTTTCTGTATTGGAAATCGTACCAAAACCATTTTGAGGAAGTTCATGCCAAAGTAAAAAAAGACGATGTATTCAAATGTACATTTTGTGATTTTAGCACTGATAGAAAATTCAAACTTCAGTACCATGTGGAGAAAACATCAGGCAGTGGATTTTTCTGTAAGAAATGTCAAATTCAGCTGGACTGCAAAGGTGTATTTGACAAACACATGGAAGTACATAAAGAAGATGAGGGGATCTGGAGATGTAATCATTGTCCCAAAGTCTGCACTAGTGATGACAGACTTCGACATCACATGAGTTTAGTCCACCCGCAGGCTGTGATGGCAGAGAAACCCAACGGCCATCCTTGTCTCTTCCCTCAGTGCCCAAAGTATTACATCACGAAAAACAGCCTTGCTCGTCATGTTCGAAAGAACCATGCAGATTCCAGCCATGTTGTCAGAGACTGCAATCCAAACACTGTTGTGTGTCGAACTCCCATCACAAGGGTGTACAGACAGTCTAGAAAGTGCCAGAAAGGTAAGCAGAGAATTGTAACAAAGTCAGTTGATGTTACGGAGGAGTGTAAAGGTTACCATCACATGGCTGACAAACCGCCTGAAACACTGGAGGTGGATGTGTTCAGTTGTGCAGTGTGTAAACTGTTCTGGTTCTCTCAAGAGCTAAAGTTCAAGGAACATATGACCACTCATGAAGACGAGGTGTGGGAGAACAAATGTTCTGTTTGTGATGTTCTTTCTCAGACTCCTGAAAATGCTGTCAAACACTGTGTAGAAGAACACTTGAAAGCAGAATTCGTAATGTCATAAGTCATGTTTTTCTAGCTTCGTTATTAAGACTAAAACTTTTAAATGTTTTCAAAATTTTACTGTTAAGTTCTTTAACCATTTAGATTGATCATAGTTCACTTGCTCATTTTATACAAATTCTTATTTTTTAACCAAAATTTGTATTTTAATCTGTAATTATTATACAGTTGTTTTTCAAATAGGTTGTCAATAAAGTCATTGTAGAATATCATTATCCAATAAAACTCAAGTGTGGGTTGCCTCAATACAATTTATATTTTTACATTTTTCCTAAAATAGAATAAAAGTGAAAACAACTTACTGGAACTGAGACTTTTAGTCTCAGTATGTTTCAAGGAGGTAAAGGAAGGTTCAAATTTAGTTTAATTTAACCTCAAGTATATGGAATGTAAATTAGTATGCTAACATTTTGCACACAAATAAAAATAAAAAAACTTATGTTGTATTGTTTCTTTTTATAATCCTTGTATACTCAATAATGTAGTTTCAATATTGTCTGTACAATAAAATCAAGAAATATTACTGTAAACGTAGGCAGTCTTTTAATATTAGCCACAGTGTTAGTTAAAAATTAAAGTTCCTCAAAGCATGGGCGAAAAGTGTAATCACACATACAAGCGTTGGAAAAGACGAGTATTAAATCTATACAATTTGAAAATGGAGGTGGAAAAATGTAGGACAATAATGTAAATAGCTTTAGTATTGACAATAGCTGTTGAAATACACTTTAATTTTTATTTAAATACGGTAGAAGAATATAATATGTATTGTAACAGACAATTGTTGGCACTTGCATTCTATATGTATTAATGCTGCCCCAGTGATAATCTTTTTGAAAATCCAGAAAGGCATTAAATAGTTTTTGTTCTTTTTATGCCAAAGGGTTACAATGTTGTGTGTACAAATCCAGAAAAGTACACATTTTTTGCCTATTGTACTCTGACATAGTGTTGGCAAAGCATTTTACACATAACTTAACATTAAATTAATCCTTATACTTTCTATCTATATTCAATTCATTCATTTGGAAAACCGTTTATAAACTGAAGTAATAGTCCGAGTTCCTAAGGAAGTATTTCTACTTTCATATGTTATTTGAATAAGTTGTTTTTCATTATAGCTTAGACAAAGAATAACAAAAGAAACAGGTAGCCTAGTTAAATCCAGTCAAGGAAATACCATAATTGTAAAAAATTAACCCATTCATTTTTTATGGGGTGCAGTGGTCAAATACTTGCTTTAAACCAGCCCTGATGTTCCAAAAAATGTCTAAAAAATACATAATAGCAGCTGCAAAACAATACCTGTGCGAGTGGAAAGTGGATTCAAATTGTACCTGATAAAACTTTTGAGACACTGACACTGTTTTACTTAAGCCCAAGTCTCACAGGGTGAATAGACTTAGCAAATCACAGAGTACTTATGTCAACCGCTTGTACTCATGCTCTCTTCTGCTGTTCTGCTTCCTACAGATAATATGTGATTTGCTACGAACATTTGCCAAGGGAGACCCGGGCTATAAGGGTACATATCTAGTTCTACACTGATCAATGACAATGTAAGCTAGTTAGAAACCTACCAGTGAAAACACAGTTTATATTTACAAGGTGTTGGAGCAAAAATAAACGTGGACATCATTTTGTGATCTAGGTTTTAAGGTCTTAATTTCAAGAGGGAAATTGTTATTGCCCGTTTCAAAAGGTTTAAATACCACTATTTCCCAGGGAGGGCCCGCTGGACCATCCCCGGGCTCATCGGGGGCCGGGTATGAGATAGGACCTCATCCTAGTTATCCGCTACATCAGGTAGTATTTATTCGAATTCGACCTGTACGATAGTTGGCATCGCGGGAGTTTGCTGTATTCAAGGGGAGGCTCACGATGGGGTATTCTTTGCTGAACACATAGGGAGGCTCGCGATGGTGTGCTCTTTGCTGAACTCGTAGGGAGGCTCGCGATGGTGTGCTCTTTGCTGAATTCATAGGTTAGCTCGCGATGGCGTGCCCTTTGCTGAACTCGTAGGGAGGCTCGCGATGGGGTATTCTTTGCTGAACTCATATGGAGGCTCACGATGGTGTGTTCTTTGCTGAACTCATAGGGAGCCTCGGTGCTCTTTGCTGAACTCATGGGGAGGTTCACGATGGGGTATTCTTTGCTGAACTCATAGGGAGGGCCGTCATTGTGTGCTCTTTGCTGAACTCATAGGGAGGCTCGTCATGGTGTGCTCTTTGCTGAACTCATAAGGAGGCTTACGATGGTGTCCTCTTTGCTGAACTCATAGGGAGGGTCGTGATTGTGTGCTCTTTGCTGAACTCATAGGGAGGCTCGTAGTGGTACGTGCTCTTTGCTGAACTCTTAGGGAGGCAGGAGGCTCGTGATGGTGTGTCTTTGCTGAACTTATGGGGAGGCACACAATGGGGTACTCTCTGTTGTACGCATGTAGAGGTTCGTGAGGGTGTACCCTTTTCTGTTCTTAGCTACGATCACAAGGACGCCTTAGGCTTGTGGATGGAGTAGTATAGTGTTCGAACACAGCTGGTCTGCAGGAATGTGAAGCTCAGCTTCCTGCATGGACAGGTGTGAGTGGAGGGGCAGTGCACCAAGTGTCCTACATTACCCCCACTCATATCTGCCTCTTTACATCCACTATCACTGATTCTGGTCAGTCTCGCTTTCGTTTCGGTCCCTCGCTGCGTCTCAGTGTCGCCTGCCGCATCGGTGCAACTCTGTATGAACTATTTTGCTTTTACAGTAGAGGACTAAACAAAATACTTTTGAGTGGAGCGTTTTACGTTTTGCTTTAGATTTATTTACGAAATTGCAGCATACTCTTGTTTTTTGTTACAGGCCTAATATCATATCACTAATTTTTGTCATCTGTTAATGGAAACGTGATAAACAATTTGTGTTCTGTTAACTTTATTAAGTCTGATTTGAACAGAATTGTTCACGGGATTTCCAACACAATCTTTTGAACGTTCTATCAAAACTAGTATTATTGTACATATTAAATTAAAATGTTATAAAACTAATAACTTTTAAATTTGTTATTTTACACTTTTGCGAATTTGTACTAATTATTGCGAATTTGGATCTGGAAGCCTGGGAAACAATTTAATTCTACGGATTGCAGACAACGACGGCGGCCAATAATAAAGGTACAACAGCTATCATTATGTACCGTAGTGATTATGTTCTAACCTCATGAACTAACCTTACCTACATTACTTAAGTAACTTTAATTTATATTCAAGTAGTTTGAAGTTTTAACCGATAACCCATAGGCACCGGTAAAATATTCAAATTTATTTATTTTTTCATATGCAGTTTTACAAATAATACAAAGTTGTTGAAAACAATAAAGCTTCTCAGAAGGTGACTTGCCAATTACATTTAAAACTAATATTTACAATTTTTCACAAATTATATTTTAAAACCTAAATAACATAACTACATACGATACATCACTGCTAAAAAAATTAAACTAATATTTACAATGCGTTCACAAATTATTTTTAAACCCTTAAATTACGTAACTAATACATCACTGCTACAAACTAATAGATATAAACTGAGAAAATTTAGGGCCTCTATGGCAAATGCCTGATTGGAGGTTCCTTTAAATTCAACGTAAATTTACTCTTCAGCAGTCAGATGATTTACAAAAAATAAAATTCTTCACTGGTCTTTCAAAAGTTTTGCTGTATGATTATATTAATTAGTAGTTGAACTTTTATTCCAACAACTAAAATATGTTGTATTTGAGAGAGACATATTTATTTGGTTTATTTTTTAGTTTTCAAGTTTAATACAAGATTTACGAGTACATAACTTTGGATTTTAAATTATATTTTAGCTTAGTTATTTTACCAGTTTTCTTGTAGTCATGAATAAACGATAATTATGCTAAACGTTAAAGACTAAAGAAAGGTTTCGGAAACTCGTCACTGAAGTAGTATCCTATACTGGGTGTCCCAAAAAACAAGACACCCTCCCTTAACATTCGAAAAAAACGTTTTTTCATTCGCTTTAGCATACTTACTATGTAACTGGCAGTAACTTTAAACATGCATATATATTTTAATAAGTTCTTTAGGATCCTCAGGTATATGAATAACGTTAACACTTATGACACACGTTAACAGATGTATGACAATCGTCGTTCTACATTATTTTTAAATTTGATTGAGTGATTTTGCAGTTGTAACAGTTCATGTCAACTGATGAAATATGCTGGTTAATGTCTAGGAGAGCAATTTGTTGAAGAACATGGAAACTCTGGGCCACTTGTATCCGATACATTCCCTTCTGGCAGACTACTTGTTCATGCGTGACGTATGTTGTTCACAACTAACTTAATAACAATTGAACAGATACATTTTACCGTGGTTAATTACAGCACAAACTGTATTTAACCAATTACATACACTCAAGATATTGGAAGCCCGTTATGTACCTTATATCCTGCCTCTAGAATAAGGATTTTCTCAGTGGTTCTATGACTAGAATTGCAAATTCATTTCTTATGGATTACAAATTTTACAAAGGAGTCCAGTAACGGAAAACGTCGGGTCTAATTTGCTGGGGCATCAGCTGACTAATCTTTAGTGAACGGTGTAGATTCTCAAGGCGGTTTGGAGAAAGACTTGTGCAGTGGTTTGCCTCGTCCTCTGTTTCAGGGAGTGGTTTACAGTTACAGCTTCGAAGGTTCCTCTGAAATCACTGGAAAACAGAATTCAACTCAACTGCTCGGTGCCTTGCTCTAACACTGGAGCATCGGTAAACTAGGAGTCACTATCAGTGGATTTACTAGATGCTGATTCAACGTGTCTTATAGAATACCGACAGAATTTTTCTCAGAGCTCTTTCGAAAAGATAGTCGGAGGAAGATCGCCGGTAGTCCCTCTTTAGCAATATTAAATTATTCCAATACATCAAAAGGAATTTGAGATAGTCGTTTTAATTAGAGTTAACAATTATTATCAACGTCAAAAATAGTAAATATCTTTTTGTACTAACTTTTTTATAATAGCCAAATAATATTCTATAAGTGAACTAATTCTGCATAAATATGTTTAAATTACAAAATATTCATAAATGGGTGATCGTTCAAAAATGGGTGACACTTAGGGTGTTCAAGGGTTAGGTTTATTGGGTTGAAATAAAGTAAAAATCAAGAGTAAAGTTTTTTAAACGCTTTGTTTAGCAAATATCGGCAGTTTTATTTTCACTCATTATTATTTATTATTTCCCACACCACTTTAGGTCTATAGGATATGGCTCAAACTTAATATGAATTTGTATTTAAATTAGAGCATCCATGGAAACAAATTACCAACATGATCCAGCTTACGAGTGGCTATGCTTACATGAAATGGTGGCTATTTTATGGTATTTTAGCGTATTTTTGTGTTAAAACTTAATTAACAGTTACGATACAATGTAAAGAGTATTGTTTTGCGGCAAGTTTTATTACTCACCAATATAACAAAAATATATTTAGAATAAACAAAGGAACAAAACAAGGGAATAAAGTGGAAAGTTGCCTGTTTTCAACCAGTTTCCTCTAAAGCTCTGTAATTTCTCTATCGACTTTTATGACCTTGGTGTCATGAAACAAACCAGGCCGACACGCAGCTAAGCGCTTAAGCGCCGCTGGCATGAGTGAATTGAATTTCCTTTGCAATTTGTTACTCCAATTTGACCCACTCACAGCCTCGCTTCGGCATTCGGCTGTATGTTCTATTACAACGGGCGTCTTAATATTATATTAGAACTACGAATTACGATTGTAAAAAGTCTTTTCAACAGCTTCTTCAATTTCGTACTTGTTGTAGTCAAGTTTCGCATATAACTTGTTTTAACAGGTTTGTTTATATTAAAGCACAGCCGACACATATAGTCAAATGCGCTACGGTGAATCTTAGCAAATCTCCAATAAAACAGAACAGTACTAATGTTTACAATTTATTTTTTAAGATTTGCCTTATGTATTTATTTTATGGTTTATATATTAAACAAACAACAGCTTTTAATAGTTGTATTTGTTTTGACACAAGAAAGTTGTTTAATTTCTGTATCCTAGGCAACCTAGGCTAGTAAATTTGTTTAACTAGTTTATAAATTACTTAAACTAATTTCTGCCCAATGCTCTGAATGTCAAAGTGGAGAAATTCCGAAATAATTAACTAAATAATTCAAATGAAATAACTTGATAGCGGTAAGTTCTACAGAAATCACAGTTGTTTTTATCGATTAAAAATATTACTATACAGGGTGAGTTTTGTATTCATTTATAGTAAAACTAAAATTTTTTAGGCAAAACAAAACTTTGAATGGCCACCATCTTAGAATGGCTGATCCGATCTAGCTGGTTAACTATCTTAACCTAGAGATTTACAAAAGGGACATTTGTACCAAACTTCATGAAAATCAGACCAAAAGTGCAACCTGTAGAGTGGTCACATATACTACATATATATAAAGTTTTGCCTATGACTCAGGAGGTGATAGGAATCAAAAACTGCAAACCGCACCTTTCTACGACGTGTCCTTCTCTTTGGCCGAAGAAATGAACAGCTCTATTTCCTATGAAAATTCGCTAAAAATGTCTAGAACATTAACAGAAAACAAAATGTACATAGAATTAAGTGAGAAGTAGTAGCTAAACATTCCCAGGGACTTATTGGGTTCGATTACAAACAAAAGATAAGGTTTGACCACTAACAGGGTAAGCTGTAGGGGACGTCCACCTCCCTCCGCGCTTATCTTCAAGTACATCAGTCCAAGATGTTATCATCAGTATAAGCCTACATTACCACAACAAGTTTCCTAGCTTCAAGCCCACTACCTAGTCTACAGTGAGTAATCCGATTACCCCAATCAACGCTTGTAACAAGGTCTGTAGTGGTTAATAACAACTCTAAAATTAGGTCATTATAACTGAAACCGATTTTTGTGATCACGATGAAATGGAATTGTTTACAAAAAATGAAACAAATACTTATATAGTACTGTACGTACCGGTAATCAGTAGTATCTTTTCACGGTTGACTTTAGATAGGTAAAAATCAACTTGTTATACATGCCTATCTGTTATGTTCGCAAAAAGTCAATTTTACGTCACTGGTTTAAATGTTGTACGGGCATAAATAGAACCAACCCGACACGCAGCTAAGCGCTAAAGCGCCGCTGGCTGGAGTGAAGCGAATTTCCTTATTACCATAGGAATTACGAGACTGTGAACGTAGTCTTCGGCCTCTGCTTTAAGATCACGAGCGTTACGAGGCTGTTCATACGAGCTTTGCATTTTGTATTATTACTAGTAATTACGAGGCTATTCGCTACGCTCACGACCTCGCTTCGGCCTCAGACTTACATGGCCTTTTACTGCACGTTTAACTACATATCATGAAAGGAAAACGTATTTCAAATGTCATTTAAACTGAAACACTCATAACGCTGTTACAGTAAAAAACTTTGTTGGCCGCCATTTTGAAACAACGCAATGGATTTTTAAAATGTTAAGTATATTGATGGACGTCATCAAAACTGCTAATAAGAATAGATAACAAAACCACTTTTTGATAAAAAACTCCCCAAAGAGTACTTTCGGTGGTCCGATTTTGCTGGCTTGACCGAGATATTTACAAATAGGACATTTGTACCAAATATGCAAATCGGACAAAATGCGGCTTGTAGAGAGTACACACATATTATATACATATATACAAGATATAAAGTGTTGAAAAAATCCCCAAAACGTGTCACTATCTATCCTTAGATCTAACTAAAATGAATCTCTAATTAATAATCCTTCAACTGAATCTTGCGTGTATGGGTTTCCCATTTTGAACGTTGATACTCATGAGGTGCAAGTGTACATTATGAGCATTCAATTGCGCGCGCCCCGCCCAATCTTTCTCAAAGCTCTTGAAACACGTCAATTTTGTATGTAAATTGCTGGAATTCTACAGTGGATGTTAATGAAATTCCAGTATGGGGTGTAAACTTTTATCTTAATCGTTTGAACATTACGTATTTTCATGAAAAGTATCTAAAAAGGTTTTAAACTCCAAACCCTCCAAATTTCTAAACGACTTGAAACCTGGCATTATTGCACCACTAGACAATACTTGTACGTGGTCGTTGAAGCAACTTAAAAGTGTAACCATTCCGTTACTCGTCAATATGATGTACAGGGTGGACCGAATAAAGCGATACATTTCAAGCATGGGAAAAGGTTAAATAAAGTGTTTCTCCCTAAACCATACCCAGAGAGTTCTTCAAAATTTGTATACAGCATGTTCCCTCAATATAGGGTAAGGTGTTCGAATCTCAACATTTTAAAATATAAACAGTGGTTGTGTTGTGCATTATTCTATAAGTATTTACTTTCCTTACAGTTTGGCGAAAATATATTTTGAACACATCAAACCATTTGAAATTGGGGTCATAACCGTTAATACCAAGGGAGTTTCGGGTCACTCTACTCTGAGATAGTGAGATAAATAACATGCGTGCATCAATCTTAAAACTAACGATAGAGTAGCCATTTTTAAGAATACTCCTCAAAAAATAAAGCACTTACAATTTTACAATTATATTTTTGTCACACCCTAAAACCCTCTTTAGCTAAACGTAACAACACAAAACAATAAAACAACCATAACAACACCAAATAAAGTTTAAAATTTTAAGTTAAACTTAAAAAGATGTTTTAAAATTTGTAATTGTTTCAATTAATTGTTAGGCTATGTACACCCGAAGAAGGTTTCAGTTTGAAACGAGATTGCGTTGGGGATTTTTTAAACTGTCACTGCAAATTGCAATATTGATCTAATTCTTGTCTGATTTTGGAATAAGTTCAAACAATCTATGAACAATTATAGGTTTAAGTGTAAGAGAGGACTTGTTAGTCCTAACTTCGCCTAATAAAGCCATTTTTCATTTCATTTCAACAAGTTGCTATATTGATCTTCATGGGCGTAAAACAGTTCAAATTACTCAATCGATTGTCAGCTCCATATTTTCATAGTTAGAAATGGGGTGCAAGGTAAATACGGATTGATTTTAAATGATTTATCAGGTTTCATTTGCCTATATCTCACTTATCTGTGGTCGGAAGGTGTTGGGACAAACATCTGGTTAAAGATAATTTTATCGAGTTTTATGATCATATGTTTTGTTGTTATTCTTGTTATTTGTTTGAATACAATGGTATTTTTTTAAATGCTAACAATTCAAGATACAACTTTTTGTGTGGTGTAAATGACTTAGCTCTTCTCAGATGGCCACCTCGTTCTACGGACCTTACATATTATGTGACTTTTACCTCTGGGGCAACATAAAACTCAAAGTATACATTCCTCCAAAGCCCCAAATTCTGCAAGAACTTCAAGATCGAATAACCACTGCAGTGGATGTCATCAACCAAGATGTGTTGGGTCAAGTTTAGGCTGATTTGCAGCATCGGTTGGAAACCTGCTTGTGTTGTCGATGAGCATCACACTCAAATATTCTATACATTTGCAGTATTACCACATAGAACTTGGAAATTTTCCTTTAATTCTGTGTAACCTTTACATGTTCAGTAATAAACTTAATTACAGTACTTTAAAACCTAATGGATCATTTAAAAACACCCTTATATTCTTTTTGTTTTCTGTGTGTACAGTTTTTCGGTGGTCTTCTGAATCTTCAAATCTTATAATTATTTGAATCTAGTATTTTCCTGTTTTATTGCAACAATATCTAAATGTTTACATAAAATGTCTATTTCTAGTCTCGGAAGCAATAAATTGAAACACGTTTTGTTATTCTAAGCAAATTTTCTTTTGGGCAGACTTCCATAACATGACAGAATTCTATCTCTCTGCATCCTTTATAGCGGCAGATGTTATTCTGGCCTCTGAAGTTACTTTATACCTAATACTCAGCATTTTACCGTCTGCGGGAGGTGCTGCAATAGATTTTCTTGGGAAAATATACTCAAATCAAGTAATGTACCGACTCCCAAGGTCTTCGCAGATATAATGTTTTCCCCCAGTCAGAATATGATTGGCTGCGTTTGTCTGTGGAGATACTCTAGGAGTACAGCAGGCAAAGACTCCGTTTCCCACCATGGAAGATTGGGTACTGAGTAGTTAGACAAGCCAAACTGACCAATAAGTCTACGAATTCACCGGTATTCGGTGTGGGTGCAGGAGCTTCGCCCATTGCTGAAGGTTATGTATTTTAATTACCTAGCTCAATAACTCTCACCGGCTTCACTCCGTACTGACAGCTATAATGTTGATAGCAACGCTAACCCTAAAACTAATAGCCTAAACTAAAATTTACAACGAAGCGATGAGAGTACGTCTATATTGCAACTGTAAGATAAGATTGAGTCATTGATAAAAATGCACACACGATACCGACGTTCAACTCCAAAACGACTGACCCTCATTCTCATCAGCGTTTATTGGTGATCGGCCGTGTTCTAAAAATAGCCTTGGTGGGGTGGAAATGGGTCGATAGTTGTTGTATAATGTGGCCGGTGCTGACTGCTGAAGGAAGTGCAGCGTCCAACACCACTTTCCCTGGCATTGCGCAACGCTTTCTACCACGAGGACCGGCGCGGCGCGGCCTCCACAAGGCTGGATTTGCATGAGTGGAGCGCAGCGTGACACGACAAGATAAGTGGCCGACTTATCCACGTCTGCGGGGGTTCCCGTCTCGTCGTTCTCCGTGAAAACGCTCCTACAGAACCCCGACTGAAAGGAATGTTCTGGAAGATTGGATGTCTGTGGTGTTTTCCACTATTATGTTCAGAGTGATTTGATTTCCCCCTGGATTTCACTGCTGTGTATAAAAGTTTCTTTTCAGTGCAAAATACGGTTGGATCTGTAGTCGTTCAATATTTCCTGGGTGTCCCTTCGAGATGAGTAGGTTTCTGTGGCTATATGTGTGAGAACGGTGATGATAGGACGTTGTTGGCAAGATCTTAGAAACTACGTCTACAGCCTCTACAAAGAGCTAACGGGATAGGAAAAGTCATTCGTCAAATCAATCAGTAAGCACGTTTGCCATATCGTGCTGTGCAGAGTGGTCCACGGTGAAGTAGCAGGGTGGGTGGGAGTGTGATCTACGTGGTGAGGTGCACGATATGGCAAACGCGCTCGGTGACTGATTTGGTCATTGAACTAGCTGTTTATTTACAAAGAAGAAATGGACGTCTGTGTCTACTGACTGTGGCAAGAAGTAATTAAAGACTCGCTGTTAGGAAGAATGATCAATACACAGTAGTTTCTTTAGTAGAACATTCAACATTGTAGATCTATAAATAGATCTATCTAGATTCTTATAAATAGTAGATCTATGGAAATGAGTATGAACTTGAGCATTGGGAAATGATGCAAATAAATTCCATGTTACAATGTTACGTTAGTTATTTTTTCTTATAGCGCAAAGAGGGCACTAGTAGACACGGTGGCTAAAGTTGGATAGTGGGATAAGAACAGCCGTGCGTGAGACAAACTAAATAGTGTGGACATGATATGCATAGAGAGAGTTAGTGGAACTGGGTGAGTAGGTCTGTAGGTAAGCGAGAGATGAGGTGTTGGTATAATTATCATGTTGTTGAGCTGAGGTTGTTGGTAGGTAGGGTGGTTTTGAGTTAGTGGTAGAACAGATCTGAGACAAGGGGGGAATTTGAGTATTTAGTAGAGTTAACACATTGAAGGGAGTACAAGCAAGGTACTTGTTTCAACGAAATTACGTAATAAGTGCTAAATTTTAAAACGTGTTATTAGCGTGTTTTCTTTGGAAAAATGAGCTATTTATACCGTCAAAGTGATAAGTCCTGACACAAGAACATAAAATGAACACTGATCCTGACTCCTAGAGCAATGAATGTGTCTACAACGCAGAACGCTGTGCTTAAAGATCTATGCCATTGTTTGCAAAATTTCTAAAAACTAATCTTGGGCTTTCTTGCATCATATACCGGCCAGAACACGCGGGACTACAGGAGTGTTAATGAAGAAAGGGGAAAGGTGGCCTACAGAACAATGTCATGGTGGAAATTAAACTGTTTACCCTTGGTCCTAATTTCCTCAGGCTTCTGTTCAACCCAAGCATTGTCTGAAGTATTGATTGCTAGAAGCACAAAGCAAGATCAATCGGGTCAAGGTTATACTAAAATAATTAAATCCTTCGATACGGTTCAGATCAAGGTAAACATCTACAAAACAAGATGTTTGTATTGATTCATTAAGTTTCGATATCGCAATGCCTAAACTTAGAAATACAGTAGATAAGTTAAAATCATAGATAGGCTAAAGTACTTTCTAAGTAAACTGGGAAAATGTAATAACTTCGTGCATCGCAGAATGGGGTTAGTCCAGTCTGTTTAGGAAGAGGTCACATTATAAACACCCATAACCTAGTGAGTAACATCTAATGTACTATATATACTGAGGATCATGTACCATGTTTAATGGACATCGCGAGGAAAAATAACTCTGGTCCCTGACAGCGTCAAAGCTAATTAGCCCGGACCGCTTGGACAATAACAATGTCCATCCAAATTAGTACAATAACACTACAAATACAGATACTGCTTCTGGCTAAGTAGTAACCTAGTTCAGGTCATTTGATTTAGTTAGAAGGCGTCTATTTTTATTCATTAGGTCATTGCTACAGCGCTTAGTGCTTCAGAGAAACAACATTATAATATTAAGATTAAAAAATATAATATTAGTATACTTTTAACAATTTTAATTTACACAGGACCGGTTTCGAGATCCATGTCATCTTCAGCCATGTATACAAGTGCTGTAACTCATTTCATCGTACAGTATTTATTTCATCTTATCATCATAGTATTCCTTTCAAGTGGATTTTGTCCTACCGACATTAGTATTGTATCTACTGTTCAATCCGGCGATACGATTACAAAACAACGTGTTGACGAGTTCAGCTAATGTGGCGTCTGCAGAGGAGCTGTAGTGTCTTCGCCCGTGGTGTATGGTTTTAGCCTTTAAAGGCTAGGATTAAACTTAGAGTAAAGTTAGGTTGTGCTACGTCAGTTTCTCAGGGTAGTGCGTTACTCGATTATTTATGTTTGTACAGAGGTTTTTTATCCTGGCTGAATGCAAAGGATGTTATCACACAATCGAATGGCTCGCCTCGTATTTATTCTGCAGTCTCTAACACTCATCATTTTTTACGTTATTGGGATGCGTTTATACTGTATAACCAAATACCAGTGTGATATTTTTTCTTTCTTTATGCAATTGATTTGTTATCTGATTGTTAATTTAAAAATGAAAATACGGTTTAGTTTGAATTCTTTATTACAACGTGGATATATATTTTCTCGTATACCACAATAAGTTGAGAACGACACGTACGAGTATTATGGTAATTCTAATTTTTGATACATTGTACATTTTTTGAATAAAGTAATCGATAATCAATCCGAGTCCGAGTTATTTCGGGTCTGCACATACAAACCACAATGTTTTTCAAATCATAATCCGTAAACAAGTTGCAATGCTAAGAAAAAAGGTTGATAACAGGTTAAGAAGAATAATATTAGAATCTTAATGTTCTTATGCAAGTTGAGTGTAAACATTTGTCTTAAAGTTCTCAAACTCGCATTTTTTAATTAAGAAACTACCGATATGCTGTGCTACTATTTTAGCCACACCTGATATAAATTGGAAACCTTCTCAGAAGATTGTCCTCTATTTAGTTGGAAGCCAATCTCTCCTCCTGGTCCTGGAGCAGTGCGAGTGCGATGTAATCATGATCGGTGTTTTGCTGCATGTTATGACACACTGGGGAACTGGTCTGCAGGACCGCAAAGGCCGCGTCCTTCCCCCAGGCGCGGCGCACACAGCACAGCGCACGGTGGCGCAAAGAAAGCGTGCGCACAACTTTCTCAGTAGCTGCGCAGTGCGCATTCCGAGCCTCAACAATCCGCCACTGGTTGAGCGGGTTCTGTTTCACAACTGAAAAACTCAGATTTACCGCAACACTTTCATCAGCCCCGGTAAATTAATATCTTACCAGATTTATCGCACTTATGTAATGAAAATGACCCTGCGTTTTCGGTGCTCGAATCCCGACTACCTTGGAATTGATTAACCTAACCCAATAACCAAAACAAACCTGACCTAACCGCATGCCGAGAATGTGTCAACAGTTTTTTCAGGAATGCGATCGAGAGATGTTATCTACACTGTTTATCAAACAGACTGTTAAGTTTGTTAAATTATTTTGTAGTTCACTGAAAGAAATATGTTCATATTTGATGAAGTGTCTAACAAGTTCTCTGGCATCCTACAAATAGTTACTGAAAATAGTTACGTCAAAACTGTTGAAACTAATAAATATCCACAACATTGGTAGAAAACCTTCGCACCAAAGCACTATATGAGTGCTTGAATACAAATCTTTTCTAGCTTATAGAGCAGCAATTATGAACCATCCAAAAATTCCTAACCATGTTTCCCGTCACACTTTAATGAACTAAATAGACCGCAGACGGCAGCCACGTATAGTAGTGATCGGCAGCGTGATGTTACGTGTGACGGCCGTGACAATGTTATGTAGCAACGTTATGTAGTGATCTACACCCACCAATCCTGGCCTCTCGTGGTCATCAACAGTTGTTACCGTGCTCGTTCATGTGCTGAGTAAGCCAGCCAGCCATGCCACGCTCAACGTTGAGAATACCTTCAACTTTACTAGGTGGTCCGATATGATTGAAAAAAATACATTTAATTTCTCCGCTTATGTTTTATGGATATTTAAAAGCGACTGGATCATTAATATACTCTCATGCGACGGTCACGGCTCACAAAAGATGGGGAGATATCTGTAACGTCAGGTTATTGCACGGTTCGAGTTTATACTTAAAAAGAATATCTCAACGGTGAACTATGGGATCTTTCACTTAGCAATGCCTCAAGACAGTCATATCGTGGGATACCGCAACAAGGCCTGGACCGAGTGCAAGAAACAAATATGCTGAATCATGTCACGCACCGAGTGCTCGTCTGGACGATCGTCGATGACCTTTTGCCAAGTTGAAATCATGTCACCTCTAGAAGGAGGATCCCTATCACTGTTCACTTAATTGTACGGGTGATAGCATAATCTAGACGCACAGACCCGTACTGGACGTCAACCCTAGACGCAAACCTTACGTTCTGAAAACAAAATCGTTGGCTTTTTGGAAGGTGAGCCAGTGGCCACTGCCTGTGACACAGGTGCACTCGGATCTCCTGTATAGGAGGACGCGTCGTTGTAAGTACGGAAAATGATGGCGTATCGCTTCTCACACCGGGGAGGAAAATGTGTTTAGGATAGGAGAAATGAGATTAACTACACCAAGAACTAAACCATGCAGGACTGGCGTGAGCCGCATGATGAGGTGAATTTTTACTTCAACCAGTTTCTTGCTTATCGGGCTGTTTTGGATGTTTACCTTTATCTTAAGGGAAAAGTTGTATACCTGAACAACCATACGGGAGCCCCAATAATTACAACGCCCTCCTTTACTCACCTTTTTCACTGCACTTTGTAAGAAGAGGAGAGAAGATCCTCTTGAACCAGCTCGAAAACAGTTGTGGGAAATATGGTTGCCAGCAGCCATGCGTGGAATAAGGTATAAGCGGTTTGCAACTAAGGTGTGGAGGCCAAAACAAGTGGACGACTAGCTTGCTGAAGGTCCTCTGGAGTGAACTGGTCCCTCTGATACCACAATATGAGAATCGATTCAGCGAGAATTAATCAGTCTGGAAGATGGGGGTTTAGCGTGTGCAAGTTCCAAAGACGAGAGAATGACGGTTTCTAACTCCGGCGGTGCGTTAGGAAATTCTCCCTTTAAAACCCATGGGCCGAGGAACCGCAGCAGCGACGAGTGGTGAGCGGTAGAGCGGTAGCGTGATGTTACGTGTGACGGCCGTGACAATGTTATGTAGCAGTGTTATGTAGTGATAACACACTACGCCCACCAGCCGTGGCCTCTCATGGTCAACAACAGATGTTACATTGCTCACTCATTAGCCGCTTCCGTGTTTAAAATGCTTACAACCGCTTACAACCTAAAAACATACGAACAAAATCCATTCTTTCCGTTTTGGTTCTTAGAGTCAAATAAGAAACACTAAAGCCAGTCAACCAGCTACTGAGGATGCCTCTCGTCTCTCCACAGCGAGACCGTAAACTAATATCAAATTTAAATTTGGTGTGACGGTCGTAGATCTTACTATAAAACTTTTCATTATAACCACAATGCATAACTTTCTATTATCAACTATTGAATTATTGTAAAAGAGTTCCTTAGGGTTTTGGAGCGATACTATTTTATTCATATACGTACATCATTCCACTTCTTTTGGTGTAATATATTAAAATTTATGTATGTCTGATGATAGCACACTAACAAACCAAAATATCACTTTAAAAAACTACAACTAAATAATTGGAGTGTTGACTCCATAAATTGACCTGACCATGTATGTACATTTTTAATTACGACGATTACATTAATTTGACTTGGAGAAGGTCAACTTGATCAACCTTCGTTTCGATATGAGTCCTTCAGACTTGAGTCATCTACCAACTTTTCACGTACCATCAGAATATTGACTATAGCTATATTATTTGCATATAAAATGGTTGGTCTAAATAATCAATCAAAAAACAGTTCAGTTCAGTTTTTCCGCAGTGACTTTCTTTCTACACTGTGGCGCAGACTCCAGCTGGCCGGGATTTCCAGAGCGGTTACTTCAGACACAGGAAGCGCTACGTTTTAACTATTAATGAGTTGTTAGGACCATTATCATGCATCGGCAGATAAACTGCACTGGGAATGCCCATTGTAAACTAATGTATCAATATTCACGTGGTCAACTTCCGTAAGCCGTGCGTGCTTAGTGCGGCTAGGCAGAGAGAAGTTTGCGAATTAAAAGTACTAAAATTGGCACCTTAGTGTTTTCTGTGTTCAAACCTAAACACAAGGGTATCTGCTAGTTTTATTCAGATACTCGCAAAAATAAAATGTATGCAAGGATAGATGTGACGAGAGCCCGAACATTTCTAGTTTTATGCGTTTCGCTTTCTCAAATTATTTGGTTTCGATGTAATGCATAATCCTGAAGATAAGGTTAATAGCCTAGTAAATTATCTCTACATAATAGGTGAAAATTTTCCATTGTTAAATCATTATTAGCTATTGTACCATAAAATAATGTGCGAAATCTAAAAAATATTCTGTCTACGGTCCCAGCAACATTATTCAACGTATACGTTTACAAGCGTATCTTTTATGCCACGACATGTAACTATTTTAGTTCTGAGTATGATTATTTTAACGTTTTTAAACATCTCATATATACGCTCAATTTACAAACTGTACACTTTTGTACTTTAAACGCCTATCACAAATTTTAAAACTAGCAACACCAGAAAAGACTTCAACGGTTGGTGAGACTGAAGTCGCGTACCCTACGTAATACGCGTATTATACTCTCAAAGTATACGTTTGGTCCACTTGTATGTTTTTTCCACCTGAAACGCGCATCAAATAAGTTGAAAGTAGCTACAACAAGAGACTTCAACGGTCGGTGAGACTAAAGTTTAAAACCGTAGGGACGTGTGCGTAGCCTTGAGAGTTATGACACTATAGCACGGAGATCCTGAAACGAAATATCGAAAACTGATACTTTTGGCTTGATATAAAATAAATGGGAACTATAACACGAACTTTTGCTCAATTATTATTAACATTTCTATTTGATTTAACAAAATACACGTATTGGAATCCTCAATAAACTACAAATATTTCAACACTTTTAACAGTCATGTAAGGTTATAGTCCTGATTGAAATTATACTGCCTGATGTATCAGTTCAACGCCATTAGCATCGAAGAACTGACAGGAAGTATGAAGTTGCCGCTTATTGATAGAGTACACAGACAGACAGACAGACACCTACACGGTTCACCTTGAACCAGAGTGATAGAGAAAGCTGAGGCGAGTGATAGCGTGGCCAGGGCTCACGGAGTCGTGAGTGAATGCAAGCTGTCTGTACTGCCTCTTAAACAATAATTATTACGTTGTAAAAGTTGTTTTATTATTGACCTGTGGTTGTGGAGTAAAAAATGTTTCTATGCTCTGTCAAAGTCTGGTTCAGATAAAACCTCGTGCTGGCTTGATTTGTTTGCCAGGGTCGGGGAGGGGAGACCGTAATAGCAACTACTGAATCCACAACAGAGTGGTCTGGGTACCCAAGGGTTCACTAGCTCAACGATGCTTACATGGAGCTATTTTAGTTCAAATTAAAAGATAAATCAAACGAAAAAGAAAAATGAGAATCAATCCATAAAGTTAGGTTGAGATAGCTCAAGACACTGCCCCCAAAACAAATCGAGTCCTTAAGAAATATTTTTAGAAAAAGTAGGTTTGCAGACCTCGTTTGAGAAAGCTGAATTCATTACTAATCTCATACCTGCCATTTCACTCCTTAATATATGAACATCAAATACGATAGAATTAGAAGAGTTCATCAGTTTAAGTGCCTTAGAAAAGTTATCTAAGAGGGAGGACTTGAAAGTTTTGCAAAAAGGTTGAAGGTCTTATTACAGTTTTTACAAAAGTAAATCCAAAATAATCCTATTTTATAATATAATTATTATTTTGTAATTTAGTTGGACATAAGGATTCGAATTATTTCGTGCAAGCAAATTAAGTTAACCTTTCGTGTAGTTGACACCTAATCAGCCGTATGACTCTTCCTCGTATTCTTTGGCTACGAACTTTCTTTCGCTTTAGTTTTCTTTGGACTAAATATTATTTTTTACGATGACTTCCTCGGTAGTTGTTCAGACATGTTGGGTAAACTTACAGATGAACATGATTTAACCACACCACACTGGAGACTATGTGCCTGTGTCTGTGAGTGAGGCTACTGTTGAGTGATGAGTATGCAGCTCATGCAGCAGTTTCAACACGTGGCCCACTAAACACTAGACCTTCTCCTGTCACACACCACACTATATGAAGTGTTTGAATAGCTAACCAACCGCAGCCCACCCACATCTCATACTTTACCCTGACTGTACACCTCAATATAGTCGAGTTGTATTGCTTGTAATTAAATAACACGAAATTATTTGTTGGATTAAACCATTGAATAATATTTTATTATATAAAATATATAACAAAACAGAACGTTTCGTCTACACTACAAATAACACTTCAGTTCGAAAGCTCACAAAGGTAAGTAAAGGCGTGTAAACTGTAAAATTCGAAAGGAGGTGTGTTTGTATGCAGAAATCTTCTCATAAACTTTATTGTGAATAAATTAGTCATAAACTTAAAGTGTTTTTGTTATATGTTCCGTAATATTATTGTAGTGTTTGTTTCCATACCAAATTATTTATAAATTTTATTAAAACTGAATAATTAAGAATAACTAATTATTTAAGAATAATTATTAAAATTAGGTAAATAGTAATAGGAAATACATATTATACGTAAACTTAAACAATTTGAAAATGTTCCCACATCTTGAACTTCAATATTCTTGAGGTTTAATATTCCTCTGTTCCTTATTCACTTGTACAAATCAGCTGATATTCAAGTAGTTTAATATTCAATAATAATATTTGTTTATGGTTCCAGGCCCTGACTCTATGTGGCGGTGCAGCAGCTGGTCTTTGCATTGGAAGGTGAGATTTGATTTTCGGAACCGAATATTTTTGTTTCTTAAACTATTCTCCGAATTGCTTTTAATGGATGCACAGTGAAAAAGCAAACTTGCTTACTGTGTCAAAGTGCTTGCTGTTCTGCGAGTTAAAAGGAAGCACCACCATTACGATAAGACTATCGTTTATAATTTGCTCAACATGTTCACTTAAATTATTAGACATGTTCACTCAGAGTGGTTATACTGTCGACAAATTACTCTGGATAACTGAATTCTACATCATACTTTCCCCTGTCATAAGTTCAATGTACTGTTTCAAATAAGTCTACATAAATAACTTTCGGATTGACTTTCTCATAATCCATTAGCCTGGATCGGCGCAGAGTGGGCCACGCTGTGCTGTTAACAGTTTGTCATCTGTCGCCATTAAACCACGTGCTGTTCGCCTGTTGATTAGTGATTGTGTAAAATCTCTGTTTTATGTGCACATCACATTATTTCATCTGGTAATCAAACGATAAAAATGTCCTACAAACTGTAGAATAAAAGTTAAACCCATAATTTTACTAAATTGTTCTGATTACCTTCAACAACTGATGAAACATTCAGGAAGCAATAAACGGGGATTATGTTAATACGAGACTCAGGAAGTATACTATACTCGAACTTGACTCGGTATTTTGACTTTTTCAATAAAATCTATTACACATTAAAGTGAAACTAGGTCAAACGAGATATGGCTGGATTCAGTTCAGACTAGAAATCTGTGTGTTGTTTACAATTTGGCATTGAATGAAGGCTTAACATCAGTTTTTATCGGCCATTTATGGGACCTTAAGAGCTACGGTTCTGCACTTCTTTTTCCCATTAAAGGTGCATTGGCACTGGTGCGGCCGGAACGTCTAACGTTCAACGTCAGTCGTTGGACGTCAGACGTAGAGCGCCTGCTTTGTATTGTTTCTTATGGCGCCAACGACTCTAGCAGCGGCCGTGTGAGTGACAATGGCGCCATAAGAACTAATACAAAGCAGGCGCTCTACTTCTGACGTCCAACGACTGACGTTGAACGTTAGACGTTCCAGCCGCACCAGTGACAATGCACCTTAAAGCAATTCACTGCCACGCACTGCTTTCATGTAAAAACAGTCTTAATAATGTATGTGATTAACTTATTTAAACTGGATTAGTCTTTCAAGGGTAAGGAAAAGAGAAACTCGCACAATTTGTTCAAAGTTGGTCTATATACTTACGATATATTTACACTAGTGGCTGATCTAACTGTCGTTCTACCCTTCACTTGGTTGATTGATTGAAGTGCAAACGGTCTAGAAACTCGGTGCAACAGTGAGTGATAGCGTTGCCAAGAGCATTTCCATGCATGCTCCACACCAGCCATTATCACTGCATCACTCCAAGCCATCACTCCAGGCCATCACTGGACGCTTTCTTCGCTGCCAATGTATCACAACACAGTAAATCCTTCACGCTAGCATTATCTTATCTCTTCCTGTACTGAGACAGCTTTGTCTTTCCCATTCACATTCTCTCTTATCTGAGATATCAGCGGAGAAATGTTTAGCGCGCGTTTGCATTAGGGATAATCAGGTAATCTTATCTTCGTACTACCTAACATAACATACACTGCTCATTATAACCAATTTTGTAGAAAGTAAAGAAGTTGACAAGTACATTTCTCACATTGACAGCAACTGAAGTAGAACATGCTATAGGTCTTCAGCTGCAGGTAACTTACTTTTAAAGCTTTTTTTGCTCCTGGAATTCGGAGTTATGTCGTGTTGAGATTAGGTTAGAGTGGTTTGTCTTTTTGTACTTGTGTGGGAGCCTGAGGTCTAATGTTACCTAGAGATATTGGGAACGGGTCGAGTGTTGCCCTACCTTTCCCAACCCAGTCTGATGGTGAGTGGTGAATAGTTAGGAAGCTGGAAGGAAGTATTCTCAAAGCTGGGCTGGACTTAAGGTAGGCTCATGTATTGTTGTGTTATTAAAACCTAATACAACTTTTGAATAGTTGGGCACAAAGAAAGGTAGGTGATATATTAAAACCCTCTTGACAATATCGCCGAATAATCTTCTAATGCCGGGGGCTTATTAAACTACTCCTTAATTTTACTAATTTACGCGAATTTAACATTAAAATTTAACATTTATAGTGAATTATTGCTTTCTTTGTTGGATTTACGTAGTTTTGACAGCGGGCACTTAAATTTACCATTTTCACTAAAATTAGTGTTTAACATCAGCTTGTACTTAACTAAAGCGTTTTACTTGCTTAGCTGCGAAATGCCCAGCTTTATAGGCTCAAAGACATGCATTTATTATAGTCTACAATTAAATGTACAGAGTGCTTATACAAATGATCAATTTCAGTTTTGTCTCACTTATCCTGTGTTGGATATAGAGACGTCTAATTTTAATCATTTGTAAAAAAACTCAACAATTTTAATAATTAGCTGGTTTTATTAGCAATATTCTCGTAGATTGTTGTGTAATTAAAACACCAAAAATTAAAGTTTTACGATGGGTACCTTAGCCACCGGATCGCCATACAATATGCTATGCGATTTTTTTGTTTGGGGGTTTGGTAAAGATGGGGTTCATGCAAATAAAGCCAACACCATTGAAGAAATGAAGAGAGAGATCAGAAAAGCATTTGATGAGATTAAAGCTCCGATGTTGAGAAGAGTTTGAGCTTTTCTAGAACACAGACTAGATTGGAAGCTAATAACGGAAAACATGTATAAATAGGATAGTGGTAATGTCCTAAACTAGTGTGTGTAATAAACTTAAGAAAGTTGTCTTTAATTTATAAGTAATATAAGTGAACCCTAATTTAAAATAAACCAGAATCATGGCTGTTTGAAATCGTCGTTTTTTATAGACACCCAAACCAACAAAAGATTTAGATTAGTTTCTTATGTGAGTTATTCAGGGAAAGCGCAAGCCCGCTTACAAATGGTTTCACGGTTTTGGTTATTTCACTTTCCAGTGTGCGCATGAGGAGAAATCATAAAATATTGACATGTTTTGAGGTGGACAATTCATCAAACTAATCAGTAGAAAACTTCGGTGAAAGTTTTATGTCACGAATTTCAGTTCATATTTTTAACTTCTGAATTATTTATTGTCTTATACTTTATATGTAGTTACAGAACAACGTTACAACGGTACTTTAACTTGTCTGCTACATTAATATAAGTATACATTAATATACTTACTATATATTATTATTACTATGTAAACTTATGTTATATTATTACCGCTTTGTAACATACCATGTACTGGAACTTCTCTGGCAAGATCGCACTATATTATTTGATCTTTTTCTACCGAAGGGCTTGTTGAACTTTTCCTTGTGTTTTACAACTCATCTAGATCCTATAGTTATTTTAATTCCTTCCTTCATCGTTCATCTTAATCCTTCCTTCATCTATTTTTTAGGCTGAATTAATTATTGTGTGCAATCAGTCCTACAATTGGGTGTATGATAGTTTAAAACGTAAATGGTTATTAGTTTAAACAGCATTAAGGATTTTTATACAATTATTGATCACAATTTTAAATCAATTTTGAAAGCAAGCATAATTAAATAGTAAGCTTTCCGGCCCTCTTTTACAACGATTTTCTGAAGTCACCTGATCAAAACTTACGCGAAATTTCGTAGAAATGTGAAGTGAAACCTATAATCATCTAGCACCATTGACCGCTGCCTTAACCCATTTCCATGCAAATTGGTTCCTTCCTTTCGTAATTATTGTGTCCAAACTTTCTAAGAAAAGTGTGACAGGTTATTAGAAAATATGCCGTAAGTTCAATTTATTTAACTAAATTGTGGATTAGAGACCGCATTTTAGTTTAACATCAACTTTATCATGAGTTGACGAGGACTTTTACAGTCTACCATGACTATGGTATGAAATTGACAAGTTTGTTAAAATTAATGTTTATAGAAAATTATTCCTGAAATTTTATGACTGCTCTATCGTAATAGATGGATAGTTGGATAGATGGATGGATAATAACTAGTTTGTTTATGGTCCAAAACATAGTTCATCGTCCACAAATGTTCAAGGCCGTTGAGATGGCTAATGAGGAATGAGGCTTCTCATATTGTTCGTGGATTTGTTGTTGGTAAATGTTATGTTCCGCTGTTCCTGTGTCCGTGTGTGAGATAAGGACTCGCGGAACGGAATGTCTGTGGCGCTGGTCACTGGTCAGTTGTGTGCCATGTCTTGTGACAGTAACATGTAGACGTACTGTGTAGTGTAGTGCGTGTACTTTGTAGTGCGTGATGTCTTGTAGTAAGGTACCTATTTAGTGTCGCTAATGCTCATATAATGTGCTGAGTGTGCGGACGAGGTGTGTGTAAACATTTATTTTTTCTTAGTACAGAACTTGCAAATTTAGCAGTATGCAACTTTAGTTTGATAGCGTTTGATCCGATGTATCAGTGAGATACATGGTTTAATTATAACCCTAAAACTGCAAAACTTCATAGCTATGTTTTCAAAGTTCACTGTACACTCGTATTCTCTATGTACGTCTATAGGTTTATTATGTTGGCCAAATTTTATTTTTCAAACTTAATTTTGAAACGTTTACTACGTCTTTTAAGTATAATCTGTTGCCTGTGTCTTATTTAATAAGTATTTTAAACGTGTATATACTAAAGCTGTTACCGTACATAGTGCTTTTAAATGTCAAGGTTCCAGACTTGTTCTGTTTTGTAAATATATTTTCCTCCAATTGTATAAGAATTCCAAATACTACGATAAATTACCTTTTTTTGTACACTGTATCTATTCAAGATAATGTACACATCATCGATAAATTCACGTTCACCAGTAACATTGTGTATGACATCTTTAGTTATCATTGGTTTTTTTCATTATTCATTGGTCATTGGTTGCTTCTTTTTGCTGGAAGGCCAATTTAGCATTGGGTTCCCTTTTAATTTGATACATGCCTGAAAGGGCTACTTTTGCAGTATTTTCTTTTGTTTTATTCAGTAGTTTATGTTAGTATTATAATCCTTTTAACTATGTCAGTATAAAACATGATATTTAAATAATTTTTCAACCTGGGTATAACCCAGGCTATATTGTGGTTGTAAAATAGTTCTAATTTATTCTGCAAGGGCAGGGAGAATCCCATCCTCAGCGTGGTGTTGTAAAGTTCTACTCTTCACTTTAAATTCATTATGCACTCACATTCCGTGCTCACTTTTAGTCATTATTTTCACTTTCGGTCACTCTGACCGAAAACTTGTACACATTGAACTGAAGGCAAAAGCATAATGACGGTGGATGGGGCACCATGGGGGCGAAAATACGCCTCGTGTTTTCGTGTGTAAATCATCGTTACGTCACCGTAGGATCTAGGGGATACCACAACAAGATAGTTTCGCAAAAGAGATTTTTGAACCGCAAGAATTTACGATTCCACAATACTGACTATCAACCTAATTTTGCCAATTGAATGTTTTGGAAACTGCCATTCAAATTCCTCAAACAGCATCAGCTTTTGTATTTCATAAACACTACCTCGTGTGACAACTGTCTTAGTCACTTCGGAGAATGTTCCCCAGTAGTTACCAACTGACAGGTGACAACACAACTCTGTTGACCGACTAACAGCTCCCGAATCAGCTGAGTTCATTGTCCATGAGTTTCGCAATGTGAGTGACTCAGCAACAGCAGCTGTACTTGCTGCTCACTGCTGATCTCCTGGTTCAGCGGAACAAGCATCACAACTGCCCTCAAACACGTAACGTTGCCTGCCAAACCTTGTTGAGATTCAATTTTTGCAATGTTGTTTTCTTTGTAAACGTATTATTTGGTAACGTTTATGCAACGTGCTGTACCAGTGTATTCGCTTTCGATTGTTTTGCAACTGAATAGAAAATTGTTGGGATCGTAAATTTATATAGAACTTGAAACTGGGACTCCCAAGAAACCTTTGTAGGAATTGTTAACTATTTGAGAGATGGTTGAATAAACCTCTTAGTATTGAAGAGCCAACAGCTTACTTTAAAGTTTACACATCCAAAAATGTCGTACCGTCCGTATGACAATTTTCAAACAGTTATGTTGGTTTTCTAGAAATAACATTTACCAAATTAAATCTTGAGATGTAATGAATTTAGAAAATCAGGGGTTTGAAGGATCTATACACTTGTAAGGATCTGTACTTGTAAATCTACAATATACATGATGTTTTCTTTCCAAACTAGTTGTTGATTGTGGTTTCTATACATTTCATGTAAAGAAATTTGTCACTGGGACCAGCGACAAATTAAGTGCTTCTTAAAAATGTTTATTGAAATAGTTACATGACAATTTTCCAGGCATAAATAAACAAATATATTCAACAATGTCGAATGAAAACTTCCTTCCTTGTTTAGGCTGTACTGAAATAATATTTTGACCGTCTACAAACGCAAGAATGGCAATGCACAATTCGACCTGAGGCTTTTTCTTTATAAATTTATTTTATAATTTATGTTCGTTATAGTAATAGTTTGTATAATAATAAGTAATAGTCAATTCAGGTCTGGTTCAACATGAAAATAGTAATGTATTGCAAATTATTTTTTGTTTGTCCTTCTAAATATTCATAAACACTATCACCAAAGATTAAGTGAGAAAATAAAAAGCTTTGCTACCATAAAACCATGTCATTGTGAAATTTTTAATACAAGTAAGGTTTCTAAAGAAAAGGCAGCAAAACACGTCGCAGAACTGTACTTTTGGAAGGACCTGTGTTGTCCTATAATTATCAAAGGGATAGTTTGGACTGAAGTGTTTTCATCTAGCAACCTGGCAATTTCGGTGAAACTTTACCAAGGCCCGATCACGACTCACTTTGGCACTGTTCTTGCTAAGGACTAAGCACTGCACGTTGTGATTAAACTCTTCCCTTTCTCAATCCATCAGTTTCCATCCTTCACTTAATCACCTTTCACTTCCCAACAGCAGTTCCTTATGTCGAGTTAGACAACAAGGCTAAATCTAAATTAATGTAATAATAAAATTAAGAATAATGGCTTATAAAATAAATTAAAGTTTAAAACTAATAAAAAATTCGTGTCAAAACTGATTAGTTTTTTCTTCAATGCACATGAATTTTGGCTTATTTTTGGGGTCTCACTGGCCTCAAGGCACAAATACTTCATCAACATGTATAGTTCAGTTTGAAACATCCAACCTTACAACAATTTTCAACATGAATGGCTTGAAATAAAAAATATTCTTTATCTCCGTACCAAATTTAGGACTTTTGCAATGGTTCACGTCCATTATCTTAACATAACTAATGAGCTTAAATCTTTAAAAAAATCTAGAACCATGAGTATGTTAAATAAATAAGTTGTCTTAGTCTTTTTGTTATGGAAAAACATATCATAATACAAAATATAGGTGCAGGAAAAAGCATCGAGGGGTGAAAAGGTTATATTTTAATGTATTGCACGAAATAGTGTTCAAAATAATGGTGCATTAATAGCGCAGAGAGTTTGTAAGTGTCGAGAAACATTTTTTTAATAAATCATCATCCAAACATCGATTAATCAACTTGTCTACCCACCCAAGTCACATTTTGTCTAGGCGAAAGTTACAGACATACGACCCGAGAAGCGGAGGAAAGGAACCGAGATTTGCATGGTATAGATTAGAAAAGCTGATCCTAGATGATGATTATAGGTTTCACTCGGCATTTTGTATACTGATTGCTAATAGGGTCCAATTAAATATTTATTTTCTAAATCTTAAAAGTGGTAGTTCAAACCATCATACTAGATTTAATGAAGTAGTCACTCTCAGATAATTAATTTATCATAATTATGGACACGCCTGAATAAGCACCCGAGTCCTCGCTCAGTTTAAAGGGTTCGTTTTATTACCCAGCCAAAGAAGAGCTAAGAAAAACACACGATGTTAAGGTACGGAATAGTCTTTGTTGTGTGATAAGACAAAATATAGGTAAAGGTATCGAGGGGTGGACAGGTTTTAGTTTAATTTACAACCCAAAATCGTTTTCAAACGTAATGCTTTACGATTCCGAAGAAAAAACTGTTCGTATTTCAGTACTCGTACCTACTTAAAACATCGGTCCCATGTTAAAATACCTATCCCGTGAAAACGCCTCTAAGCTCTCTCCGGGGTCATTAGAGTTATTTCCATTGAAACTGAGATTTTTATCATCTTCATATTGTAAGACATTGCAGTTGTTCAGATAATTGCCGAATGTAATTTGTTTACATTTGTTCACGTACAAAATAAATAAAGTAAGACCAAGAATGGATCCCTGAAGGACACCTTGGTTAAGGTGTATTGTACTATATTTGACAATTTATTCTGAATTAGATCTTGATGTGTCTTGTTACCAAGATAAGTTTTATCCAATTGCAATAGTTACCTCGGATCCCATATGAACAAAAAATATCAAGCATCTTAGCATGATGTAGGCAATCTTCATAAGGTTCGGAAAGGAGCCAAGAGTTTTCTTTTTCTTGTTTAAATTTCTAACAGTGAATCCTGTGAATTCGTTGACAGCTTCAAATTTCAATAGTATTTATTGTTGTTTAATAAGGCAAAATATAGGTAAAGGTATCGAGGGGTAGAAAGGTTTTAGTTTAATTTACAACGCAAAATAATTTTCAAACGCAATGCTTTATGCATCCTAAGAAAAAAACGTGAATCTTTCAGTGAAGAAGATTTAAGTTTCATGTGTAGATTATGTAATTCAAACTAGACATTTGTCTAGTTCAAACATCTATTATCTAAAGTGTCCGGTACAGACCGTGTCAATGAACTATTTACACTATTTACAGGGCCAAACGTTTCACTCATTTTACAAACGAGCATCCTCAGTAGACATGCTGAGACTCTCTCTGGCATCTTTGCAAGAGAAGCCGAAAGGCATACGATCTTATCTTCATCCTACAAATTACCCTAACTCGCTTCAGGAAAAAGGAAGTTAATATGTTCCTTAGCGCCGTCTAGATGACAGTGATAAAACAGCAAATACACAACAACTTACAAGACAACACCGGGAAAGGTGGTGTTTTGCTATCTTTTTGTGTTGTGGAAGATAACTGGTTGACCTGGATGTGGCTTCCTGATAATAACTTCACCCGAGTTGTACTCTGTGGTTGCGGTTCTGTTCAACAGTTTAGGTTTACGTCTGGTTGCATCACTGACCTGGATACTGGTTATCTGTGTGTTCGTAATCCTCCAGTAACAAGTCGTCACAACTGCGCACGACACAACGGTATGCTCCGGTTATTGCTAAGATGTGCACAACTTGCTACTTTCCTAAAAGCGAATGGGGAACGTTCGTCACTAGTGCTAGTGCACGCTTTGAAAAGTAGCTCGATTTTACGCAACTACAGTAGTTTTGTTTCGTTCTTCCAAAAGTTCTTTCAGGTGAATTGATTAAGCATATAAAAGTATTTCAGGGCTTTAAGAATATAAGTTTAGAGTAATTAAATGTCTTCATTTCACGTGATCGTTTATAATGCTCTAAACCCTTTGATGAATAAGTCCAATTTTGTGACTTGTAGTTCATTATGGACTCAGGTCTTTTTAAGAATATATAAATAAAAAAATACATGTTGTTATTGGATTTTGGATTTGGATAAATAATCTCCAGAGAAAGCCCAAAATGAACTCCCATTAGAAATTATCCAAAGTTGGAGCCTATTAGGTTCTGAGGTTGGGAATGTTGTTTCACTATACCGGTATTTTGTCTCGCCGAAGATGTTCCACAAGCGAGACGAAGTACCTGTATAACAGCACAACATCTTCAACCCTCAGGATCTACAGGCTCCAACCTCATATAGTTTCTTGTAGAAGAAAAATTCTGAAACTGCCTCCTTCCCCTGGTTTGCCTCCGCTGTCATAGCAGGTTGGTGTCACCAAGAATGTGCGATATTCTTAAAATAATCATAATATGGTCCAATAGTTATATGGTTTATAAGTTGCTATTGCACTAGAGACTGGAGAGGAATTGTGAAATATTAGAGAAAGGCTATTCGACCTAATTTTGCAGTTTGATGATACTGTAACTGGATATAACGTGACGTCATTTTATTTCCACAGAGTACAGCTGTCCACTTCCTTTCCCGCCAAAGCGCCACATCTCAGCTGGTAGTTGGCAACTCACAGCTGTTATGTCACTCTCCAAATATTTGTGCGCTGACCGTGAGTGCCGGCTGTACGCCTTTCCGCGTACCTACGTGCTACGAGACCTACCGTACTCTCGCTCTCTATCTTCCTTCCTCAACCTAGGATGTTATCTTAACCATCCTACACACCTAAAAATCCGAACCTGTTGTTTTAACTTGTATTATGCAGTTACGAGTACATAGTACATGGATATTTTCAGATTTAATTCCCGGCGCAACATTTCACGATGGACACCCCCGTGGTCCGAAAGTCACGTTAAGCCGTTGGTCCATTGTTGTTTGCCGTTGTGCTATTATAATTATTAATGACCCTATCTGGGAAACAGTCGGCCCCAACAACAATATTAAATATTATATTCTAACAATATTAAACATCCATTAAAGTACTGATTACGCTCATATTTCATCCTATATTCACCTTAAAATACTTACAATGAATGGTCGGTGTCTCAAATTAAATATCAAGTCTTTCTCAAGTAGTTCTTGTTCGATTTCTTTTTTCAAAATTGTGTGTACAGTCCCTTGTTTCTTTCGAAATTAATTATAAATGGTTTCTCCGATGAGTGTGTTGACTGGGTCGGACCCCATATACCTTAATGACTGCCAACTACTGTGACAAAGTGGAAATAATTTAACTGTTGACCTTTCAGAAAGGCTTCAGCGAGTTAACAACGTTTGCATCAGCTTTAATTTGGCCATACCATCGAGACTTTTATCGAGACCTCCTAGGCATCCTAAAACATAACTCCGTACATACTCGTATATCATTTTGTCTTAGTCAACAAGATATCGCCGTTTATAGCGACGTTTGCACTCGAGAAATAGCACGAACAAACTTTACCTAATTCTTTTCTAACTGGAGTCGAAGATCCCCTCTACTAGAATCCAGCTAAGAATCAAAAAGTTATATTCATTAAAGAAAGAATTATATTAAATACTTGATACTAGAAACAAAATGAAATGCTGATTGCAGTAACGACAAAGGTTTGATTGAAAACTGTAGTTATGTGAGTAGGAATTGACAGAGATAGTTCCCTTTCTAGTTGAATGCCAATAGATTTGTCACATTATAATAAAATTCTCGGTCAAATAAGTTGGAGATGATTGGCTTAGTGAAGTTTATCGCCTAACCTAAACTTACGCTACATTATAGATAATACTTGCCTAAGTAAAATAAAGCAATTATTCAAAAACGAAAAGTTGTTCAGAAAATTTTAATGTTTTCTATTTTAAACAAAATCATAACGCTCAAGCGTAGCTCATTGATGATCAATAAGGTCTGTGACCTGTATACAACACACTTGGCGATGTTTGCTCATGCCGGGTGCCATGCACATGTACGTACTGTATGTGATTTGTGCCGTGGGTGACTGGACTGGGCACGTTTATCGAGAGACGTGATTGGACATGTGAAGGGCTAAAGCCTTGTGCCCAATCCACAACAACTAGCGTCATCACAGACGCTTTACCGAGGGAATGGCAAGTTTAGTGGACGAGTTTAGCCTGTGCGACCTTCACTCTTTATCAACCGAGTGTGTTCTTGCATATCATTACCATAACCTTTTTTGGGTTTTGTATGTAAATTTTACAAAACATAACATTAGCATGAACATAACCGAGATAAAATTTAGCTTGGTATTTAGTAATGATACTTGTTACCAAGCATTTTATTATAGCCAGAGAGAGCTGTAAGTTGTTTCTCTATGTGTTGACTAACATGCTTAAGTATAAAGTCTGAACCACATTCTATTTGTAAAATTAGGCGGTTTCCTTTTATGCTAGTCCGTTTGCGAAAGGCCGTTTTAGCTACTATGTAAAGTATATTGCTTTGGAAAGTAATATTCAGAATGCATGTAGTGAACACTCAGTGGACTTATTCCAAGGGAATATAGCAAGACTTCCCCAAAGTCGAGGTGTCTCTGCTGCCTCGTCTTCCAACAACATTTATATCTGATCCAACCTCCTCTGGTGAGACTAAAGACCGAAAACCGGCCTTACTTTTCTTTTTTTCGGCAAGGTGTACTCGCAAGAACAAATTAATTTGAACTCGCTTATTGTAAATTTGATCAAGAATCCTGATCCTGTGCTACGTTGACTAAAGTGGTGGAATGGTTTCAGTACTCTGTATACTAGTTGACATGTATTTGCTTGTATTGGTTGCAGGAGAGATGCCCAGTGGACCTGCCATAGTGTTGGCGTTGAGTGTGGGTCTGTGTAGCTGTGTGGTTCTGGACCTCGGCCGCAACAACCGTATTGAAGTCAACCTGCCCTGGCTACCTTGTAAGTACATATCAATACTTAGACAAGCCTCCCACCAACAGTGATACGAGTAGTTGCACGCAACTGCAAGCTCAAATTACACAGTTGATTTTAAAATTTGGGGGGTTACCCCGGTTTTAGGGGTGGGAAGAGTGACGCAAAGCACGTCAAAACAAACTTTACAATTATATAAAACATTTACAAAGGGGTTTTAAAAATATTTCCTTTTTCAAAAGTTAAGGTGGGAGAGGGGTATTTAAAACTCCCCTGTATACTTATATAGCTTATTTAGTTTTTGTATTAAAAAAATGTTTTCAGTTTTTGCATTGTATTCCATTCAGCTTCTTGAATATTACACCAAAATTCACTAATTTCGCTACTTTTGGTGCAATACACTGAATGGAAAGTCAATGCAAAACTGATACAGGCCAACCAGCCATGGCAACCAAATTGATTCAGGACTACTTATAATTTATTTTAGTTCTAGTAAATAGTGAGAACTAAATTTAATTAATGGAAAAATATGTTGTCACTTCAATATAATTACTGTCTTGTTATATCCTTTAGGCTCCAATAGCCTTTTTATTGCTCATCTAAAACTTTTAAGTATAAAAAGTTTCAATTATTGCTTTAATTTATGAGTTTTATTAGTTTGGAAAAAAACGTTATTACTATTTCAATGTTTCTAGTAGTTCTCTTAGCAACAACTAGAATTCGCTGATAGCTTTACCTTAGTAACTAAAGTAGAAAACAATGAGAACATGTTTATTCCCAGGTTCTAAAAACTTAAGAAAACAATATATTTTTGAACCTTGCATTAGTTTGTAATTTTTCTTCACCTTTAGACATGTGACAAACCCCATAATCTATAACATAACCCTATAACATAATACAGTATTATAAAGTATTTAGAAAACAAGTTTGTCATCAAATATTTTTGTATGTGAAATCCAGAATTTAAACCTGATTTTTTGTGATCTTTAAATAAGTATTTCAAAAAACTAGTCAAAATAAAAAGTTTTCTTTGCGTCGTTGAATTTGTATTAAAATTCCCTTTCTTTTAAAGTGCCACAAAGGGGTTGATTTAAAAATTGGGGCAGCCAGATTTGGGGGGGGGGTGACGCAAAGCAAGTCAAAATTAACTTTACAATTTTATAAACACGTTCACTTAAGGTGTTTTAAAAATATTTCCTTTTCAAAAGTTAAGGGGGCATTTAGAGCTCACCCATTTCAAATAGTGTATAGTGCAAGCAATATTATTGGTTTAGGATAGAGTTTTTGAATAGGGGAACGGTCCGCAAAGTGTCAGAATAAAATCTTTAATGAGAGTATGGGTCACGTGGGATGTCAAAAAATACTTTCAACTCCTAATGAAAATCGAAAAAGGATATTGGGAGGAACTACAAGTTGCGTTTGGTATCAAATCAAACAAGAACCTCAACGCGAACGCGACCTCAAACATTTTACTCGGACGGAAATGACAGTGTTTTTCAGTGTTAAGCATCCAATTTTTAAACCGCCACCATTTTGGATATAAGGCTAGGTTTGCGATATTGTACTTCACTAATAACGGTATTTCCTTTGATGGGCACTAATATGGCCTGTGCTCTCGTTAAAAACGCTTTCTTGCCTCATTGTGAACCGTGTGATTTCTGGTTACTGTCTTTTTTATAAATATTTCACTAATATGTTTTTAAATTTTCAAAATTTACTTTTAAACCGATATTAAGCTGTTCCAGGAACTTTTCAAACTCACTGTATGTTATGCGTTATTTTAGCATCAAAACTATTCACCTAGAGCATGATGAACGTAGGGTCTTATCATAACAAGTCGACATGCAAAGTTACATATTTAGAAGAGCAAAAAATTGTTTAATCATCACCAATCACCATTTGATTCCATCTGCACTCATCTCTCATTGTTATATTGAGTGTCTCTAAAGATTCTGCTACATCTATCGGTATGAAAACGGAAGTACTTACTATGGGCCAAAGGTGTTAATAAATTCAAGTGGAACTTGGAGCAATCGTACTGAATACCTACTGTATACCATTAAGAACAGCTGGTTTGAAATCAGTGACAACTTTTTTTCTATTAATAACACAAAGCTAGGTACAGTACCTTTAATGTATGGGATGTATATCCTTATTGCTTCGAAATACACTGCAAATTCCAAACAAAGTATCAACTTCCAATTGTAATATTTTGAGTAAAGGAACTAATTAAGCCTTTCACCTCTACCGCTGAGAATTTGTCCGGATGCTTAACTGATTTTGACATTATTTTGCATTTAACTCTTAGGCGACCGGTGCCACAACTATAATATATTCCTAATACCGGTTCAAACCATATTGTTGATATTTGGCCTCGTGAGTACCATCTTCAGTCACTGATTGGCTGAAACATCAGTGACTGAATATGGTACGTACTCCACAGTGAGGCCGAAATATCTCAACCTAATTATGAAGTTTGGACGCGGTGTGAACCGGAAGAACTAGATTATACCATTGACTTTCCATCTTACAAGGATCTTGTAGGATGGAAGTCAATGATTATAACCATTTTGCATTGTATCTTTGGCCAACACAAACATAACTTCTGCAGTGTTTAGAGACATTCAGCGCACAGCACAATCACCAACACCATGAGCGTATTGTATTTTTAAAAGTGTGACTGAACTCTTGTAGCGACGGGTAAGCCTTCAACCGTGTCTGTGTCCCCAGTCGAGGGAGAGACTCGCTGCTACGATGAGATCGGCTGCCTCAACATCACCCGAGACTGGTACCATCTCATCTACCGACCGTTCAATGTCTTCCCACTGCCCAGAGAAGTCATCGACACCAAGTTTGTGCTCTACACTCGCAAGAACCCGGTTATTGTAAGTATCCACTTACTTGAAAATGAATATTAACTAAATGAACCTGGTGTCTACTTTTTAATTAAAAACTGATTGAGCTATACAATCAACAACAACCCCAGTGGTGTATTGTTTGTTTACTGATTATAGTAAAAATTAGTTGAGACGTGTAGACACTGCTAGAATGTTGCCCGGACAGACACACCAAGGACCGTAAGGGTTCTTGGTTTTGCTTATGACCTCTAATAAACGATTAATGAATTTACCATAAACAAAAAGACAATATCAAGCTTCTTTCAGTAGTAATTTTACAATTAATAAAAAAACTGTTTTTGGTGTACCTCACCTGACCTTTAAGTAAACTTTACTCAAACTATACTATGCAGTACATTTTGACTGAAAGTTTGTAATATCAGTTGAATAAATTCTTTTATTGGATTATTTACTATAATATCAAACATGTTTTCAGGGGCAGACACTCAAAGCTGGATCCGACAAAACTATTCAGAAGTCGAACTTTGATGCTAAAAAGCCAACCAAGTTGATAGTCCATGGGTTCATCGACACTCCACTCAGTAATTGGGTTAAAGTGAGTACAGTTATTTAAATCTCCTTTGTATTTCTGAGAAAAACATGATTAAACCAATCCAACGCCAATGTTGAAAATACGTTTACTGTATAAGGCCTCTTTTGTGCAGCAAACCTGTCTTCGTCAGATAACCTCACCTAATAATTTAATAATTTGCTTTGAGACACCGACCACTCTTAGAGGGCATTTTAAGGTGAATATTGAATGATGGTGAGTGTTTTGATGAATGATGATATGTAGTCTTGTTACGAACTGTTCCCCAGATTGAGTAATTAATTAATTGTCCAACGACCAATAGAATAGACCAATGGCTTAACGTGACTTCCGGACCACAGCGAGTGGTCATCGTAAATTTATGACTGCGTCCGGGAATCAAACCTGGGCTGATTTGGCACGAAGATCACACTATACCACTGAGCTATGGCCACCCCTAACAAAAAGGCAATAATTACACTCAAAGAGCTCTGTTACATTTTGTTATGTTACGTTAGTACGTACTGATGCCATGTACTCTAAGAATACATCAATAAAGATTATTGTCATTTTCGTTACGTATCTTTGCATACCGCCAATGGGCCATTGAGATTTACAATTACCGGCACTTATGGTAAGATAAACCAAATTAATTAAAGTCCAAAAACCTTTGTTGACATATTCTTTGAGTGATGGTTTCTTCTTCTTGCAATCGAATACAAAGAAAAGACAACAAACATCATATGGAACACAGAAAAGACTAAACTTAAAATCTGAAGAAATTTTCTGTGTTCACCAAGGAATGCGCTTAGAATTCAGTCAAAAATAGAAAGTCTTGCAGCAACATCTCAATTTCAATGACTGATGTTTTTAATTACAATTGGTCAGTTCTTTGAGAGTTGCTGATAATGTATTTCACTTCTAAATCTTGACACCAAGTAGCTGTCGGTACAGGAAAGCCCCTGCATTCTTTCACCATATACAGGCGCAAGTCTTAGCAGTGCCATATATGCCAGTTTGGCTAGTCACCCAGCCTTCCATGGCGGGAAGCGCAGAAGGACCACCTTTGTCCTTTGCTAGCTAAAAGCTACCAGAGTACCAGTTCAATTTTTGGAATAATCTCCTCTAGCTGTGCCTTAATATCAAGTTATCTGCACAGACAAATAACCAGGCAGATTCCAATTTAGGAAAAAGTAGCTATTGTATTGTTCTAAAAATTGTTGTCAGTTTCAGTTTTAAAAAGGTAAAAGTATTGAGATCTTTTATTAGTTACAGCAGACACTATTCTAGTTAGACTAGTTAAATAAATTTGTTTTAGACAAATTTCATTTTACCTTTTCAAAACTAATATTGTTAGTTATGAAGAATGTGTGAATTACAGGAGATGCGCAGAGAACTGTTGAAGCACTCGGACTGGAACGTGGTGGTGGTGGACTGGGCCGGCGGTTCCTTGCCTCTTTACACCCAAGCCACGGCCAACACACGACTCGTGGGACTAGAAATAGCTTACTTCATCAACCATCTGAAGGTAAGTGCATGTAATGTTTTGTAGACATAGATACTAGTTGTGTTTACACACACAGATTTAAGGGTCAATGTGGAAATTCCTGATAAGCAATTATTTTATCACATCACTTAGTAAATGTTGAGTCTGTTTGGAGAAAACTTCTTGTATACATACATGAGAAGTATGAATATTATACACTTAAGTACATATACTATAAAAATGAAAAGTTCAATGAATAGTCAAACTTATGTATCAACTTACAAAGTTATGTAACACTAGGATAAGTACGGGCTGAAGCCTGAAGATGTGCACATCATAGGACACAGCCTCGGGGCGCACACAGCCGGCTACGCTGGGGAGAGGGTGGAGGGTCTCGGCAGGATCACAGGGCTGGACCCTGCAGAACCATACTTCCAAGGGATGCCAGCACAGATACGCCTGGACCCAACAGACGCGGATCTCGTAGACGTCATACACACTGATGGATCCTCCATCTTCTTGCTAGGTAATCTTGTAGATTTTATGTATACAGTCTCTAAAAATATGCGTACCGACTCAAGGTACTTTTCATCTACTGAGAAAATTGCTTCCAATGTATAAATATGTAAACAGTTGTTCATACAATACTAATGTTTAAATGTATGAGCACTCTTAGCAATCAATATTAAATTTGATATGTTTGATTAGCAAGGATATACAGAGATTTAAGAAAGTAAATGTATGAAAATTCACTTTAATTTTAATGTTCAAACTCAGAATAAATAAAATAGCTCTGATATAATAAAAAAAACTTGTTTCTATATTCTATTTGTAAGAATAACTAATCTTCTTGCTGTTGTATAGGACACGTATTTGAATGATTACCGTGTGCCCTTTTTTAAGGAAATTTATTTGACCTAAAAACATTTCTTGCAGAAAGTTGGATTCGTGATACAAGAAGGGCGCTCCCTTGGACGCCTTCTGTTTCATTACCTTCGATAGGTACTGTATTAATTAAACTGCGGGGAAACTAACCAAAGCTATTAAATCTTGCTTTATAACACTCTGTATGTAGTCTTTTGTAACTAAATTGTACAGAACTTTCAAGAAGGCTACATGCAACCAATCATACAACTAATCATATGAGCTTGTTGCAAGTATTTGAAATCGGTCCTGCCATTGTTTTAGAACTTTTAACATTAGCTTTCATATATTGGGCTGTTATATAATACCTTGCTTCTGCTGCTTTTTAAAATTTTATCTAAATTGTATTCTGCTGAAATTAAAAAACTATAGCTATGCGTTGTTATTTTTTTACTTTGCTTTACTCGCTGTCCGTTGATACTGTAATATTCAAAGCTATCATTCATTTCTCAAATAGGTAATCTTGTTTGTGAATATTGTAGCAACATTTTGGCTAACTAGTAACAATATTGGGTTAACATTATTTATTGAACCTCTTGGAAAATTAATATAGTATAATCATTCAAACTCCACCCATCCATGTAACTTGTAACAAAATGTCCTTTGTAACCTTCTAACTAGTGAAATTTTCAGAGAAACTTTAGCGAGAAAAAGTGAGTTTTTCATTGATTTTTATTCTACTTTTTGACTGACTTCAGTGAAACGAGGAGGTTATACAAGTTGACTTTGGGCGATTTTAATTTGTTATGTCTGTTCACGAATTACTTTTGAACGCGGGCACCGTTTTACACCCAGTTTGCTTTGATTGGTAGATCTTAACTCCATAGTGGTCCCATTTTATCTTTTTGATCGGATTTATTTTTCTATATAAAAAAGGTAAAAACCTCAAAGACCCGTGTACTTGTTGCGTATTTTGCGTGGTAACAACACTATTTCGAACCGGAAATGGATTTCTATAGCACTATTTCGATGTAGAATTAAATTTGCAACAAGATAGTAGCCTTAAATTCTTCTAAAACTTGGGTGTTGTTGAGATAAACAGCTATTTCCGTCTAAAAATACTCTAAAGAATGTCTTTGTTTGTATTTACAGAGTTATAGGAGCCAAACTATACACTTGATTAAAGTTTTGAAGGAACCTAGTGAGGGTCAAATTAAGAAAATATATATATTTATGATGATTATATTCGAATTTACCGAGCTATGACCTCCTTCTCGCTCAAAACACGTAATTTTATTATTTTTTATGTCTGTTCACGAATTACTTTTGAACGCGAGGATCATTTTACACCCAGTTTGCGTTGATTGGTAGATCTTTACTTCATAGTCGTCCCATTTAAATATCTTTTTGATCGGACTTATATTTCTTTATAAAAAAAGTAAAAAACCTCAAAAAAATCTTGAAATTCCAAGTCGGTGCTGCTGAAGCAATATTATCAAAGAAGACATCACCGACTCCAATATTTTTTTAAAGTGAATGAAGATTATAACAAATCCTAAATTGTAGTCTACAATATGGCAAATAGTGTGCGCATTTTATGGTATTTTTATATGTATTAGCAAATTAATATTTATTATATTGGTTACCAAGAAATGGGTACAGCTGTAATATCTTACTGTAGTGTAATGGATAAATTATTGTTTGTACATGCGTAACACATCAGAAACCCATTGTTTATGAATGTATCATGTAAAGCTATACAGGATTGCATTACCCAATTATTTCACACTTTTATAGCATTTTACTGTTGGATTGTTTTGAAGTCGGTTCAATTTTTTTGTTAAAAGTTTTATTATTCTAATAATTGTGGCAAACATCAGCATATTTTGGTGATTTTCTTTCTGTTTCCTATAATTACCTACATGTATGCAGCGTTGCAATACAAAACTTTAATAAGAAGCTAATTTATCAAATTTTACAAATTTTAATCAAGTTAAGAAAGGATCATTTGCCAATGTCCAACTTGTGTTTTATTTTTCTTTTCATAACTGGTACACAGTATTACAACTTTTAGTCAAAACCAAAAATAACCATCACATATTGAATAAGATTATTGTTGGACATTGTGCAGGCTACGGCATGAGTGAGCCTTGCGGTCATGTGGACTTCTACCCAAACAACGGCAAGGAGCAGCCTGGCTGTGATCTGTCTGACACTCCCCCGCTGCCTCTCACTCTCATCAAGGAGGGTATCGAGGAGGCGTCCCGTGTCCTAGTGGCCTGCAACCACATCCGAGCCATCAAACTGTTTACAGAGTCCATCAACAGTCCGTGCCCTTATGTCGCCCATCGCTGCTCCACCTACCAACACTTCCTTCAGGTATGGTTTTCAGAATCTACAAATTAGTAATTAACTTTCTCATCTTCTTAACAAGATTCCCAAATGACCAGCGTAAAATGTGTATTTTATTTAGAAAAGAACATAACTTCATAATATTGTTATTGTTATATTGTTGTGTATCATATTGTTGTAATGTTTTTGTTTGTTGGAATAAACTCATTATTTCACTAAAGAACATTCAATGAGATCTTTGCCATTTTTAAAGTTCTATTCTAGGACATGGTGAGTTTCCTGCTTATTTATACTGTTATGTTCAGGGCCGGTGTTTCTCCTGCAGTGAGAATGGAACTGGATGTGCTGTGATGGGTCTTCACGCTCAGAAAACCCTTCACCCCGCTGGCTCCAAGTTCTTTGTTCTTACCGGCAAAAAAGAACCTTATTGCAGTAAGTAAACATGTCTCAAAAATAAAAAATTAAGTTACAGTTTGACTGTCAAAATCAACTTTTAAAACAACCCAAGTAGTTTTCATTTAATCATTTCAAAAGAGTGTCAAGTTCAAACAATCAAATTTTTCAGGATACCATTATCGAGTGACGTTGGATTTGGCAAAGCCCCCAAAGGCAGAGTCCTGGGTTCAAGGTTTCATGAAAGTTACTCTCCATAGTGATAACAACATCATCAGAAACCTGGATCTTACACCTGGGTAAGTTTCCAACCTAGAATTAACGGTAGAACAGTTATATAATATAGTTGCAGTTTTGTGTAACACCTCTTCAAAAGTATCTCAATGTCATGAATATAATTTCAAATTGTCACAAATCCAATTTATAAAACCTTTATTTAGAATGAGACAGCAGTCAATGGCAATGATAGCTAAGATTGTAATTGCCTGACATTTTCAACCAAATATGTTCTTTAATAATAAAATAAAAACATTGATCTGTAGGGGCTACGAGAAGTTCCAGCACGGCACATCGAGGAGTTTTGTCGTGACTCACACAGACAACATTGGTCCAGTGCGCAAGGTGGACCTGTACTGGGAGTATGATATGGACGTGTTGCAGCCTCGCTCTATCTGCTTCCTCTGGTGCAACGACCACCTGTACGTTAGCAGTGTCAAGGTGGAGGAGACTCGAGATGCCAACCCAAGAGAGTAAGTTTGCGTTCCATTGTACTTTTTTCTAAAGCCTCTATTCAATCAGTAATCAGTAACTTTATTGCCAAGAAACTCAACGTGTAGGCAAGTACAGAAATACTTAATAAATGTATAAAAATAATATGGATAAAACAAGCAAAAAAATATAACAAGTAAAATAAAATAAATAAATTAGCTAAAACAATAAGCAAATAAATAAATAAGCAAATTAAAAATAATAATAAAAGTAGTAAAATAACAAAATAAAAACTTCCATGAACAATCTTCTAATGGTAGCCCAATTATTTTGTCTTACTGCACACTTCCTTAATAATTTCAATTTCAAAAAATTCCTCCAAGCTTAGAAGTGGAGCCAGTAATAATTTATTTTTTAACAATTGTATATCTTTATCATTTTCTATAACAATTTTATATTTCTTGTTTAATGTATTTATAATTTTACTAGTCATGTAGGACGGAGAATTTTGAATCATTTTCATAGTATGAGCAGGATATTTTATAATTTCTTTTCTTCTTGTATAGTAACTATTATTAAATTTATTTACAAGTATTTCTTCTTTATTTTTCATATAACATTTCACGTGCTCAATTACAAAAAGATTGAAAATTGTATGTATTTGTGATTGTTTAAATAGCTCATAAGTGGGCTCTCTTGATTTTGCCTTGTTAATTACTCTAACCGCTGTTTTTTGGACTTTGAAAATTTTTCTTTGATGAATAATTGAAGATTGAAACCATATAGGTAAACAGTAGACCAACACGCTTTGAAAATAAGAGAAGTACTGTATTATCAAGAGGAAACATTTGAAAAGCATTATAAAGATCATAATTCATTAATCCCACTGCACATGAGATGTGTCGGTTTTATTGTCCCTTTTAAACTTAAAGTTTAAGTTTTGTCATCTTTACCCAAACTTACTTTTAAAGACTGTTGAAAAACCCCTTTAAAGGGAGCATTTAAAACCCTCAAGTTAGTTTTGTTTTAAATCATCAGTAATTTTGAAACAACATTTTAATTGTCAATTTTAGTATACGTGTACAGTGTACTAAGAAATTTTATGTCATCCATAACATAACAATATGTACAATATAATATACTTTGTCAAATTTGCAAAAATGTGCGTAGGCAATACAAAAAAGGTGCAACAAGGTACCCACAAAGTCTTTTGGAGACAAATTGTATTTCGGGCAGTTAATTACTTTAATTGAAAAGTCTTGAGTCTTAGTGTTAAAAACTATTGTAGAAACCAACATAGGAAATATTTTGTATTCTTTATTTAAATAAAAATAGTAGTCTAGTAAGAACCAAGCACTCTCCAAGATTTTCTGCAGGAGTAGTCTCCTGTAAATGAGGGTGCACAATAAGCCAATGGCTGCAAGGCAATGGCTAGGAGACACATTAGTGCACAAACCTAGCCCTCTAACAAAAAAAAAAAAAAAAATAATTAAGCACTATTTTTACATTTTCTTAAATTCAAATCTTATGTAGCAAAAGTGTCATAAAGTTAAGAGTTTTCAATTATTACTGCAGAGGTTGATATACTTGTATGTATCTTGTTGTCAGTAAGCTCGCTACAGAGGTGAGTAGCAAGCTGTGCTCGACAGGCAAGGACTTCGCAGAGATTCCTTCTCGAGGAACCACCCTCTTCTCAGACGAGTGTCAACAGGCCTTGGCATGACACTGACACTGGAGCGCTGCTAATATCTATGAACAAAGTACTGTACTCGCCATGTTAATAGTCTGTTGATAAGTTTAAATAAGTGATTCTTGTTACATGTTGTCTTGGTTATTATAAAAGTATAAAGCTCTGAGTAAAAAAAATGAAAAGTAATGGTCATTTAGTTTGAATTAGTGGAAACTGGAAGAGTAATAAAACACAACCCTGCAGCAACAGCTGTTTAGTTCAGGATCAAGCTAAAAAACTGTTGTTAAACTACTTTGAAATAAAGTGATTAGTTGTCTAAGTTTATGTTTTGCTAGATCTTTGGTTACTACACTAACGTTAAAGACTATTGAGTAGTTGAACTAATTTTAAACAAAAGATTAATTTATAAACAGTACTGTATTTATAAATGTTTTTATTCAAATACTTGTTAGTTTAAAAGTATTAGTGACTTGTTATGTAATTTTATACATTTAACTATTGTTGATGCCAATATTTTATGAACTTCTAAATACTACATATAGCTAGAATATACAATGTAAGATTGAAATCTAGTCTCTATGTTTCTATAAAAACTTTAATTGCTATGTATTTTGAAACCTTGACAGAATTAATAACAATAGTGTTCAATTTCCTTACTAACACATAATCTTGTTCTTCACATTGTACTTAAACACACTTTTTAAATTTAAATTACATTAATACAACTTTGTAAAATGCTGGAAATATTATTACTTTACAAACTACCTTACTAAATTTTACTATTTCTTAGAATGCTTTTGATAGATTGCGTTTTACTATTGATTTGTTGAATGAATTGTTTTGAATATTCATTTGTTGAATGAATATTCAAAACTATTCATCCAACAAATCTATGCTTCAATTGTCTGTGTTTCTCTTGATGTACTTCTACACCCATCTTACTTAATTGGAAATGAACCAACTAATTCGATAGGTTTAAATATAGATTTTACTCTCTACTAGCTCAAACATCTAGCTTTATTTACCAATCCAGATTATCGTTTGTTTTATTAAATTTTTATTTTAAAATAATTGCCAGGTAATTTGTTAGTACTGATTTTTAAATTTGGTATAATAAATTATTAATACATTTCCTTAAGGTAATTTTTCATCTTCGGATAATCTTTAATAATATTGCACACTGACAAAGTGATTCTTGTTTCCACAAATTAATTAACGGTTTGCTTAATCCCTTGGTTTAATTAAATCAATGCCTTTTATGTAAATAATATATAAACCGCCTAAGTGTGTTATTTAAATTTGGAAGGCAGATGAAATTGTGAGGCTTAATACCTTGGGGATAAATTTGAATTAGTATTAATACCTCATTGGTTGACAATCTCATTTTTTAACACTGAAGAAGGTTTAATTTAATTAAATAATTTAATCTCATGATGTGATATTCCATTGAAGTCTCTTACTAATCAAAGTTTAGCAAGTTTCAAAATATTATTGCCATAACAGTATGTTTATTAAAAATATGATATAAGTATATAACTTCCAAATTTAACTTTATGAAAAACTATGTGATATATATATCATCTTGACTACACTTTATTATTATGCACAATTTCTTACCTTCTAGATATTTTAATTTCATGTAATTTACAACTTCCATAATTATATTACTGCATTTGGTTATAAACAGTTGGGAATTGTACAAGGTTGAAATCCTACTGAAAGGTTTTTTGTTATTATGATCTTGCAAAACCTGTTCATGCTTTAAAATTAAATTATACCTGGAAACCCTATGTAGTTTTACTGTATTACCGTGGAGCAAGATTGTAAATTGTGAGCTCGAATACATTCTACTGTAGAGCCTCATGCAAGGTATCTTTTAAACTGTTAATTTGTACTATACTTTGTTAGTTTAAGGTAAAGTTTAAGCAAATTTACCAAATATTTTACAATTTTTGTATCATTTATTATTTGTTAAATAAAATTTGTGATAAGTTAGTTGCTTTTTATTTTTCACCTTGTTATCTTTCCTTGGCTCGTTAGTGTCTTTTTGAGTGTAAATAATAATGGGGTACAAAGTAAAACAATGAACATGTACAATGTAGCCTACCTTACCAACTAAATGAATTTTGAAAGTTGTAAAACCCCCGTTAATTTTATAACTTTTCTACAGTAGATTCCTGCTAGAACGGATTGTGATAATTCAGAAACGGGCTAATCTGACCACCCAAAAAAATATTTTAGGGAAACGAGAAACATACCGAAAACGTCACATTTTTATATTGACATCTTCAATAAAATAACAACACTTTTTCTATGCTTTGCTGCATGATTAAAAGCATAGTTGTACAATACAGCAGTGATTGGGATATCCTTAAATCAGGAAATAATTGAGACAAAGTAACGCTGATCAATTATCTTTAATACACAACATAAAATACATCACAGAAAACAAACTATTTACTTGTACGATGACAAACTAAAAAAATATATAATCAATTATTATAAAGGCAAAATAAGTTTAACCTTCAACCAATACGGTTTATATGACAACAAAATAAAAAGGGTATAATAACACCGGGTTGAGCTATAGTTTCCTAGGAAAGCTGTACTTTTTTATTTTCAATTTTACTTCTGCTTTTTGCTTTTAATGCAATCACATGGGATCCTGTTCTTGTTAAAAACACTCTCATACAATTACATTAAAAAGTAAAAAAAAATTTGCCGCCATATTATGGTTGTAAAATAGTGGTAACTTTTTCCTAAGAAACTATATAATTATAGCTTCATCATCTACGATTTAGCTAATTTAGTTTTGCTCCAAAAATAAATAAGTAAAATAAAATTGTGTTGAATATGTCACATAATTATTATATACAGCCATCTTTATACCAAGTTAAACCTTTTGCATTTTAAGTTGGTCATTCTATAATAAAATGTTGATTCTACTTACTTAAGCTTGAAATATTATTAATATATTCACAATTCCAATGTTGTCAGTCTCTGAACTTGTTCTTAGTGAAGGCAGGCAGTGGCAGCAAGTACAACAGACAGTTAGCTAGCGCCAGTCCCACAGGGAACGCAAAGGCTAGACTTAGGTTGAACTCAGAGTCCAGGATATCCGAGATGTGAAACTCAGCTCCCTCCCTGCCATAGCGCTCGGACATAAACGCAACTCCGTCCAAGTAGCGACATGTCCAGCTAACATACAAAATATACGTAGTTATTGATATAGGAAACTCTTATACTTAACACAAGAGGGCTATTGTTGAGTATTGCGAAGAGAGAAACTTAGACTTATGAAACTTGTGATTCATTTAAAGTAGAAAGAATTATGGGAACTATTACGAAAACCATAGCTGCATATGTCTTTACTTTCAACACAAAATAGCTAGCTTTGAGCTGAGTTATTCCGAAGTGACCTAAATAGTCCAAAACAAACTCTGGAAACAGCTGTGGATCAAGGACACATGCAGGAGTCTGCTGGGGGATGGGGAAAATAATAACATAATCTCACCAAACCTGGAAACTAACCAGGTTAGGTAAACGGTTAGCCACCCATTGTTGTTTGAGTCATATATGGTAGAATCTTGCAAGTGCTACAACGTCGCAATGCTTTGTTATTTAGTGTGCAAATTTTGTTTGTGTTGCAATGAAATATGTGAATTAGTGCCAATTGAATTTAATTATGGGTCAGCCTCAGTTTTCGGTTAAAAGTATTTTAGATCATCGATTTTCTAGCAATCTTTTGAGGACAAAAAGGAATTTATTAGACTAAATAAAATAGAGAAATGCTTATTCCAAAATTTACATTTATCGTTACTCGGTTTGATTTTTGGTAACACTATTAAAGGCAAATAAACAGAACTAAAACTGTGTAAATATAGCTCAAAATTGCATATTCCACACCCCCCAGACCTCCCGGTGTTCGCTCCTCACTCATAGTTGCTTCCTCAAACTGTTTACCCACCGCACACCACTGGAATACACACACCTCAACCAAGATTCCTGCAAAATTAAATGAGGCGGTTGTATATGTCCAAAACGCTCAAAGTATCCTGACAAAAATACTACACAATTGATAGCTTAGCTTTTTTGTTGAAGATTTCCTTGAAACAACCTTTCAAACCAAAACAAAATAGTCCCTTGTCAGTTGAGTAAACATAGATATGAAAGTTTAACTGACCTGGTGGTGTCACGAGGTGTGTCCTCTATGAAGGTGCAATTCTCTGTATTGAGGTTGCTGGCAGAGTGCATAAACAGCTGTTGACCCAGAAAAGCTCCAGCATATCTTGTCTGTGTGCCGTAAGTCAAGTAGACCAACCAGTCCGACAAACCTCGGTAAGACCTAAAATCACACTTTCCGTAGGTTCTGTTTTATTTTTAGTATCTGATTTATTTTTTAGATTAAAAGAAATTTTACTTGCATGAAGTTCTTTTAATATGAAAATAATTCTGTATGTATAAAAGTAAAATACTTAGTTAATGTTTCAAATACAATTTTGCGTCCGGTTGTTTTTTTATCATCATAAAATCAATCAACATTTTAGTGATTCCAATATTTTGATAGTTAATCTTATCAAATGTGAACCTACCTCAACGCCCCACTTCCCAGCACCAGGTAGATGACGGAGATGTAGAGACTGGCGAGAGCTGCTGTGAAGGAGCTGTAGATCACCATGAGCAGTGAGAGCGTTTGCTGCTCTGCTAGCAAGTAGCAGGCCCATAGAGCAGCTGCAAGCAGACCCCAGTCCCGCACCGATGAGAGACCAGTCACTCTACAAACACAGTCATATTCTGTTGAGCTCCTTCACTCGCTTTATGTTTATGTTTCAATTTTACACAGTGACCTTCCACTTGAGTTCTTTCTACCTTATATGTGTTTGTGTATTAATGTATCATTAACCATAGAACTATTATTTAAGTACATTTTCAATCAGGATATATGATAGCTAACCAGTAAGTATGTTTCATTAGTTAATTAATAATATGCATTCTATTTGTAGAAACTTTATATTGTACAAATATTGAGGAGCAATTTTTAAACTATACTTTGGCATATTCACAATCAAAATAGGAGTATGTATCAAGCCAAGAAACATTGTTTACTAAGCTATTGCATGAAATTCTGTCCCCAGTGTTCATAACGAATAGCGTTCTTTTATTCTCATTAGTTTGCAAGACCCTGGATTACACACAACATTCCTAATGATCTAATGTTAACCATGGTAAAATCTATTGTCACTTGCTAACTGTTTCTTTTACTTGGTAAATGTGAATGGGTCTTTACTAACTCATTTAACAATGTGTCATGAGCATTTATGTTCTGAATTTTGTGTTTGTAATTTTATTTTAGGGATGCGTAATCTCAGCTAACATATCGATTTTGGGAGGTGTATGTGAAATATGGCTAGTAGGATCCCCTCAAAACTTTAAATTCTTTCTTACAGTTTCTAAGGAGATCTGAGAATTAGAATAATCCATCAAGCTTTAAGAATAATTATAGACTTAACACAATGTTTTCATACAACTAAATTCAGTCAAAAGTAATCAATAATAAAATAGTTTATTTACTCAAAAATTATTCTTGATCCAGCTGCGACAGTGATGAGTGAAAATGGGAGGGAAAACAGCCAATATGAGAGAAGAAACAAAGGTCCAGAGTAAATTCCCTCCTGAGCCTCCTGATAGTATCTTGTCCTGTAGGCAGTATAGGTGGCCGCAGTGGTGACAATGGAACAGAAGTACGTTCCCAGAAGCGTGTTGAACAAGAGTCCGTTCCTTGACACAAATGTCCATTGGTTGTTCTGTATATTCTGATAGAAGAGCCAGAGTAGAGCAAAGCAGCAAGGAAGTAGACACAGTCTGAGTAGAAGATGAATAACTGCTATAGAGGAAGCGTTGAACACAGAGGCTAGCTTCCTCTGGTAGAGTGTGAAGCCGACTTGGAGCACTGACGGTTTACTGAAGCTTGTGGCCGGTAGCTTGTGAGGAGCAGTGGGGTCTCCCCCCACCACCACATGGCTAGCCCCTCCAGCAGACGACTTGCGGTAAGGTGTGCCCTCCATCTTGAACTTCTCCACTAAGGCAATAATCTGTGTGTTGGATTCAATGAATCTCTCCCTTGATCTGCGGTCTACCGTTGACAAACACACTGAAACAGAACAGAAATGTATTGAACTCTAATTCAAGAAAAGCTAAAGAAAAATGTGAACTAATTTATTCCTAGCTTGAGTTGAGGCTAACTAACTACAGCAGAAATAAAAATAATATAATTGTTTTGATCGTTATAAAGAAGCCTGTGGAGTTTTGATTACGTTTAAATAAAAGAAACATTTTTGTACTATTCAACATATAGCAACATATTCGAGCTATGGGGTCTAATTTTTACTTAAACATGTTTTAAAGAAGGCATTAAACATTTTTCACATTGAAAAAATCTGGAACGCATTTAGTTGAATAATGGTTACATTACCCAGTAAAGCACTTTTAATAATTAATTTTCTTTTAAGAAATTAAGTACCTCATACTAAGTTCTATGAATAAAAGACTGTAGCAAAATAGAACCAGATAGCTCCAACCTACAAACACTCTCAGTGATGATTGTTGAGTGATTGTAAAATTCCAAAGTTTAAGAACGCTTTACATGTTCATAATTTTCTCATCATGAATGAGGAAATCAACACTGGGACAAATAAGATATCCTTCAAATATCTTTACTTGAACAGTAAAAAAGTACTGAACCGGTATATTAGCAATTTGTTTTCAGCATACTTACGATAATACATTAGAGGATTCTCAAGCTGTGGACAAGGGAAGCCGATGGTGCGAAAGTACTCCAGCATGAGTCGAGTAGGCCCAGCATACACCAGGTCTCCAAGGCAGAGGTACGCAGCACGATCCAGAAACGGAAACACATCTGACCGAGGCTTCTCCATCGTCAGAATCACAATCCGCCCCTGGTGGTGCATGAGATGACAACATAGACACTATCAGGTATGTGGCCAATGGGTCTAAATCTGCGGTAGGTTCATCCAGCAGCAGAAGCACTATAAAAAAGTATAATTAATCATAAACTGGCATAGGTGCATCATTTTACTCTATAATAATTTTGGTCCGTTGCACAAACAAAATAAAGTCACTGTTAATCTAGTCATGTATAGAACCACTATGGACATAAGCTTGAGGGATGGGAGCAGTTGTCATTTTCGGTTGAGAGGGCATGATTCAAAGGTTGGTATCCTTCAGCACAGTGATGAGTTGGTTCCTAAACTTTTGGCACAGTCATTGGTAAATTAGTACATGTAAATTTGGTACATTTGGTGCCAACCGAGATTAGACTTTAGAATTGGTACCCAGTAACAAGATTTCCATTTAATTCTCAGTACTGGCACCAATTCATAGGAAGCGGTGGTACTGAGAACCAATCCATCACTACTTCTGCTACAGAGCAAATGACAAATAACATTAACTTTTAACAATAAAGACCTGCGTAGCTGAGTTTAGTTACCTATATAAAAAACGAAAATGAATTAACCAATACTTACGGATAAAACACTGTGACCTGGTCATATAAATATTCTCTCATTTGGGTGAAGTGAGATATGAGTACAATAAACTATAGGTAAGATCCAGTAAATGATTGAATTGACAAATCTATCTGGGGTAGAGTACATGTAAATAAGTGAAGGTAGTATACCAAGTAAGACAGAGAACTATAAGTAATAAAATATAAAATTCAATCATAATTTCAACTATTTTACAGTGATAAAATAAACATAAAATATTTAAATATCTAACCTGAATTAAAACAGCTGTTAACAAGTTTTGAAGTTATTCAAAAGTAACTGTTAATTCAGATGCGAAAAATAATTAAACTGTATGTATGCTTTTTTATTATACCATATATGTCTGTTGATATGATGTTCTTTAAGGCGGCTCATCAATGTTTAGAACACTGTTTGTAGCTGCACACCTTCTTTTGTAAAAATAAAAGTAAACAACTTTTAATTTTCAAAACTTATAACACTAAAAAAAGTCTTTGGTTTTTTACATCTTACAAACTAAACCATTGGCAATTATTTATCTGTGCACAAATTTGTAAATGTTCCAGGCGGGCCAATCCAGAACAAAGCGTCGGAAAGGTTTTTGAGGGTATTGCTGGTTTTGTATTTTTATGACCTCTAAAATCAGTGGCGGCTCGTCAGAGGATCTTTAGGATACCCTAATATGTATAACATGAGTCAAAGCGTATTTGATAACTTTCAAGTTTCAACCATTCAATAGTTATAAGAAGGGGACACATGATAATCTCTGTATGTACACATAATAAATAATCATAAAACTACAGCTATAACTTTGTAAAAGCCTACTTGGATCTTTGATGAGCTGCATTCCGACGACCAGCCTGCGATGTTCACTGACAGAGAGGTTGGCAATGCTGCGCCTTGCCACCTGACTGAGAGCCAAGTCTGCCAAAACTTGACGCACCCGAGAACTCCTAACATAGCTTGATACCTGAAACCAAACAACAGTTATTAACTACATTAAATATTTTTTTTAAATTGCAATTGTTACAAGTAAAAATATAGACACAAACCTAATGCACAATGCTAGGCTTTTAATATTTTTTAAACTAGAAACCTAAATATTTTGGAAAATATTTAATATGCAGGGTATTTCAGAAGTCTACATAATTTTAAGGTATTGTTCTAGGGTCCAAAACAATATCATAAAGATAAAGCTAGGAAACATTGAAAATCTAACCACTTAAAAAAAGGCTGTTTAAACATTTGGAATGGAAATCGTTTGAAAACTGCATGTACAGAAAACTTGCCTTTATTATAATATTTTTATAATATTAGGGTAGGTAGGATGGAAATGATGCCACAAAACTTACTGGTTGACAACATTAGCGCACATGTGCCATGAAGAATAAGGATGGAAACCGTGGCCCTTTACACCAAAAGCTGCTACTTTCCATTGTGCAAGCAATGAACAAACCTGAGTAGGCAAAATATGTCTAATATGTTGCAATACCAAGTACAGTCTATGGTATGCTTGAACTTGTACAGAGTGTTACCTGTGAACCGATGGAAAGGTTAGCACTGTAGTGCAGTGTCTGTTCAACAGACAGGCTGGGCAGCAGGTCGGTTCGGTGACTCACATAGCCACAACTGCGCTGGAACAAGTTCAACGTCATCGGAGATCCATCGAGCAAGATCTGCCCTCGAGTCGGTCCACGACTTCGTCGAGATATCACCTCCAGCAACGCTCTTTTCCCACTGCCTTTGCACATTTAGAGATTTATTAGATTTTTGATAGTTTGAAGGAAAATTTGTAATTTTGTTATCTTTAAGTAGGTATTAATAATGTTTTAAAATTTGGTTAGATGCTAAAAATTCTCTGGCTCAATGCATATCAATATATCTTGCATGCTTGCAGTTTCCCTGAAATAAATGTTTTATTTCACAATGTTTTGACCAAATATGCTTTATCTACAAATGTTTTAACGGTCTTGATATTTGGGAAAATTCAAAATATTAAATATTCTACAGCAAATTAGTTTTCACATGCCTTAGTAGTTCTGTTCTTCCCTAAAGTTGTAATCAGTAATATTAAAGACAAACAAAAAAATTCAATTATAAATATGACAAATCAGGGTCCCTCCCAGGCTAGCAATGATTAAAGAGGCGATAGAGAGGGGGTCCTAGGTTCATATAGTCCCTGTAGTTACCTTTCAGGTCAGAATCTTAAAGGTAAACAGCAAAATCTGGGCCCCTCGAGGCCTCAAGGGGACGGGCCCTGGGCGATCACCGACCAGCCACCTAAGCATACTGTCATCCCTAAGAGCTAAACACACTAGTGAGGGTTACCTTTAGATCCTAGCACAGCCAAGACTTCCCCAGCTCTCACCTCCAAGGAGATATCCTTCAGGATAAGTCCAGTTTGCACACTGCCACACAGTCTTTGCAAGCAGGATCCAGGTTCAACCTGTGTGCAATTTAAAGTTCAATATTACAAATTCATTTCTCAATACATTTGTTAAAAAATATTTGGAACTAAACTTTAAATGTTTGTTGTTAACAGAACTCTAGGATTTATACAGAATGCAGTAACTTTATTTTAAGAGTGGTTATTCATAATAATATTATTAGTTATCAAACCAAATTATGCTGGAAACCGAAGTGCAGGGTGTGACAAACTTGCACACTCCAATTCCGTATGTGCGTAAATAATTCTCTACAATAAAAGTCTTTTCCGCAGTTGTCAACACCATTCCAGCTTAATCTAACATTAAAGGGGAAAGAAAAAATAAGCATGAAGACATTGGCAACAATTAAAAGCTCTCACAGCTGGTTGAACGGAATGGCAGAAAGGAACAGCTATTTCAATTTCAGTAGGCCTACTGTTTATTTTGGCGGGCACTGTATTTAATTTTGCTTTCATCCAGAAATTTAGTTGGATTTAGTTGAATCAGGAATGGCAAGAATTGAAATCAATACTGTAAAAATAATAAAGGTAACAAGCTGGTTATCTTATCTTTTAAATTAATCAAAAGCCAGTGTCTTTAGTACATATTTTAATTTTGCATATATACACAAAATATATACAGTATAATACTGCAATAATTAATGCAAAATATTGTAATGTTTCTTTCGACTTAAGCTCTTGGCCAATAATTATTGTTCAGATTCTTGCTCCTTGCGTTTTGGGAAAGCCTTCTTTCTAACTCATGTGCACTGCTCAAAGCGGAATCATTTATGCAGGCGAACTGTAAATACTGACGAACGGCGTGGCTTATAAAATATGAAAGAATGATACATACTGCAATTTGATCAAGAAGCTATGTGTAAAATTAACCCAGTTTTGTATTATTAGGTATACATTAAAGTTATTTTATATTTTTTAAACTAAGTTTATACAAAGCAAATAATTATTTATTACTACTGTATATCCAATTTTTGTAATGGATATACCCTTTGAAATAAGGAAAAAGGTTTTATTAAACATAAACCAACTGATAGTGTTCATTTTAACAAACTAAAACATGTTTCATTAAATTTGAGATACACTCGCGTTTAATTTAATTACCATAGAGAATACTAAAAACAGACGGGTCGCCAAACAAAAACTTCTCTTACCTGGCCAGTGTGGAAAATATTGTTCAATTCCAAGATGTAGTCGTTGGACAACATTGTAGTGGGTATTGGTAGCACTGGTTCCGATCAAAACATACACATTGTTTGTCTACAAACAATCAGCAGCTAGATGATCCATGCCACTCACTAAGCTGGCGCAGGACACCTCACCTGAGCTACTGCACCAGCGCACACAGTACACTCACACTGACACAACAAACCGTGTCAGCTCCGGTGTTGCCAACCGTTGGAAAACACTATTACCTTTCTGTGGGATTATTAATTCCCCGAACTCGGTTTGAGTAGCATTTTGGGGTTTACTAACTACTAAATATATTTATATTTTACGCTTTAAAACACGACAGAATCTACCAATAACTAATTTGAAAACAGAAATTCTAGAGAGCGTCGAATAGGTATCAGGGATCGCTGCCTGGTGTCCAGAAATGAGCATGGTGAATTGCGGATAAAATCACAAATAGATCTGCAAACAGTAATTTAATTTTTTATGTTGTAGTTGAATATTAAAAGTCTGATGTAAAGATTATTTTGTGCTGCGTATGTTTTAACTCTTTAATGAGAAACAAGTTTCTGACCATCGTATATATTCGTATTTATCTTCTCCTAAGTTTTAAATAAAACAGAGAATCGAAAACAAAACGTTCTAAAAGCTAGACTTGATATTAATGTTAATTAGGATTTCTATTTCCAGTTTCTAATCAGATTCATTAAAAATGTCTTGCTGCCAAGTTCTAATCAACTGAGTTGGTGTCAAAATGCTTCTCGTGATATCCCACATCTCTCCCCAAAAGTGTTCAATGGTAAATGATCTTTTGTTATTAGAGAATTTTCTTTGAAAATATAACTATTCATTTCTATTGGCAAATAGAACGAAACGTCGTAGAAAGGTGCGGTTTGCACTTTGCAGTTTTTGCTTCCCAACATCTCTTGAGTCGAATGGCAAAAATATATACATGCACACGACAACTCTATAAAGGTCGCATTTTCGGTCATATTTTCATGAAACGTAGTACAAATGTGTCTTTTGCAAATCCCTAGGCTAAGTACGTTAACCAGCTAGATTGGATAGTCTGTATCAAAATGGTGGTAATTCAAAGTTTTTATTTACCCATAAGATTGTAGCAATACCATAAATGAATACAAAGTTCACTCTCTGTAGTAGAGTTTTACTTTTTCAATCGATCAAATCAACTCCCGTTGCTCTAGAACGTACTGTTTTAAAGTTATTTTAGTTTAATTATTTAGTTAAGGTTTCTTCACTTTGACATTCAGAGCACTGGGCAGAAATTAATTTAAGAAATTAATAACTGGGCCGTTACATTATTTACTAGCCTAAGTTTCCTAGGATACAGAAAGTAAACAACTTTTTGTCGATATGGTATTGTTGAAGGTGGTTCATTCATTATTGAAAGCTAGTTGGCTTCACACCTTCTTTTTCAATAAAAATAAAACTATTTTTAAATAACTTTCTTGTTTCAAAACAAATGCAACTATTGACACCGTTGTTTGTTTAAGATACAAAACCATAGAGTAAATAAGGCCAATCTTAAAAAAGAAATTGGGCAAAATTACTAATAGTGTACAGAAGAATTTCGTCTATTTCAAAATAGATAAATGAAAACTGTTTCTGTGTTATTGGAAATTTGCTAAGACTCGCCTTAGCGCTTGCGGCTACGTGTCGGCTATATTTTTCCAACAAATTATCGTTCAGATAGATTGGACAGACCGGCATAGCGATACACATTTGTTTAAATTCACAAGATTTTCACTTCACCTTGGCCGTCATATTTCTTCTCAAGCGTATCCATCAATTATGAATAACTATCTGACTTCACCCTCTTGAGTCCTGCCTGGCTGCACTTTACCCCACCAACGTGTTGTTTACATCCACTTTGTAGACATTGGCAGTGTTGTGAAACATACCTCTGTGCTGTGGACGCCCATGGTGCAAGGTAAGCGCCCACTCGAGGCCTTGACACCCCACCGAGTCCGGCCCAGCCCCAGCCTACAGACTACACTGTACACATGGATCTTTCATCTTTGTCAATGTCTCTGCAGAACCCATCTCAACACGAGGTCGGTAACTCGTCAACTTCTGCTCTTGGATTTTGTTAAGTAGTTCACTAGAAAGGTCAGTGGCTAAATGGCCATACGACGGTAAGATTTTCGGCGGACAACATTATCTCTACCAGTTATTAATTCTACATCAATGAAAACCTCTACTAAATCTGAAATATCGCAACTATAATCTTAGAAAGATGTAAGGGAACGGGGTGGGAGAAGTTCCTTTGAGCATATGTGGCCAATGACTTATCAAAACAACAATTTTGTGCCATTAACAATAGTTTGAAATAATATTGTTTCTTTTAAAGATCCTTATCAGTATCTTCGTGTCTTGGCATAGTTACAGTTAACTTCTTCTGTACATCTCATAATCAGTCAACATTTTAAAATTTCAAGTTTCACCATTTAAACAGGTGTGTGCGACTTGTTAACTATATTACATAGTTATTATGAATGAGATCAACATGGGCTTGGCCCGTCACGGCAAACTCGCAGATCCTTTCACTATGTTTGGTCATCGGTTCATTAATTAATTATATTTTACCTACGCCTATAATTAATCCCCATGAACACATTGTTATTTTGTGGAAACTCTAGTGAGAACCAAATATGGTTAAATATGGTCCATTTCCGTTTCCCATCACGAAGGTTACGCAAGACTGAGAGATATGACGTATCTGGGAGTTGTGGTCAGTTTCACATCGGTTCGCTAGTACTACTCTAAATGATTGATAGAACAAGACACTTCTAGTACATCTCTGTTAAACCTTTGATCTGCGCGGAGGCCAGTAAGACGCACCACTCATTTAGGGCTGTTAGTCTACTGTAATGGATACTAACCCTAAATCCATCGTTGATTAGGTACAATGCGATGGTTGTAATTAATTAGTAATTTATATATGTTAAAATTACATCACTGTATACTGTGAAACTACTGTATATTTTCACGCCACAATAATGTCAAAATAAAATGCTTTTGTAAACGTACAAGATTCCAACGTGAAAACCTGCTCGTATGATCGGAGAAAGGCTGCTCGTATGATTTACCACATGAATAAGTAAAACTTGTTTACGCATACTACTAGATTTAGTCAAAAAGTCATTCGAGGACCATTGATGGGATTTCAAGCCAAATGTGGACTATAAATTAAAACATTTTACAAACCTGAAAGTTAGGCATGATGTAGTTATTAATGTATTATTTTATATTTGTAGCTAATAAGTAAAATAATAACAACAACAAGATATTCAAACGCCGTATTATTTTAACACAAAAAACTCAAGTTGATGTTTTTTACAACGTATTATTAATGTGTATGAAAGCGTTGCTTCTACGGAATGGTGGCGGTGGTCTTATGAATAATGGGCTGACCCTGTGATCTCCTTCTGTGACAAGTGGGCCATCTTTTCTGCCAGTGGGCCAGTATCTCTGGACCCGGGGTGTAATGGAGGGACCGTTACGAAGGAAGGACAGGAGCTGAGTGCAGATGACATGGTCGGGACCTCTTCTCCACTGTACCATGCTATACTGTATACTTCCGAGATCCTTTCAACAGCAAATGGAATCATCGGACGAATTTCTGAATCCGTACTACTACGAGGGTTTCGTTACTGGTGTCTGTAACAGCCGATCTAATCGGGGGTACCGTTGGAGGTAAATTTACTTTCAAATAAACTAACGACATCATATTGTTATTGTTGTCGTGTTGTATTGTTGGCTCTAGAAATTTTGTAACGACAACTTACAGCTTGTTTCATAATTGTGTAAAATGTTTGTTTTGTCATAAGGGTTTGTGTAGTTTACTTTCCTTTGTCCAACCCAGTGGCTTATGAGTGTAGTTACAAGTCAAATGTTGTTTTCAATTATTCAATGTGTTACAGTGCAGCATTACACATGAACATGAGTTAACCATGATAAACATATTTGAACAATCCTCTCAAGATGTGTGATGATTCAACAAAAAATATCATCGATACGAGTATAACAGCTGTTAAGTACAGGTTTTACGTCACAATTCCTTCAATTTAACTGTCGTTTACTAGTTTCGACCTACAAAATATGTAGTAATCATCAAAACTCCAAGAACTTGATAATCGTTTCTTGAGTGAAGTCGTCATAAACAGGAGGCTGAATTAAACTCAACCAATAACATACTCAAATTTATTATACATGACGACATTACTCAAGTACGTTCTTAGTTCTGATAGCTACTACGCACTTGTTAATCAAAACTAGTAGCCTTTACAACTAGTTTTATGATGTAATATTGTAACGTAAAAGGTTAATTGAGGTCAATTAACGTAGCTTGTTGATTGAGGACCAATGCCAAAAGGCTTAGTCCTGAATATTACCATCGCCTTACATATAAATTCATTAACCACCAACCATAAACGTCAATATTACAATGTCAATGTTTCGAAGGGCTCAAGGTAGGTTTGCTTTAACTTACGTTGGGTGTTCCAATCAAGAGATTCCCCCATTTGTAATCAAGGCTTTGTCCTGCACTCAAGGTAAGGTCGTTCTAGTCTGATAGTTCGTGTTGATTGAAGTGCGGACTAATCAATGCTGGTTAACTAGAGATAGATACATTTCACATCGACATCTATTTTGTGTAGTATGTTGCACAGATTTGAAGCAGGACCAAATAATGGCGAGAAACAGAGTTTTCATTACAATAATTAAAAATAAAAATATTACAATTATTGTAGTGAACATATTCATGTGTGCTGTTGCGCACAAGTTTACCTTCACACCACGTGTTTCTCGTTACTTCCTCATTTGTAGTTTTAATTTACGTATTTAGCTTCTAGAGGTAATTGACATGAATGTGGTTTGCCCTTATGGTAGTACAAACTATGGACGGATAAATTGACAATTATTTATTCCAATCATGTACATATATACAGAGCCTATAAATATACAGGGTGTCCAGTAATTAGGGGATCAAACTTCGCCAAATGGTTTATCAGCTCATAATATTAGGTATTCCGTAAGTAGTTATTTTTGTATTTTATAGTGTACTTTTCGTGCATGGAGAGTTTCAGGACTAACATACTAGATAGATATTTATTTTGATATCATTTATATATTTTTAGTGCAAAGGCTAGACTCCTTTCCGTCCCACTACTATTGACGTGCCATAACATATATACAGTGTGTCCAGTAATTAGGGGATCAAACTTTACCAAATGATTTGTCAGGTCATAATAAACAAAAAATGTCCTATAACACATAGGCCTAAGTCGCTTAGTTTTCCGTCTGTCTGGATTCCTTTTAAACCCTTGAATAGGTTCTAATCCAATGTTAACTTTCATATAACTATTAATAATATTAAACTCAAAAAACTCTTTGACGGAGTAGAGGGGTTGCTTGGAGCTTTTTGAATTGGGATTCCATCATAGTCCTGCAGAAGAAAGAAAATTAAACATTTTCATTGAAATATAATAAGAACTGATTTGTATTTTCTTAATCCTAGCATAGGTGATGTTTATCAAATTCTTTTGTCTTGTATTGTGTGATGAATATCTCACTCGCTCGAGAGTGTCCAGCTCTCTCTTAGCTTTAGTGAGAATGAGAACTATGTATATACGTTACGTTCGTACGCCCTTGGGTGTCTGGTTCTATGTCTCTGCACGTCAACTAACAAATTACCAGCTATTATTATGTTCAAATAGGTAAAATGTCACAGGAATGTCATTCATTTGGCTTGCCGGTGGCATTTATTTGTGGAGCAACATCATGTGACTGACAAACTATAAAGTCAAGGTGAACCTGTGTCCAACCTTTGCTTGCGTGGCGCTGCTGCCTTGTATAGAACACCACAGTACTCACATGCCTGTGTCATGTTCAAACCATTCGTCAGATATCTGTCGTCATAATGTCAACACATAGCGTCCATTTACAGCACCTCATTCAAGGCTCTAGGAAGTTATAGATATCTCCGTAAACACTATCGTACGTTTTACTCGTATTTACTACATTCAGTTATGGGTTAGCTTTTGTATTTATTGTAAACTTTAAAACCTTAATTACTTGTGTGCAAGAAATTCTGTTCATAAGGAGAATTCAAGTAAGCTTAAACATCAAAAAAGCTTTAAAGTTCCTCAATTACTTTAATGGAAATAATTGCAGATGATATTTTAAATAATTATTGTTCCCTAAGAGGGGTATATATTTTATTATACCGCCCAAAATATTATTTATTATTATATAACATTAAAATATCGGTGCGCAAAACAAGGGAACGTTTTTTTTTATAAATACACTGATAAATTAATGTAAACGTTTGTTAATGTATAACGAAAGAAGCATTTCCGCGGTTTTATTTCTGGAGACTTCAACGACTGGTACGACAGAAGAGCATACTTACAGCGTTTGGACTTTGCTGTTTTCACTCATCTCGCCGCTTTCCTTTTCATGTTCAACGTCAACTATTATAGATTATGACAGTAACGAGTAGCACGCACATGGCTCTTATTTTAATTTTATATTAACACTGTTTTATTCATATGAGCCAGCTGATGATATTCTGCTATGAGTTTCCCTAGGTTTACCGAATAACTGCTGTACCTTTTTCCAAAGGTAACAACAAAAAGTAATCTACAAAGTTACGAGACTCTTCTCATATCACTGTTCTCTTCATTCCATAAATTGAACTTTCCTAAAACGCTCGTCATCATTAAGATTCCTTAAAACTCGCATCACTTTGCAAAGTGACTTATACAAGTAGTTTTCGTTGTTGGAAAAACTGTGTTACTTGATCTACTCAGCATGGTGTAGATTTACCCATCACAACACACCTCCAGAACACTATACAGTGGTTTGTTCTATGAAATATTTTCCTAATGTTGAGTACGTTATCTCTTTGTCTCTACTACAACTTTATTACCAAAACATTGCTAAACAGAGACTACTGAAGACTGAAGAGATGTATCTGACATGAGAGTTACTACTATAGACTACTGGTGAGCAGTTTCTCCGAGGGGGAAAGTCAGGGGTTCTGACGCGTAAAGAGATGGACGCGGGATAGAGACACAGGATGAGTGAACAGGATAGTGAGAGGATGAGTCACACAGGCGGCCACCAGGCTGTGACACCGCAGTAGAGACATCTCTAGATATGTAGCAGGAGAGAGATTAAATGTTTCGTTAAGGGTGTTTTGTTTATATATTTTTTATGTTTGATACATTTATCACCCTTTACTATGTCAAATTCTTTGAGAGAAGAGATTTAAACGTGGCAGATCACTAAATAAATCAGATCACTAAATCACTATTTGAGATGCCAACCACTCTCATGAGGGTATTTTAAGGCAAATATGTGGTGAGGGATGAGTGTGATTAATGGTAGTAATGATTTATGAGGTGTAGTCTTGTTACAAACTAAGGCAGACTCTTCCTTAGAATGGGTCATTAATTAATAGCCCAATGACCAAAGGAAATACAAGGACCAACGGCTTAGCGTGACTTCCGAAAACCCAAATACCCCGCAGTATCCAAAACCCCAATATCTCTACCTTTATTTGAATTTTTCAATGACGCAGAACAAATAGCCATTTGTCATTTAAAATTTGGCAATTTTTCGAAAGATGATCTTTCTACACTATCATTTTTTAATAAGCAACAAATATGTTATCAAAAAATAAAATGTAGCAATCCAATAAAATCGTAATCCGGTAGGTAAGCGCAGTAGCATTTGGCATAGCCCTGTCAATAACCTATGTAGTTATATTCAATTTTAATACAGTATTAGTATTTTTCAACGAAAACTCTAAATAAAATTAATTATTCAGTAAATGGTTTTGACTTACAATTAAATTGAAGTATTGCGTGTACTGATCTCGCAAATGCATGTTTCATAACTGGAATCCTTTTAAGATACTGAATAGGTTCCAATAATTGTTGACGTTCTACTATTTTCGATTATAGACGTACATTACTTTGAAGCATGACTTAATTTGGAATAGGATCGCTGTAGCTACCCTGCCTTCCCACACCCACTATACACACTCACTCACCGACCAATCTTGTACCACCAACACCACCCTCTGCAAGCATCACTTTGGGTCATATTCTGCTAAATGGAACAGCGTTGAATAGCCTGGGACCCTTGCAACTATAATTGAGTCCATCAAAACTCGGGACAATACACACATTACAGTTATATTTACTGTATATTGTAGTAAAAGAAGGCGCTTTGTGTATTCCAATAGAAATAGGAAGAATGTGAAGAAACTGTAGAAGAGAGAAACGTAAATGGAAATGGATGTCATGTTGACAGAGTAGTTAGACTGCGAGACAGGTTATTCGGCAAATTACAAACGTTATTAACGATATGTAGACTGGAAAATTATAGTGGCCTGTATCGTCCTATCTGTGAAATTGCTTTCTATGGTTTAGAACTTGTAAGACATGTTATCAGATCATATGTAGTTGTATAGTGGCATCAAACTGTATCAAATGAAAAGTTACATGTCCATGAACACGTGTGTAGTTTGTAGTTGTAGTTAGTAAAGATGATAAGGTACACATAGATAATGAATACAACGTATCCTACTTGTTTAGGTTGTTTTGCAACTAGCTGCCTCAATTAAAGTTCGTAATTTTTCGTGTAGAACAAAAAATATCCACCCCGAACAATCAAGCCCATCGTTTAGTAGACGTATTATAAAATAGTTTATTAAAAAAAGAACATTCAGTCCTGGAAAATTAATCTACATATATAAAAGAGTGTTTTGACTAATTTTCTCTAAACTACAAAGTTAATTTAACGAACGAAAACTGCAATATAAACAACTATATAAAAAATGGCATTCATATATTTTAAACAATTACAATACACTGTTTTTGAAAATTTAAAACTGTTGGCAAAATTGCTTTTTCAAATTAAAACAAAAGAAACATTCTTTTTAAAAAATCAATATATTTCGAATAGATACTCTAGTACCGCCTTGTACAGGATCAATACACTTTTGGATTTTCTTTATGTGTTCTCCATTTACTTTGTGGTATTATTCATTACTATAGAATGAAAGCATTTTGTACTGTTTACGTTCTAAATGCTTTTCTCTATGCTTTCATTGTAACTTTTGATTGTTTAAAACAAAACTAATATTACAACCGTATTACTTAAACCTGAAAAATCACCTTTTTGTCTTAGTTTTGACCAAGCTTACTTTAAATACCTATCATTACATGTTTAAATTGACAATAAGCACATTTTGCTCTGCCACTTTGCTTTTAGTTACCCTCGAAGTATTGAATTGTGTGGAATAGAATCGTATTCATGGCGTTTGTCATATTTAGTAATTTTTTTATTTTTCCTTTTATCTTGTGGTCTATGGAGCTTGTTAGCCGCCCTGCCGGCGCCCTGAAGGACGTTCTTGTGAAAAGGTGTAAAAGCGATGGTAATCATACTTAATATTTTCTATTTTAATTAGTTAGTCGCCATCAGATTTTTTTTTCATGCCTGTAATTTCACACGGCTTATACTTACGATGACTTGGACCAACACTAAAATGGACCAACCCAAATGAAGCCAATCAGAATCAAGCAAGTAATTTTACTCTAATGAATTCCAAAAGCGAAAATTGGAAGTTTCAGTGGAGTTTACAACCTGACTCAGCTGGTTGTATCCGGAATGATGACACCTGTTGCTTGTTAGTCACTGGCCTGAAGGAGCGACTCTGAAATCTCATAGGAATTCGTTCACGGAATAACGGTTTAAACTATCACACAAAACTATAAAGTTAACACCTGGCCGGAGCGCCGCAAGCGATGTGGGCGATTCCCCCGCAACAGCTGGTGGATGCAAAGTGAGTTATTACAGTTACCGTACAAGCACTTGGTTAGCACTTTAAAATACCATACAGTACAAGGTTTTTATCTCACATTTGAAATAAAAAGGAAACCCCGTGGCTGGTTTGGGATAAATAAGAGAGAACCTTCAAATATAGACGGTTGTATCTTTATACAATTATAAGTACTGCACATGCCTTTATAGTCTCAGATTTCATGTACCTTTAACTGAAGGAGAGGTGGATATAATTAAAGATTATGGACATAAATCAAAGTAGCGTATTCTTCTTGGAGACCCATCCTGCAGATGGAAGATGTCTGCTTCTCCCAAGAAAATACACCAAATTTTCCTTCATGGTTAGAATCAACATATGGTTCTAAGCAAATAAATTGTTAAAATAGTAAATGCACAGCCTAGAGAAAAGATCTACAGTTATTCCATGTCCACGACGAATATCCCAATGATGTTTCATTCCAACATCCAACTAAACATAAGTAGGACACCCCACTCAAATTTAGTGTTACTCGTATATCTTTCCCGGTTGTTTTTCCCAGTGGGACGAAAAATAAAAGGAAGTGTACCTCTTAGAAGGTCTGCCGAAAATCGCTAGTAAGGAAATTTCAGGATCTTGAATGAAAGACAACATGTATTACATTTTAAATTGTTCAAGGACTTCTTCCTGCTACCATAGTTTTAGAGTTGAGATTTTGGGTACTGAATGCCAATATAAAGGCAATGACGCAAAGGAAACCCATAACCATAGACTTACAGAATGTAGTCTGTGGCATAACCATTTCATTTTAGAACTAAACTTGCCTTTAGCGTGTGATTATCTTGTTGTTTTTACGTCATTTTATAAATTGTCTTTTCAATTCTAAATTGTTAGGTGAGCATCATTAATAAAACATATTCCTCGTTTTACTGTTTACTCTTGATCTCGTGGCTCGAGTAGCAGGACAGCTAGGACCTCCTGGGACGCAGCTACCTCCAAGTCACAGCTGTGAGCTGTTTGTCCCTCAGCTGAGGAGTGGGTTGGTACTCCTGACTTCTGGCATGTAATGTTGCCAACCTAACCTCCATACCACCAGTCTGACCGCTACGGCTCTACGCTGTCCCTGGTTCGTACGCTCGTGCAAAGTAGTGACTGTACTGTTTACTTCTGTAGTTGTTGTGATTAAACTTGTCAATTTCATTTGTATTCGTGAGTGTTATTGTTTTTATAGATGTGTTAAGTGTTACCATGAATTGTGCTTTGCTTCAATTTGGATATTTTCCCTGTGTATTGACGTAAGTAATGTTTATTATTTAGCTTGCTCATGTACAGTTTTATTGGAGGCTGTAGCTGTATTGTTTAATGTATAATAAATATAACTGAAAACTTCAGCTCAGATTATAAAGTAAATTCCTCTGTGAGTTAGTAAAAGTAGGCTACATAAAATTCAATTTTGAAATCAAGTATTTGTGATAACAGGCAATTACCAGTCTGGTGGATAATCCACAATGACGGATTATGTTCATATATAAGTTTCTAAGTACGTAAATTTAAGTTCGTCAATCTGTGTTGCTGTTTTAACATGTAATATCTCAACCATTTCTGTATGGTATCCGATTTCTATCATCTACAAGTTATTGAATTTTAGAGGGTGCAGCACCTTCACAATTTTATATACATTAGCGGGCAGCCAGTTAAAATATGTAAAAGAACCGCTGGAAATATATTACACGTATAAAAAATATCAGAGAAATTATTATAATTTTAATATGTACCATAATCGAAACGCTGTACCAGATATATGATGATTTATAATTAAATATCACTTGCGCCTCAATGTGGATATTTGCTTGGAATGAAATTAAGCTTTGAGTTCAAAAGTTACTATAGCTTCATTGAATATACAATATTAAAGGTATAACTGTATTTTGTTATTTTATCATCAATATATAAATTAAATACTTTTATCGGGGTTTTTTCGATTTTATTATTTTCTAGTTCCAATAATGTATAGGAATAATTCTTAAACAGCTTTTTATATGATAAATATTATTCTACCAGTGGCTTCGTTAATGTTATAATTTGTCACTTTTGTTATTCACCCACCCATTCCATACTAATAAACCATATTCATTTCATTTCACTAGTCAACACAATTTCCATAATTCTTTTATGACTTTAAAATAAAATAAAAATATCTACTGTATAAGACCGAAACGTTCACACATGTTCCAATAATTTCATGTCCCCCCCACCTTAACTTTTGAAAAAGGAAACATTTTTTAACCCTTTGGGGAATGTTTTTGTAGGATTTGACGTTTGTTTGACGTACTTTGCGTCACTCACCCCTACCCAAAATCCGGAGGGAGGCCGGAAATTTAAATGAACCTTCTCCTTGGGCACATCAAAAGAAAGGGAATCTCAACACCATTCAACGATGCAAAGAAACATTTTTATCTCAGATGACCCAAAATTTGGTTTGAAATGCCACATTTTACAGAGTTTTGCATGACAAAATGTTCTTCAAAATACTCTATATGGAATTATGTAATAGGGTTGTGATGTTTCCCTCAGAGTATTTAAATTAGTATAACAAAAACGAGTCGAGGTTTTTTCGTCGAACATTTTTCTTTGCGTCGTTGAATTTGTGTTGAAATTTCTTTCTTTGAGGTGCCACAAGGGGTTGTATTTAAAACATTTGGGGACCCTTTCCCCAATTTTTGGGTGGGTGTTGGGTAACGCAAAGTACGTCAAAACAAATTTCAGTATTCTATAAAAACATTCCCCAAAGTGGTTATAATGTTATTATAAAAAATATTTCCTTTTTCAAAAGTTATGGTGGGGCATTTAAAACTCACCTTGAAATCATAGTATTATTACGTATTATTATGTATATTAAATAGGTTCACTCCTACACGTAAACATCTAAATTCTCTTTTACGCTTAGAGACATATGCATCAGACATACATGCACATAGACGCTCATTTATTCGTCAGTCCCATTGTCATGCAATCGTCTTTTAACGTGTTCTCCCAGTTGTGTGCCCATGTACTTCCGACGGTTATGTAAAATGTGTTTGCGATCAAAACCTTTTGAGGTGAGTTTTAAATGCCTTGTATCGAGTTTGCTAATTTGAAACATACGTTATCCCCGTGATAACCCCCGAGTTAATCCTCGACCTACGTGTATATCGACGGATTTTTTTTTGAGTCGGCTTCTTTTAACTAGTCAGTTATCTCATTCAACATGACAATTGAACTACTACTCTCTAAGACTGCCTGCCGAAGGTGGATTTGTTGTGAGGCTCAGCTCTCTGGAATCTATAGTTTATGAACTGTTAAGCTCGATGAAAATGGTTGTTTCCAGTTTCGTGATTCATTTGATCGATAGAGTCGGGTCATCTGCCTACTAAACGAGCCGTCCACGTTGTACTGATGAGCCAACTCGTTGACGTAGATCAGGGAGAGCAAATGACGATGAGTATGAAGCCCTGAGGTACTCCATAGCTCAACCGGTCCTCTCCGCTGATCTGACGTCTAAAATGCTGACAAATTGTTTTCAATTACTAAGATTCAAGCCAAGCCTGTGGTACTCTACTTCTTATCCCATAATACTCCGATTTGTGGAGGAGCGTGCCATAGAAAACTCAGTCAAAAGCTTCAGACAACAGCTCAAGAACAGCATTTAGTGTTTGTCCTCGATTTGCGCTTCGGCATCTGAATTGGTTATTAAGTAGAATTACAATAGGTTTCGCGTTTTCAAAAAACTTACGAGTTAAATGGGAACGACCTTTTCAAAAGTGTTTGTCAAGCCCAGCAAAATTGGCACCGGACAGTAGTTTTGAGATGACATAGTGTAGGCTTTTGTTGACTTTTATGAAATCGGAGTGACTAGGATAGCGAAAAGTGTGAAAAGATGATACATATCTTTAGTCCCTGATTGAAAAGTGAAGTTAACCAATTGTTTCAGTGGCATCAATATGTGCTTGAACCTATGGAATATTGCAAGGAGCTACGTCGAAACATGGGTTATGCCATTTGACTTTTTCGTTGAGAGATCTTTTATCGCTCTGGCAACTTTCTCCTCCTTTACCGGCCTGAGATGTAGTTGGACTCAGCGTTAAAATTAAAGCGAATTGACTTTGAGCTGAACGAAGCCCTTGAGTCAACTCCGACCGAAGTAAAAAAGGGCTGAGTTGGTCAGCAACTCTGAGAGGATCTTTGACGTGCTCATCCGTAATTTGAAATTCGAATTGTCTGTCTGTTCCTGAGCTTTAATAATGGTCAATCCTGTCCAAAAGGGGTTTCAACGGAAGCTGAGCAGTGTGTTAGTGATATCGTAGGGTTTCGTGGTCTTTTGACCCTTTTAAGCCATAATTATATATACTTTACTTGTATTTTCTAGTTAATCATTTCGACGTGTGCAATTTAATTTCGAAGTAAAACAATAATCTTTCTCTCAAAACTAGGATATCTTTAGTTATCCATTTAAATTTTCCAGGCTTCGACTACAAATTATTTTTTGAGCGGACAGCTTCAGTTTTAGTTAAAATTGAAGGTGTCTTGAGAATTTGAAACTGTTGTTCAACGGGATCCCCAAAATTTAGAGAGCCCTCCAATTCTCCCAGAGGAGATAGTTGTGGAGCGTGACATTCATGGGCATTGTGTCTCTAAATTTTGTTGTATTGATTGTTGATAATTGTACTTTGATGATAGATTTAGGCACAGCATATTACTCCCGGGAACTTTGGAATTGTCTCCAACTAAATAAAGGGAGAAATTACCCTCTCGTCCCCCCGAAAGTATTCTCGACAACCTGAACTGTTCTGATCAGATGTCTCCAACGAGAAGAGTGGAAGTTTACTGTGAAATAGTCAGAATCTTTCCCGACTTCCTTAGTTTTTTACGTAGATCCTGGTGAGTTTCAGGAATTATCCCCGATTGTGAGTCCTTTGCACTTCCCTCAGTTGATCAGTGTTTTGGAAATGTCAGTTTCTTGTGAGGCGCTGGTTGGTTGACTTGGGTCAACGGCACAGAAGAATGGGAAGCGGCTCTGCAAGGTCGTCACAGTGGTGAACCCAGGGCAAAAACCGAGGCCCTGGCACAAGCCAAGAACACGGCACAAGCATTGTCTTCCCCCTCACCTTGCTAAGTACTTGCACGGAGGTCATGGAAACCAAGGACCTGAGTGAGCTCACCCGTGGTGTCATCTGTCGGCGACAATCGCACCTTCTTCCTATCAAAGATCCGCTTCGTCAAGCCTGAGCTGATTTTCTAATATATCTATCTTTACCTTGTACTTAATAGTTAGTTGATATTTATCAAATAAGTGATTACGTGTATGGATCATGACAACAGAATCAATTCTGCGCTGTAAATTGGCCTTCGGGGATGACCCTCTTCCAGTTTCAAGTACTGTACTTGACTTGAAGTACAGTACCATACTAATAAAGGAAGGTTTGTACGTGTCTGGAGACAAGCTCTTCAAAACTCCACCAGACTTGAGCTGTTATTCTTCGTGCCCAGACATTACAGCTTTCTCGATGTTTCTATACAGCTACTGGCTACTGCTATATTCTTGAGACACCATTTCAATAATAAACTAAAATGACCTCCTAACTCATAAGCAATTCATAATTCTTCTAAAGGGGTATGTACGTTTGTAATTGTTGTTTAATATTTAGAAGTATGAGTCAGGGCTTTCCACTATGTCCTTTTACTTGTCTTCGGTTGTTTTCGCACCTCGAATGAGCTCTTTTGATTCATCGCCGCCTATGGTTTTCAAAGATCGTATCCTTAAGGAAACATTAATGAGGGGAGAGTTGTGACCGCACTGAGGTATTTTAAATTCTTCAAGTCATCGTCCGTTTTTTAAAGCTAGCTCACGACTTCTTCTGCACTAAGTTTAGCTAAGTTCTTTAGCACTTATTCCATTTATCTTGTGTTTAAAAGTGCAAACTTCCTATTACAGCGTCAAATACTCATGATAAATTGCACGATTAATTTTCCATTCTAAACATTTTTGGATCACTTGTGTTAATTTTAACGTTTTATGATTCATGTGTAAGTAGTATTGTCAAGCCTTGCGGTTTTTTTCTGATAAGTTGATAGGTGTGCACACACGTTGAAAATACAACTTTATGACAAAGTCCTTGATGGAATAGCCCAGCGGGCCGCGACCGACATCGTGTACGAATGTGTCGGAGCCTGGGACCTTCATTACGGGAAGCAGTTGTCATCTTGACAGAAAGCAATTTGCTCGCAGTGGAAACCTTCAGAGTAATGAGCCCCTGGAGATGAATTTCGCGTTTTCACAATTTGATCCATTCTTCAGTGAACAAGGCAAAGCCTTGGCAGTGGTAAATGAGCATTGATGATGAAGTTACCAACCGGTACGTCATTACACGAGTAGTCAAGTAATTTGTATCCTTCGGTGTATACATGTCAACAAAACCTTTATTTTCTGCAATCAAAGACACGAGCCGTTTTATGTTAGAAGCAAGTTGTTTCATGTGGCAGTTTTCGGATACTCCTCATGAACAATTCGCACTCCAAGTCATTGAACCATATGTGTGCGATTACTTGCCACAAGTCAATATGTTGCTTTATAGTTAAGCATTAATGACGTTGTAATGAATTTCAACTATGCCTCTTTGGGTGGAGATTCGGTTACAAGAAAGTTCTGTCCTGTTTTCCGTGGATAAAAGGGCTCTTCATTGTGTTGAGTTTACCTTGCCTCTCTAAGAATTTAAATTTAATTAACATGTTCGCCAAAGGTCAGTTACTTGAAAATTGGTTGGTAATTTTGATAAGACACCTAATCACACTTCTCAAAAATTGGAGTGACCTTTTCTGTGTTATGAGAGAGTAGGGAAACCTTCCTAAGTGAAAGGTAAAGTTAATTTGGTCAAAATAATTTTCAGTTATGATAGAATTACTTGGAAACGCGCATAACATACATAATTTAGACATTTGCAAGCAACGAAATGTTGTGTGACGATTTTTGATAGGATTCCGAAACGACGCCTATTAATTTGTGTGGTGGTGTTGAACAGACAAAATGTAACCACGGTAAAGATAAGCAAATCTTGTTAAACGTGTTATTGAATGAACCTGTTACATGTACCGTATGCTGCATATCCTTGGATGTGCAACACGTGACTTATGACTGCATACAGTTGATGTTGAGAGGAGGCCACGGCGGGTTGATGTCACACGCCTCCTCGCTAGCCTGGAAGCTCACGTCTGACCTTGGCCTTCAGCTTGCCTTCTCATTACCATTCCACAGACTCTCTGCCTCCTCATGACGTGTCCCAAGTTTCGTACCATCTGCTGCTGCTCGTCATCATGGTACATCGTGTAGAAAGTTATAGAGGAGTCTATAAGGTCCGATTGAGCAGGTTTCCGTAAAGAAACAGTCAACCCTAATCCAAGAGGCAATCCCAATCTTCCAAAAGCAACTAGTAGAGAATAACTACTCTTTAGTATGCCCTCTTACAGTAAACTGAAAAATATCATTCATAACTCGTGCCAAAAGTATTTTTTCCAGGTCTTAACAAATGATTCACCTCGCACGTAAAATTGAATATTCCCATACCATGTTACGTACGCCTCACATGTGAACATTCCTCACCTGACGGTAATTATCGAATTTTCTTTGGAAAAATGAGCTATTCATGCCACCAACATGCGGTAAGAACCAGGCCCGGGACCTTGAAATGAGCACCGATCCTAACCCCCGGAACAAGTGTTGAGCATTTCTTCAAAACTTTATATACGAGTAGATATGTGTATCATCTCTCCAGGTCGCATTTTTCCGATTTTCACCAAATTTGGTACAAATGTTCCTTTTGTAAATATTTCTGTCGATTTCGTTAACCAGCAAAATCGGACTACCGGAACCATCCTTTTTTTGAGCGGGGAGGACTTTTCCCTAAAAAGGGTTTTAATAATCTAAAAACAGTAACTTTCGACCAATTTTAGTTAGTTTTGAATGGATTTTGTTGTCATACATTAATATACCAAAATTTATGAACATCCGTCAAGTCGTTTCAAAAAGGCGGCTAAAAGTGATTTTTCGCTTTAACAGCGGAATGAGTAGTCCAATTTTATTTCACAAAAAGTCACAAGATTGTTATTTTCACGTATTCTAAAATTTAAAATTGCTTTTGGTAAATTAGTGTATAAGGTGAATGTATACAATATTCCGAAATATTTACATGTACTATTCCTTGCATTGTTTACACAAACTAAACTGTTAGCAAACACAGAAGTAAAATGTATCAAAAATATTCGCTGTGACATATTTTTCTGGGCACTAACATTATTCAGTAGCAGCAATTTTTAATGTCCCCATTTATGAAATAGGCTAAAAAATTACCCAATAGCTCAAATTAATCAAATATCACCCTTTAAACGTGCACCAAATGTCATGCTTGTATCAGAATTCCGCCAAATTTTGACTCATAACAGCCGATACCCAAAGTGAGCGGGTAACCCTTAGTTTATTTGTGCTGTGTATTACATATAACTATTTCAAATCACGTATTATCACGTTGTAATGAAATATTTTGATAGATTATGTTTAATTTAGATCCAAAAGCGTATAATAATGCAATCTTTATGTTTGTAATAGTACTTTTGTTTCTCGCTATTTTTGGAGGTCAGATAAAAGATATTAGGCCTACATTATAAATTTGAAATATGATATTTTACTTCATTACTTACTAAGTTAGTACATTATATATAAATCGCACCTTGTCCAAACAAAGAGACAATAATATTTGTCTGCAATAGGTCATTTGCTCAGAACCAGAACTGGTTTAATGCGATATCTCTGAACTTTCGGTGTCAATTATTCGAATCGATAAGTAGGACACCAGATATCCTTGTACAGGAGGTAGATTGCAGGTTCCTGTGATAATGAGTGTGCTGGAAATCAAATTGCAAAAGCTTGTACGAATATGAGAATCACAAGATTTAGATTTTTATTACAAGATCGATTTATAGTAAATGTGTGTCATTTTGCTTCAAACACAGCTGTGTTTGATACTTGCATTGACATGCTAAAGTTGCGCTTTTATCAATCAGCTGTTTTATTGAGTTTACACACGTAAGTGGTCAGACATTGCACAAACTTATGATAGAAACACGCTTAGCCAAAAAGTGTTACCAAAAAGAGAGTAGCTTGGATTAGTGAAAGAAAAAGTGCTCATTTTGAAAGTATGAAGCAACAACCCTGGACACAAGAAAAACCAACTTTTCAAGACGGCGTTAAGAGTGCACGTCGGCGTTAAGAGTATTGACTGTGACCTGAATTTCGTCCCATAAGAGCATGTAAAAACATGCATTTTCTTGGGACATTTCACTCCTACAGTTTCATCGAATTTTTATGAAATAAACTTTTCTTTTAAAGTGCATATTTTAGTGACTCCGCTGAGCCGAATTTCCATTTTGCGTTTATCAAACCGTGACATCAATCCAAAAATTGAAGAAACGTTGTATTTGAATTTCTTGGTTTTACTATTAAACTGATAATTTTCAAAAAAGTAGTCAGCGGAGACACTGCAGTACATTGTCATCTTTCAAATAAAACGTGTTTCAAAAAGATAAAATTGTGAGCGTGAAATGTCTCAAGAAGATGCTTGTTTTACATTGTTCTTATATGGGGCAAAAACAAAATGGTCGCCAGGTACACTTCGCATGGTCCCGACTTGGACATAGTCATGAATTATTATATTGTTGTGATCGTATTCAAAATGTCAGCGCCCCCGGGTGGACTCGAACCACCAACCTTTCGGTTAACAGCCGAACGCGCTAGCCGATTGCGCCACGGAGGCTGATGTCAGACTGCAAGTTACTGTAAATCAGCACATCAGTGCAGTACTGAATACAGTAAACTTGCAAACTGCTAGATAAGTTTTTCGTTCATAGAAATAAAATTCTGGTTTAACAACGGTATTAATTGTGTTACAGTAAAGAAATTGTATATATAAATTATTAATGTGTTTTAATAATTTTGCAATGAACATACGTAAATAGAATTTGTAAATAGGCCCTAGAACGTTTAGCATGGAATAACTACTAATTTTTCTATAAAATTCTTTTTAATCACAGTATCCGTAGGGTTGGATACTTGTAAAGTGCGTTGAATCTTGATTTGTATGGGACAGAGCCAGGACGACAGCATTTTTTACTGCTCGTTTCTTTTGAGTGCTCGTAAAACCTCCGTTAATCGTGATTCAAATCTCCCTGCTCCTCTCTATCTGGAACACACTGTATATCTACATGCACAGGCTCTGACTATTCATTAAACAACACATACCAATACCTCAGGGAGATTTGTTAGTATCGACTTCAACACCGTCAGTTAACAATAATGCTCGTTGTTTATACAATAAGAATCAATTTAAATACCTTTCAGCTTTGAAAAATATTTTTATTCTGGTGTATTTCTTACATTATTTGGAACTTCGGTAGTTTTCTGAGATTCACAACTCGAGCGTCTGGTTTACCTGAGCAGCGAATTTGGCGTTCTCATTCATTCGGTTTTGATTTTCAAATTTCAGCGCATTCATTCATTATATGCGGCATAACCTGCAATCTAACTACTGACAAAGATTACTAATTGAGTAGATTAGTAATCATTGATACTGAACAAGGATGTCTGGTGCCCTACTTACCGATCCAAATTATTGACACCAAGAGTTTAGTACTGTAGCTATTCAGTATTATCCTATACCCTATTAATTAATTACCCTATAAACTACAAGTATTAAATTCTCGTGAAGAGACTATCCTCAAATTCAAATATTTCCTAAAGCTTTCCCCAAAGTCAAGCAACAAAACTTAGGATCTGAACCAAACCAACAGTTTCTCCACTTTTCCGACCAATCAGCAATTAGATAAACTGGCTGTGATAGGTCGGTTCTGGTGTGATTGGCAGAAGAACGAGGTTAGTTGGACAGGAAGAAGAGAGTCGTGCTATATGATATCCTTTCCGTTGACAGAGGAGACTCCTGTGCGCACTGGTATGTCGTATGTAGGACACAGAGTAGATCGAGACATTACACCTCACCAGCTGACCGGCGCATCCACATCCACTTCCAGAACAAGTCCCGGGTAGCAAGTGCCGCTGCAGGTTTTTTGATTAGGTCTCCGCCGACAAGAAGAGGTATGATTAACCTCCAAGCTCGACTCACTACAGCAGTAATTCCGCGAATATACCTGTGGATTGCAGATACGATTAATCAAATTGTCGAGAAATTGTCGAGAACATGAAGGAACAAGTTTAGAACCGCTCAAACATATGGTGTTTGACTAATGAAGAGAGATTAGTCAAGAGTCGGGTGGGTCTATGAACCTCTGTAGGATTATTAAGCTACCTGCTGCAACCAACGCCCTGCTTATGCTCTAGATGTCGGTGGTGAAACTATGGTTCTGTGGCTGTATTCAAAATGACTAGAGAGTAGAGACCATAATAATTAAACCCAGCTATTGGGCGTTATTCCCCAGATCGTCTCATGCAGTAGCTATATACGATTCTTGAGACCTAAAACTATTCGAAAGTTAAATGAACTAGAGTTCTGATGTTTTTCCATTCATTTGCTTGAATTTCTTTAGCCATGTGTGATTTTCTCCCTGACACATCATATTTTTTATCTTTGATACGGGTTTGGAAAAAATCGAAATTTTCACACAGAATGAAGGTTTTCTAACTCTGCAGAAGAATTTCAAACCAAAGTTACTTTTACTATTGCGAAATGTGTATTCAGAATATTCCTTCGCAGAGAGTATCTTGTTATCTTCATCATCCACCGACAGCTCCATCAGAGTTCAAAAGTTATCAAATACCTCGGTAAAAGAAGAACTTTTACTAGCAGAAAAACTTAAAATTAGTTGAATTTATAACGGAATGTAAGGTTGGTAAATTTTGACCTAATAAAGTGGTTCGCGTGCTTGAGTTCTGCCTTCTGCCAGACTCTCGGATTGGCCTATCTTAGTTTCGGTCTATAGTCTTGTGTCCGAATGCCAAATTACTTCATAGACACAGAATAATTCTATCCCATTATGTTATATACTCAATTGTACTGTATAGTAGTACAGAAGCGTGGTTGCTGGATGAGTGTGCACAGTTGAACGGAACCGATGAATGACTCCGCCAACGATTGTTGAGGTTGGCCAACGGACCTTGAATGTTTAGCAACGCACCAACACTCCCATACCATCCAACCCATGATCAGTCATCGACTCTTACTGTCCTGCATTCTTTCCTTACGCCTGCTTTGTAACTTATCTCGCTCATTTTCACTTATGTTGGCTTAGATACTGAAGTCGTGTGAACTGTGAGTACTTTTGTTTTGAGAATCAAACTTCATTACTGAGGAAATGCTGCACAAAAGGTCGAATACGGGGCTAAGTTGGGTTGGGAAAGAATGCGGCCAAGGCTGAGCACTGCGAGCGGTGAGATCTAATGGTTTTATGATTCACACTACCGCGGTTGTCTCACCCAAAACCTAAACGTTCCGCGAGCTCTCATTAATGAATATTTTATATCTGGGTCTAAACTCCATATCTGCAAAAAAGAACAGTCTGGACTTTCTTATCTCGTTGTTGGAGTGTAAATCTACCTCGATATCAGTTCTATGGGGTTTCTCGTTGCTGCGTTCCTACTCATCTTCTTTTGAATTTTAATTCTGAAAACACATTTTAATTTAATTTAACAATGACACTAAGATGTAATGGTATCACTAAACGTATAGTTTTCGAGTGCTTACAACCTTGAATTAGTTAATGATTGAATGAACAAAAGTACTATAAATTGCAGAGTAAAGAGTTGTTGATTGCAACAGAGTCAGCCTTCGTCCAGAGTGGTTTCACAGAGTATTTGATCTGTTGGGGAATTACCGGAGCAATTGCAGGTCACGTTTTGCGGAAAAGTGCAAAGTTGGGACAGGAATCCTTGATTGTTGGGCAATGCAACCAGTAAAGCTGTAACTGTGACTTTACTACACAAGGTAACAATCAGCAATCGCAGCTGTGACAGGCAGAACTGTCGTGTTGTAACCGATACATGAGCGGAACTGTTACTCAACCACAACCACTACACTAGGTTATCCGTTATCGTACCAACCATAAGGTTCCCACTGCATTCCATACGTGCTTACTCATATTAATCAACTAGAAGTCGGAAGCTGTATACATTAAAAGTCCCCACATATTAAGTGAAGTGGTTCCTGTAGTTTAACAATTTACCGGTAAGATATCCTGTATTACTCGAACACTGGCAGTACATTAAACTTAGTAAGTAATTAATTATAAACATTAAAACAACTTTGACCCTTTTGAAATCTATCAGCGGAAAATTAGCTGTCTAGGTTTTACCTTGGGGCGATGGTTTTGCACTTCCAGGCAATGATTCAACAACAAACAGTAAACAGTAATCTAAAACTGCCGGGGCAAGGGCGAAACTATCTTACACTTCTACAAACTACTTCCTAATTTGTATTAGTAAAAATATATGCTTGATACTAAAAGTCTTACTTCAAACTACTGACGATTCGGGTTTTCTCCTTAGCATTACTTTCAAGTTAGGCCTAGTTCTTTTAAAGAATAGATTATCACTGCGATACTCTTAAACTGGGTTGGATTTGCTACGACGCTAATTATTCAGTGGTCGAGTAGTTAAAAATCGAGTGCAGCCGATACGCCGGTAAATGCAGGGATACTTCTCCAGCTTAAGAAAATCTTTAAAACGCCGTTAGTTTATTGATCATTTTCATGGTAGTTTAATTATTTATACCATTCATTTTGATACGTAAACCTAACCAAGTTATTTTTATTGAATGGTTACATATTCCTGACTGCTGTCTGTGAGTCGGCAGAGGATTGAGAAGTCTGGTTTGGCCTGGGAGCTTGCTGGCCTCGGCATTGTATGCTGATCACTGTTATAAGTAGTCAGTGGGTCGAACTCTGGGAATCGCAGACAACTCATCATCCTCCGCTGAGAAACAGATACATTTCTCAGCCAAGTTACGCTTTACAATACAGCTAGAACAGCCATTCATGTATGATTATGGACTATTTATTCGTGTTTGTAGAAAGGGAGTAATTTTGAGCTGAGTGCTTCTACGTGAGAATACCGTAGGCCCAATCAGGTTCGTAGCCATGATTTTGGGTTCACGCGAGCAGACAGTGGGCAATAACCTGGGTGGTGTAAGGGGGATTAGCTACTGGGGGCCTGAGGGGTGCTGGAATGGGTCCTCAGCACTAGCGAGGTTCCAGGAATAGCTCCCTGGAAAAATTCGACAACTCACGTGGAAGTACTCATTTCGAGACCATTTTTGTTAACATTTGGGAGTTGTTTTGGGAGCATTGGGGGGAAATCCCTCCATCGTTAGAATCTTATTCATGCCCACTCTATTTTTAGGTGTTTGTTCCCCAGAAAGTATAGACATTTAAACGCAAAATAAGTTATTTTGAGGTCATTGGTCTATTTCCTATTTCACCTAGATGAATCTGGATATATTTCAGTGCCACTAACGTAATTAATTAAGCACCGTGCACGTCATTAGCACAATTTCTAAACCGAATGATGGGCCGGAACCCAGTAGAAAGCCGAGTCTCAGAAAATTTGTCCTCAGCTGTCCTTCTGACTACTTTATAAGACCAATTTGCCAAGCCCCTGTACAACTAGGTTGGAGCTTAATTTCTAGTAATTTTTTGAACCCTTGGATTTGTTTTATGACAATATTTAAAGATCAAGTTATACATCCTTAGGACAAAACGTTACCTGTTATTTTACGTTGAACATTTCTCTAGTGTCTTAACTTCGGATGGAATTTAGTGGTCCAAACATCAGAAATCGGGCTGGAGTTTGCGGTCAAAAATAACTTATAATGTTACAGATTAAGATCGTTGCGATGATTGGTTGAGTATATCGTGCAATCAAAGACAATTTGTACCATAACTTGGATGGTAGCCGTCACGGCTCGGTCGCGTCGTCTGCACATGACAGCTTCTCTCCGCTTGTCAGCTGTTTGTCGTCTACTTGTCAATTAGTTAATGCTTACTTTGCCAGCTGTTCTCTAATACCTTGACTCTCAGTTATATCTCAGAACCACGTCTCAGAGCATACCTTACTAACAAATATAATAGACTGTCTACCGAGTAAATGAATAAAGTTATTTCCACGATAGCTTGCTAGAAAAAGCAGCTAGTTTACAGCTTATTTATTTATTTCATTTCACTTGCATGAGTGCATGACAGCTTCAGTAGAAACCTCTATTTTGTGAACTTATAGAGTATGGTTATCTTACTCGTAGATTTAAATTTTGTTTAATTCACCGATGATACACAAGGCTTTCCAATATTTTTAAATTAAAACTGGCCTATCTTAAAAACTAAAAAGACTGTCGTAAAATTCTCAGCAAATACAAAATTCTTTTCTAGCCGTTTTCAGTTCAAACATTATTTAACCAATAAAACTGAAAACTAACTACCCGATATAAAAAAGATATTTGCCTGTACTACTAAATTTCTAATTTCGACTGGAAATTGTTAAAAATAACTTGAATAAATTACATTTTGACGTAATAAAAAGCCAATAAGCAATATATAAACACATTTATTACAACAAATGCAATGTTCTCAATCCAGGAGCGTTGTGTTGCGAAGCATGTGGATATTTATATGAGTAGACCTATAACCTAATTAGGCACAGGTTGCAGTGGAAGGGGAGAGAGAGAGAGAAAGATGAGAATATAACGGTGGGCCGAGGAAGGAATGTGGTCGGAGGAGAGGGCGCGCTCCTTAGCTCTTGGAGGCTATGACGTAGATAGAACTGATAGTATCTCACAGTTCGTACAACATTCAACATTTGCAATTGACTCGCAATCTCGTTAGTAAATTTAGTAAAAACATCTAATTCAATTCTAAACTTAAATACGAGGGCTGTTCAGAAATTAACTCCAGTTGTTGGATAGCTAGTAGACAAATGGGAAATTATACATCGTTGGATAGGTTGACTCAATGTGCATCCTACTGTATGCTCAACATTTTGTTTTGATAATTGTATACAATTTAAACTAAGAATCTAATTATATCTACATGTAATATTCTTGCCAGTAAAATAATAGTCATATTTACTTGAGAGAATAACTTTTGGTCTATTTTAATGGGATTTTTAGAACTCTTGTTTAGCCGGACACATGTGAATTCGGTCTTCTACTTTAAAAATTTGTGTGTAATCCAGCATTTTGATTTTTGCGAACTAAAGTACATTAAAGAGTAAACTACGTCCGCTTCTTGTTATATGGACACTGGCAGAGGAATGTCATGCGATGGCGTAGACAACCTTGTGCCTTAGTTTGATAAGTGCTCAGATCTTCATCGTGCATGCCAAATTAAAGGCGAAAGAATGTTCTTTAATATGAATATATATCACGTGTCGTTTTAGAATTGTTGGACGGAACGTAATTTAAAAATAGCCTCATATATCGCGATCACCTGTGATGATTTTCTTTGTTATTTGGCCTAAGAGTTTAATCACTCAATAATCCCGGAATCTCTAAACTTAAATCACCCGGTAGCTCTTGTATTTCCATGGAAATTTGAGAACTGCTTAATTGCTTGTACATATTTCTATTTACTGTACAGTAGGTTGTTATGCTGCGTACAAGTTGGCAAAGGTAGGACTACAAAACCAGTTGTCAAACAAGTCGTTTATTACGCCAACCACAAGAGATAACTCATAATTGACACAAGGCTGGTCCACTTGTGTAGCTTCTCGAGGCAGATATATAACTAACTACAAGTCACGTGTTAGTTTTATATCAGAGTCAGCTGGTCTATATATGACAACCAGGAAAACCTGATTATTTGTAAGTGTAATAACTTGGGAACGTGTCTAAACAAACATAACAACTTGAACAGCAAGCTGGATGATGTAGGTCTACAGTAGTAAACGTAGTGAACAGTTTACTACCTCGTCAACAGTAAAACCCATCATAATATAAAGTAGGTCCTTTATTCAAAATATATAGTAGAGAAAACATATGTGCAGCGTCCAGCTGACACAGAAGAACGTGGAAGCTCGTTTTATTGATATTATTAACTATTTTACGAGTAGCTATAATTCAGTTATGAAATAAAGATTGCTGATCTAGGAAATGAAAACCTATTACTTCCAACGTTAGTAATTTATTCCAATTAGTTGATCCTATTTAAATCTGACGTTATACTTGTGATCTAATGGCTTAGTAAACAATAAAACAGCAACATGGACCGAAAGTACTTGTCAAAATAAAGTTTTGGATGTGAAGATATAAATACCGATTCCATACAAACATTACACAGACTGTATAATTATAGACCCTCTTCATTATTAGACGAAGCAATGCGATCTTGAGCTAAAAGAGACCTAAACGCTCGGTCATACCGCAGTCGTGACCGTAGCCTCTTGTCGTGGAACACAATTACTGTATTATTATACTACTCTATGTTCGCATACTAAATCTGTGTGCAAATAAAGGCATAGGAACCCTATACGTTTACAATTTCCGCTATGAAGGTATTCTGGATATAACGCACTGTTATCTGTATACGAATAAACTCTATGGAAACCTTTCAGTTTAAACTTGTAACTGCGTGAAAATCATTGCAAGTAAAATGTTTCAAAGGTTGTATATAATTAAATTAGTAGTAATTGGTTGTCATAACGTAAACGGTTAGTGGCCTGGACTATTCTTATATTCTTTGTATTTACGCAGTCCAAAGTAAGGCTGAATCTCCAGGTCCTGCATGATCGCTTTTTGGACCTGCCACATCTTTTAATTATACCCATAACTGAAATGATGAAAACGAATGGTATTTTGAATAAGACTAAGAAACCGGCTATAACCACCTAAGCTCCAGTTGTCCTTGTGGATTGTATAACTACATAACTCAATATTATTTATGATTTTGTTTGTTGGAAAACCTATAGTTTTACAAACCTCCTCCACCTTGTGTTCAGCCAAGCAACCATATAACCGGTATGTATGACTGTATGTACTCTGTGACCTGTGTGCAGTTTATCAGCTGACGCCCACGAGTGAACAGCTGTGCCCATGTCCATGACCAGACCACTGCCTTCTACAGGCACCTGGGCAACTTGGTAAGATCGATAGCATTATCGGGCATCACTAAACATACACCGCAAATAAGTATAACATTACTTATAAAAACGCTTTTTGCTTAATGATTTTAAACACTCTTTTACGTCGTTTCGTTCTCGACAATTTCTTTGCACCTTCTCTAAAGATAAATGTGTAATGGGTTAGTCCCCATCATCGTTGCTGATGCGAGACGTCATTTTACTACGCCACGAAAGAAGCATAGAACTTGTTACCCTGTATAGGAATTATTCGGTTTGACATAAAACAGACCAAGACTGAACGGTTTCACAAAAAACTCAAAATTTGTCTTTATCAAACAGGATGGGGCTTTTTATTTCTATAACCATAAAATAAAATCCCCTTCCATTTAAGAATTGTTTTCCTGTTCAGGGCATAAAGGTAATTTTATCAAAAGAAAGCAATATTGTTTCATTTTCAATTGCATCAAAAAACTCTACTCTGCGAAGGAATGCTTTTAAAATGTGGATAATATTGGCCTAATATTTTAAATCTTAACATTTAATTGGTTTTCGCTAAGAGGTTAGGTTAGATGAGCTTTGGTTGTATGCAATGCTTTTTAACCATTTCTGGCTCTTGGTTATGCAATATCTGAATTCGTAAGGGATTTATTACTCTTACGTAGTGTATCACATTATCGCTATCTTACATCGGCATAGTCCCTGAAGTCATTTAAATGACTACTCACTTGAATTACTTCTACGTGTGCTGTCACTCGCAGCTGTCTATCTCCCCTATATAACACACGAGCACAGCACAGCACATGAGTCGCGAATATGTGCTGGTACTGGTGTGAGTGACCTTGATACACAGTACACAGTGAGTTCACTGACAGCACACAGCGCCGCTGTGTAATCTGTGGTCTGCGCAATGTGCATGACTCATACGAGGCAGCAGGCACTACTTGTAGGCTGCGTATTGGATAATGTAATACAGACTGACGGATATATTTTCTCGGTTCGGGTCATAGAAGCTTTGAAATTTCAAAATATAATCTGTTAATTCATCCACCTAAAAAGTGGTTGTCTCGTTCAAATCAAACTGCCCAAAGAACCATTTCATTAGTCATGAAAATATTGGGGAGTTTAAAACGATTTTTAACTGTTATAGTTTATCTTGATTAATCTATAGGTTGCCAGGTTCTGATAGAAGAGAACTGAAAGGATCTGAGCTATTGTCCCTTGATTGACTAGGGTCCTCAATAGACACAGAGTGGAAAGGGTAAGGGTTGCATTGCTGCTAAGCAGTTTAACAATGCTAGCGTGCATCAGGTGCATCAGTAGTGCACTTTAACGTGCATGGACTGCATCAAATGCCCTTTTCAGCTTTTGGCTTCTGACCCATCCCACCTTACCTGTCCAGTTATCTTTTCCATCCGTTAGCTACACAATTCGCTGACGTACCCTTCTTTTGATGAGTACCATTAGAAGATAGCTTATCCTTGACCTCCACTAAATAGTGGTTGAATATATCGAGCTCCCTAATCCCACATCATCTAATGCTACACCAGTTCTTACTGTAATATTGGCTTAGTATATAGCAAGCTGTGAGTTATTGTCTAATGGAAATACAATAAAATTTATAATCAATACTTATGTAGTTTCAACAAACTGATGAATAAATGGTTTTAATTTGTTAAATAATAAACAGTTGTTCTTTATTTAAAAAATACCACAGTAAAATTTCTCTAACTATTTTAAATTAGTGTATTAAATATTAAACTAAAACTAAATATAATTCAAGGATTCGTCTAGACAGCTGTTTGAGGTTAAAGTGATCTAAATTAAAACATGAAGTTTGTTTACATTCAAAATCAAAACATAAGGTTTTAAATTGTTGTCGACTAGGCAGTTTTGGATTGACGTAGACTCATCCTCTGCGGTTCTCTTGGGCAACCTGTTTTCATGGCAGAGAGTTCTACCTTTGATTTGACAGCCAAACTATTCTGAACCAAGTTCGAATCTCCTGGCAATTAACATATACTATGCTTCTCATGTAACTGGACACCAAGAAGATTTTATAATTAATAATTTTAAATTACGTTAGTTATATTAATTGTATAACTTGAATGTATAACAGCGTTATTCTAACCTCTATGAATAAATACTATAAAATACTTTAGATGAACTGCTAGACTTGTGCGTGATGCTAACTACAAATCCACCTCTGCAGGATACCTTGCTTGGTAAGGACGAGTGCCTATGCCGGACCTGCAGTACACCATGTACACTCTCGCAGTGCTCAGCACTCCTAGAGTGTACACAGTTTAGCTACCGTACACTGGATAATGGATATATTGCTTCCCACAGTCACACGAGTAGTGTACACTGTACACGCCCTACACAACACGCCCAACCCCCTCACCTACACTCGCACACAGTCAGCTGGGTTAATGGCACGTGTCCGTGTACAGTAGGCTAGCCGCTAGACAACAAGTGTGTCCAACCCAACAACGCAGGCAGTAGGTACAGGTGTTTACACACTATATTGTATGAGCTTATAGAGTTTACGCAGTGAACTGAGTAACGCGTGAAATTGTTTACAATATTTCGAGGCGAGGGCTAAAGTTTAGATAAAAAAGCACGACCGAGAATCGGGAGATAAAACTCAATGTAAGAAAAAATTTTGCCATTCTGTCCTTAAAACAGCTGCTTTAGACACATGTATTGACAGTGCTAAAGTGCCACTTTACCTGGATAAATCAGTATTTTTGTCATTCTGCTAAAACAGCTGTTTAGACACATGTATTGACAGTGCTAGTGCCACTTTACACTTAAATCAAGTATTTTTGTCATTCTGCTCTGAAAACAGCTGTTTTAGACACATGTATTGACAGTGCTAAAGTGTCACTTTACACCCAGGTAAATAAAGAGTTGTTTATGATCTTTTTCTCTAGGAAAAGAGATAATGTTAATGATCTTTTTGTGGCATGGACATCAGCTGGTTCAACGGGTTTCTTTTGATTGTTTTGAAATTTAACACTGACGTACAGTAAATCAGTGCAACAGCTGTTCTTCAAAACATTATAATTCAAATTTTTGAGCTCAAAACAATGTTTACTTAATTAATTGTTTATAATATTAAAACATTTCTTGACATTTATTTCTCATTATTGTTTGCATCATGACAAAAAATATCGTTCATCACTCGGTCCAAAAAGTGTCACTTTAGGACCTAGTGATGAAATATACTATTGAGCGCATACTCGTACTTGAAGGAATACCTGATATCTCTATTTGAAAATAATCTTCTATGTATCATCAAAGCGAGAGCATAACTGCGGAGCGAGATTATATTACGAATGAAATAATCGATGTAACAAGGTAATGTAGAGAAATAGACACTAGAGATGTGGTACCTTCCTTACCTTTGTGAAACCCTACATGCAGAAACATAACAGGACAACAAAACTGACTAATGTTCTGTAATAAGCAACCTCTCATGAAGTTACTGTGTGTCATGTGCCTCAATTTGTTAGTTCTTCCTATAAAACACATCCGGTAGGAGTAGATAACAAAGAGTACTGTTAAAGAGGTAACAAACCTTGAAGTAGGAGAAAACAGCAAACGAAACGTCGTTGTCATAAAATTGCTCATTAGTCATTACCGTAGCGAAAGGCAAACTAGCGACAGACTAACTAAGATCCTTTGAAAGAAAGCCTACTTTGGACAATATTTTCAGCGCTAGTTTGATTCGTACAAACACGTTAATACATAGTTTGTTCAAATATAAAAAGATTAACATTACTTCCTCAGCACAGGAGTAATGAAATTGTGTTGAGATTCTGACTATCTGATTGGACTATGTTTATACTCATACGATATACATACTTTTGGTTCTCCTGTGAGAAAGGAAAGGTTAGCTCTAGAGTATACAGCATATATTTTGATAGTCCATTAATGAACCTTCGCCGAGCTGTATAACGGGAGAACGCCTAACTTGTCAATCCGTAATATCACTAAAATGTATATACATTTCTACTAACTACTAACCACTTGCTGTACTATTTTGCACAATGTTTTTCTACGAGAAATCTAAATTCCATAATTCAACGCTTTGTTGTTTACATTGTTCAAATCATTCTTTTACCTATCCAGGCCATCAAAATATACGAATTTGCAACTTAGGTACTTTCCTTTTCAAAATAGAGAAACCTTACTCAACCATGAATGACTCAACATATCACAGCCTGACAGAACATTGACGCCCTCGCAGTCACACCACCTCTCGCAGGCCCATACCAAGCAGCATTGCAACGTTTCAGTCAATGAATGATTAGAGACACTTCCTTTGTTGCTGAGGAGTAATTACAGTGTTGCCAACTGAGAGTGAGAGCACGTGAGTCATGACTCATGATACAGTTGTGAAAACATAACAGAGCATGAGCACCGAGCTGTACGTGACAGGTAATGTGAGGCGTGTGTGTGACGTCATTGGCAACATGAGCCATTATCACGCGCAGGTCTGTCATCAGGAGTCTGTAACAGGAAAGACGATGTATTGTCTTTGGTCACAGTGTCACTGAGGAGTGCTTCGGTCTCTTGCATAAGGATATTGTGAATGAATTGGTAAATTGAACAGGATGGATAAGGGCAAAAAGGAAATGTTAAATGTTTAATTGTCTGTAGCACATGTTGCTTGATAATGTTTGCTCGGCTCAATGAATATAAGTGCTGGAATAAAAGGTGTGAAATCAATCTACTGTTAGATTAAAGTAGGGCTGGTAATGCACCAGTTGTACTTCAATTAAAACTTTATTGTACTGCAAAATCTACTCCTTAGGTTCTCTTTTATTTTTTCCACATCTTCGTTAGCTGGTTGATATACTATAAATTAATTTTATTTATTCATTTCCACGGCAAACGCCAGTTTAAATTGGTGTACGACTGTATAACAATAATTGTGACTTACATGCTAAAGTGCTTAGGAGTATAACAGTAATGTAATAATTTACATGCAAAATAATCTTAAGTAAGAAATGACAATACTATAAACTAAATAATAATTGCTGATTGCAAAGTTTTAGTTCAGTCCCTTTCTTTCAGCTTTATCGTATGAGTACAAGTATTTTTACCTTTTCTTGGCAATACTACTTTTACGTTAAAGCCAGGATCTCACTTGCGAATTAGTCGTAGTGAATCACAGAGTACTCATATTCAAACCGTCTTCTGTTATAAAAATAATCTGTGATTTCAGCGACTATTCACCAAGTGAGGCCGTCGGAATTGTGTTGCATATAAAGTTACAACAATACGAGTATTGCTCTTTCTTCCATGCACCACAGACCACACAAAATAAAAGCTCCTACAAATTTAAGTTGGAATAAAAAACGTATTAATTTATTAATTTGAAGCGTAATGTGTGAGTATTAAAGGCTTTTATAGTAGGGCCTACTGGAATAGCTTTAAACATCCATAACACCTATTTGTGATTTTGATATTTCAAAATACTTCAAAATAGTGTTATTATCGAGGAAGTATCATCATTGGTAGTATCATCACCAGTGTTTCAATCGGTATAAAAGGTAGCAATTAGGATCAAACTTCCGAAAAGAGTTTGCCAATTATAAAATTATCTTAATGCAAAAAACTAGCCAACATTAATTTCAAGCAACGAAGTACACACTTAAACCGAGAAACGAAATTGACTATTGAGGTTTGTGAGGTTACGTAGTGATTGAGGTGCGGTCATGACACAAATACTGATGCCAACAATGTGGGTGACTCAGCTGTGCTGCAGGTCTACAGGAACCGGTCTACTCTGTGGAGCCAGAGATTAGAGAATCAACAGCTGATTTCACTGTGTTCATCATCACCATCGCCTGGCAATCTGTGCAATGAGTTATGTCAGATGACTCGCAGAAATTGCGCTGAACAGAGAAGCATGATAATCATCACTCGGAAAGGAATTCGCTTAAAGTTTACAACAGCATTATGTTAAATTTTACTAACGACTAGTTATTTTCAATGCTAAGCCTCCGGATTACTTTTTAGAATTGAATAGGTTTTAAGTTTCCTAGTAGCCAAGTACAGTAATCCAATTCAAAGTCAAGTAATTTAAATGTTTGCCATTTTACAGCTCTTAATTTCGTAATGTAGCTAATCCATCATCAAGCACAGTTCTTCACTATAACACACTATTGCTTAAACTTCTCAACTTTATAAGACTATGATAACCTGCAAGGGATAATGTTTTGTGGATTTGAATAATTTTTTGTCTGAGGATGGATTAGTGGATTTCTTGAGGACAGCTACATTCCGAAGTAGCTGTAGCACAGGCAATATTTGGATTACTTGAGGACGATAACTTTCAAATTTATTCAATTATCTTTTCTTCTTTCTCCATATTGAACATTTTCAGTCCCATACACAACTATAGTTATGCAAACATCATGCTGAAGTGCTTTGATGGCATATTATGTCAAAATAATCTATATGCCTGGCCATGCCAATGAAACTTGCGATCTCGATCGTTGATTGTTAATAGATAACATGTAACGCACGTGTTTGATAAGTTCTGCGAGCTGTAATAAAGAACGAAAGCGCTGATATGCTATTAAACTGAAAATACCTATACGATATATAGTAATTATCAACGGAAAACTACGCCCTTGTTCCATATACGCTGAAGGATAGCGGTGCACTGATTGCACCATGCAACATTACAGTGGTAGCAATGACAGTGGTCGGTACTCAGTAGCAACAAACAATGCACCAGCTGACGCACAGTAGACTGTAAACAGCTGATTGAGTGATTGGAAACAGGTGGTTCTGGCTTGGCTAACAGCTGTTAACGGATTGGAGCCATGTAATGAGTCACGCAGCCTTGCGTCGTTTTTGCCACAACTCAGACATACCTGTTCCGCTTTCGTGAAAACCACACTTTTACTCTTATGTTCATAAATATTTAACAGTTGTAACCTTGAGCTTCATATTGACAACTAAAACAAAAGATAAATTCTCTATAGACTTGATTGATTGATTTAAGACGAGTTAGACACAAGGGCATCTTTGAACAAATTTGGCGATACGTATTTTAACAATTGAACTCCGTCTGGAGAGGCAAACGTTTATGAACCGTTGTTCTTTGTCTCCCAGCCTAGTAGATGTCCCTGCCTCTAGTTTCATTAGAGTCTGTGTCAAAACCTCGTATGGTATTAATTTTGGAATTGAAACAGAGACACGTCTCCAAAATGTAGAGTCAAGGTAGGGTTAACAGTTTCAGGTATTAGAATGCTTGCCTTCACGACTCTCTTACTAAGTTTAGCGACTGCTCTTGACTGCTTGTTATTTATCATTAATACATAATTATTCTGAAGAAGTTTTCGTGTGTGCAACCTCCCCAATCTGTAAGATAGGTATGGGTAGGTCGCGCAGTACAGTACTTGTGGGCCATTAATAGTGATTGTTTTATGAAATATTTGTTGGACAGTAGTAAGGGCGCCCATAGAGTATCTTCCTGGGGGAGGGGCTAATATGGGGTGGCCGAGGACTATTTTGTTCTTTTTTTATTTTGCTTTATTGTGAAACATTAAAAACCAATTTTTTAAGCCAAGGGGCCGTCAAGTTATATATCGGCCAAGTTCCTTAGCCAGCAAAATTGAGCTACCGAAAATATCCCTTGGGTTGGGGGGTAGTTTTGGTTTTAAAAAGTGGTTTTAATGGTCTAAAAACAGTAATTTTGATATGATTTTCATGATATTTGAAATAAATATGTATTTTGATAATATCTTTCATTGTACTAAACATAAAGGAAATTCTTTTGATTCATTTCAAAATGGCGGCTAAAAATTGATTTATTGCTATATCAGCGTTATGACTTGTTCGATTTCAATAAAATTTGAAATACGTTTTAAATTCACGATATGTAACAAAACTTGCAGTAAGAGAAGATGCAAGTCTGAGGCCGAAAGCCGAAGCGAGGCTGTGAGTGGGTCGAATAAGTGTAACAAATTGCAAAGGAAATTCGATTAACTCTCGCAAGCGGCGCTTTAGCGCTTAGCTGCGTGTCGGCCTGGTTATTATAACAACTCAGCATTGTTTTGAAACATTTAGAAGGAACATTCCTGGTTTCAATTGGTCTACGGTGTTTAGGGAGCCAAAAAGGATTTGGACGTTAATCACTTATCGAAGCTAAGAGGCGTTCCGGGTTCTGTTATTTCTATCAAGTATATTCTAATTAGCAGGTACATGTGGTGTTGCAGGAGGTAGCAGGTTGAGGTAGCATGGTGAAGGGGAACAAGCACAAGGAACTATGGGAGATGGAGCGGAGGTACTCTGTGGCAGGAGAGGCAGTGGCCAGCTCCGACCTCATCAACCGACCTCCACCACCCTCCGCCGGCATGGTGCCCTCTGCCTCCGAGGACCTCCACGCCTGGTCCATCTACAGGTAGTCATATAGCGTGGCATTTCCTGGCATCCCCTAGGATTAACGTCAGGTTGACTGCGGAACCCTGGACTTTTAACATTTTTATGTAGCTGCCAGCTGGATTTAATGGTTCACATTCCACCGAGACCATTAAATGTTTCGATTTTCACATCAAGTCTCAAACACCAATTCGTACAAACATGTATGGATTTTAATTATTAATTGTTAGAAACACATTTCTTCAATAAATGAACAGAGAACACTCTTCATAAAAACTTAATTATTTTAGCTGGGAAACCTAGTCCTTTTCAGGTATATGTTTATTATATTTTCTGTTTAAAAATATACGAAATTTGAACACATTTAAGACTAGGCTCAAACATTATTTAATTGAACATGTTATTTATAGTGTAAGTGAATTTATGGGCCAGAAAAATCTCGTTTTGTAGTATTATTGGTTTAATATGAGTATTAATAGTTTGATGGTATTCATGTCAGTCTTCTTCATGTACTTTGATGGTGATTTTGCCATACTTACTTTTAATCATTAATCTTATTTCTGTCACACAATTCTTATTGTAAACGACAATAAATGATTATGTTATGTTATTGTTGTGGATGGAATACAGTCCTGTAATACATACAATTTCTTTAAGTATAAAAAAATACTTATTTATGTGACAGTAAAGGCTTTAGGTGAGTGACTGGGTTATAACCTCACTACTTAAACTAAAAACTTAAATTTAACTAGCTTGATATTTTTATTCGAAATGATACATTTAAACTTAAATTTATTAATAACTCTAACTGCCTATAACAGTCAAGCCAAACCGTAAAATAAGATACACTATTTTCTAGGCAAAATCTGAACTCTGATTTCACGGATTCTGCTCTTGGGTCAAGTGAAAAGTCACCTCTCCCTTACGGCAACTTCCAGCTGAGGGAGTCTACCGTGCAGTCCATCCTCAGTCATCCACGTTATGGACCAAAGTCAGTTACTCACTATAAGTTTGATATCCTTTGTAGCTTTTATCAATACTTAGTTAACAATAATTTATCACTTATTTGTACAGTTCAAGTACCACCTCTTCTCAAGTCAACAAAAATCTCCCTTTATAATAATTGAGACACGTACATTTAAATTTGCCTTTATTGCCATCAATATAATAATTTTACTGAACTTCAATGTTGAATTATATTTATATATTTCTTTTTAGGTCACCGTTGGGTTCCAACATGTACACCTACCTGAAGTTTGGGTTGCCGAGAGTGTTTCCTCCTAACGGAGGAGGTCCGAGGCGTGACGGGTCTAGTGGCTACGACTCCAGTGACGACGGAGGTCCCTCAGCGTCACGTCTGGACAAACGCTCAGCACACTACCTACGCACAGTTAGCAACCCTGATTTCAGGAACATCCCCTACCACGTAGTGAGTACAATGTGGTAAACACCACAGCGAATAGCTTTATTTAACCCAAGGAAATGTTTATGCGAAGTATGGTGTATCTTCTTACTTCTCAAATCCAAAGTTCAAATCTAGTGGACCCATTGTAGCCGAAGAGTGGTGGCGGGTTGGAGTCGTGCAGGACTCTAAAGCAATTATCTATCCGCTGGCATGGGTTTAATCCCTACTCACATTTCTAAAGTGACTATACGGTAACACCAAGTAAAGGTCGAGGTTGAGTGGTAGAGAGGACTTTGTAGTACTAATTTTGCCCTGTTAAAAAGACAAACTTTACCTTATACCTTTTATTTATGTTTAATTGCTTACATCAGAAAAATAATAGAGATAGCTTGTTTACAGAACTTTACAATATTGTAACTATAAACTAAAGATAGACTAAATCAGACTAAAAACTTGTACTGTTAATGTGTTACTTTTTCCATATATAATTGCATGTACATTGTCGTTACTTATTTATAATATTTATTCTCGTTATCAGTTTCAGTCACCTTACGCTCGTTATCTAATTTATAAATTTTATCTTCATGTTAATGTATACTAGCATTACTTCAGGTCACCATCGAGCCTCTAGTCACTTACTGTTATTCACTTAGTTCACAATCTTAGCTCTTATCACTTGTTTCTTCTCCATTTATGTAATTTTAAAAGTCAACTTCTTGTTGTTGCAATTATCAATCTTTCTGTAAAAAAGGTGTAAACCGTTGGGATTTAATAAATAAATAAATGAATAAAGCTGCAGATAAAGACTAAGATTTCCTGCCCACAACTAAAATGAACTTTTAAGACATTTGTAAGTGGAAAACTGTTTCATTACTTATTTGTTGTTATTACTACCATTGAACACCTCTGTTAAAATGGATATTTGAATTGACAGTTTAAGATTTAAGCTTTGATATACAGTAGGTTTATATTCAATATAAATCTATCAAGTAAATAAAAAGAAAACACACAGGTTCCATTTGACTTTGAGTGCACTAAAGTATAAACATTCTGGCATTGGACTTATACATCAAACTAAAAATTCTAATTTAAATTATTAAAACAATAATAATACAAAAACTAGGCCTATACTTATTTCTACCATGTCTATTCCTATTCTACTCCGTTATGTAAAGAACCTTATAAAACTGCAAGCTCTTTGTTATTGTTAGAAATACTATCTCTGACATAAAATATAATACCTGTTATCTCGAAACAAATATTACCATTAAGGTCAATGCCACACTCCATCGCAATTAAAGACCTATTTCTCCAGTTAGCTTTGCAATTGCTTCTTTTCTATGAGTAAGTTTAAACAACAATAAGACTTAATTTTTAATTCAATTTTTAGGGTTTAAATTCTTATAAATTTAATGCAACAGTTATTCTTGAGTAATCTTGATCACGAATAAAAAATAAAGCCCTGCATAGTTGTATGGGGCGCTGGGCACTGTTTAGGTAGGTTTAATGTTATTGTTTCTAAATCTTAATACCAATGCTGTTCATTGCAGTACTTGAATTCATTTTGTAAAGCCAGATTTTTCGTTAAAATTGTGTATAAATCTGATAAATGTTCGATTACCTGCAGTCAGTTTAGGCTGAATAATATCCTAATAGTATTTTTACAAAAACAGCACATCCCCAAATGCTTATTTGGGGTGTTTGCAGACTTTCAAAATCTCTAGTGTCTTACAAGGTGGCAGATATATAATGTAGCACCTGGTTTCAGCCGGCAGTGCCAAGAGCGCCGGGTATGGACGGGGGTCGAGGGAAGAGCATCAGTGAAGCGAACTTGCTATCGACAGAGGCAATGATGAGACACCCTGTTCCGATGATGGAACACCGCCGCAGCATGCACGACCTGCGTGTACAAGCTCATCCGCACCCCTACAGCGAGTTCGGGCCTGCCGCCAGTGTGCTAATGCACCACCATGGGTAATTTTGATTTAGTTCATTTAAAAGGTGTATCAGCAAATATTCATTAAATTTCTATATTTTACAATAACTATACTAGGTTTCAATGAGTATTATACAAGGATTGAAATACTACAATATAGATTTCTGAGAGTTTTTTATCAAAATGAATGAAATCTTGGCTGTACGGGTAATAAAAAAATAAAATAAAATTGATGCAACTTATAGTTTATCTTTCATTTTTTTAAATATTTTACGTTAAATATTTCTTAAAATGTTAACTAATGAATTGTGATAAATTTTACTTTTGATTTTGTTTTTAGTGTATTTGCCTAATCAATACCAATTTGAAGATCTAGACCCTGCTCTTTTAGAAGTTGGAAAAGTGACTTGTCACCAATGTAAATACTGCATTTTTATTGCACATTTTTTTATGTTTAAGGGCTTGAAATAAATTTTAAACTATTTTCAAGTTTAAAATTTTATTAAAGGCAGGACCTATTAAGACTAAAACCAGTTTGGTATTCACCCATTTTATGTTCTAACTGTTGTTAAGGACAGTCAAGGAGACACTGAGGGAGAACTTTATTATAGGGAGTAAAGAGATTGACAATGGTTCAGTCCTGTTACCGTTCTTGTGTAATGGGCAAATGATCGTTACATCGATTAAGGCATTCTTCAATAGTATACATTTTTTCAGTTTCACGATTTTGTCAAAAATTTGAGTAATTTCTTTTACAGCAGTTCTGCCATTATTGTTTTCGAGCAATGCTTAGTTTCGTTTTAATCTTTTTATTGGTTTGATTGTTTAAAAATCTAGTACCTAATTACGGTAAATAGTAACACAAAATATTCTTGGTTATTAATACAAGTGTGGAGTAGTTGGAGTTTAATTATAAAATTCTGGAAGGTTTAAAAATTTAACAAGTTTCAATGTTCCTCACATTGTCACAGAGCCAGATCTCTATTTTCCTTTCCAAAGCAAAGTTGGTAACCAGTTAGTTTAGTTTGGAAGGTTTCGTTAAAGTTTCTTGTATTGTTTGTTAAAAATCTATTTCAACGTCAAGAGTTGATCCTTCTCATGTTTCATCTCAGACCAGACGGCATGTATAGTGAAATAATTGGTCACTGTTGTAGGGGCAGTGTGAGGCCAGCGTCAGTGGCGGTTGTTGGCAGACCTCCGTCCCAGATGATGGAGGCTGCTCACAGTGTTCTCAGCATACCTCTGTCTCACAGAGAACCCACCACTCTCTCCTTCCAGGTCAACCGCGGCGAGATGTACACTGGACAGTACCCCCATCTACAGGTCAGTTGTGCTTAATATAACCTTGTTTCCTTCAAATGTGCATTGTGATTTATTCATACAGTGTGGATGGGTGAAAATGAAAAACTGAGGTATATTGTAAAACAAAATTACATTGTTTTGTATTGAGAAAATGTTTAATAAAACATGTTTGGTTATGTTAAGGTCAGAGGAATGGACGTAGACGGGCCCAACAAAGAACCTATTCTTCAAGGTGTAAATTTCGAAGTAAGAGGTGGAGAAATTCTGGCAGTAATGTCTACTACAGGTACATAAAATTTACAATAACATTTTCACAATGCTATTTACTATAAACATTTAGTTGTTTAAAGTAAACTCATTGAAATCCCATGTTTAACGGGGAAAACGTGTGTGAAAATTCTTAATAGTGTACTTGAAACTATAGGTTGTGTTTTTACTAATACTTAGCTATGGCTCTCAAGGTAAATTCATACACCAGGCTTAATTTTCAATTTGAATTTTGACACAGATATCTCCAAATTCACACGATTTTGGTTTAGTTTACAAAATAAAGGACCAACAACCTAGATTCTAGAAAAAAATATTACATATAACCATTTTTATTACAGTTTTTTATATTTAACTTAAATTTAAAACACAATCAATACTTATCAAAACTCAGCAAACTGAATAAAGTGTTGTCATTTCTTATAATTTGTGTTCATTTCACATTTAAAATATCCCATAATTATGTTTTGGATTCAGAAAATTTCTCTAAAGTAGTTTTGTTTATTCATGTCACAATGGTTTCTGTCTTTTTGATGAATAACTCTACAACTTAATTTAATTGTTCTGGCGATTAAAGTTTGCTGAGCTTCATATACAAACAAGCTAGGTTAGTCTCACTGAGATTGTGATGTGTGCAGTGGCTGAGGGCAAGGCACTGTTGGACGGTCTGATGGGGCATGCTCGAGCCAGGATAGCTCACGTTATTCTCAACGGACAGAAGCTGATGCAGAGTTCGCTACGGAGACGAGCTGCTTACGTACGCTCAGACTTCATACTTGCACCCAGTTTAAGTGTTGCCCAGACACTTGCCTTCTACTCAATACTCGTAAACCACCTTATCTCAACGTGCCAAAAGTTTCTGTCCAAGAACAAGTAAGAATCTTCTCACTTTCTTTATTGCTCTTGAATAAAGCAAATAATTAATCGTTTACCTTTGTAAGCAAGCTTCTGTATTAAACAGAATACAACACAATTGCTGTAAAGAGTTTTGGGCACTCTGGAAAGACGGTATTGTAGGTCACCCATCATATTGAAGTGTTAGTCCATAGTTCAACCTTTGTGTTTAAATAACCTTGTCAGAAAAAGAAAAACTATATTGAATTGCTGTGCATGACATTAATGGGAGAAATCTGTTCTTTGTCTTGCTTCAGTTCCAGTTCCCTGGATTCTTGAAGTTGTTATATTATGGTGTACTAATGAGAAAATATTTTTTGGTCAAACAAAGGCTCTAATAAATCTTTGAGAGATAGTTTTATGGAACACATTATTTAATGAATCCATTGGACTATAAATTTAGGCGGACAATAATTTGTAGAGGATACTTTTTTTTAGTTTGTAGAGTAAAAGGAAACAGCACATTAATGTTCACAACCTGCCCTTTTTGTTTGTGTGCCATGGAGTAGTGCTCCGGGTGTCCCTGTAGTTACAGTCTAGCTATAGTTTCACTCCTCTACTGTCTAAACAGAAACGTAGCTCCTGAACATACCTTATAATTAATAAATGAATAGATATGATACACAACAACTAATCTTGTAATCTGCGTGATCAGATGGGTCTGCTGATAGAGGAGCTAGGACTGGCGCAGGTGTTGGACACGAAGGTGTCGTCACTCACCAACTCAGAGCTGCAGAGGCTCAACGGCCTGTCACCTGATCGCCAACACTGAACTGCTCATCCTAGACCGACCCACCAGTCACATGGACATCTTCGACACATTCTTCCTCGTAGAGTTTCTACGACAGTGGGCTGGAGGGGGAACTGGTATGGAATCAATAAGTCAACACAATGCTTTCTTTCATTGATTAGAACTCAAACACCTAGGATTTAAGTGTGAAGTCAAGCAATAACAGTTGTTAATTGAGTGCAAAAGAGAGTAAAACTTTCAACACTATTATGTTTACTATCTTCCCTAAAAGTAATATACCCTAAAAGCCGAATACATAATTATAAAAATATTTTTATTGTATATTGAAATTTTCTTGCCATGGCCAAATAACAATTGCAATGAGCCAATTAAGCTCACCTTTTAATATATCCTTTGGATGATATCCATAAGGTTTTTGTTTATGTTAATAGAAAACATTTTTTATCAAGTTTTTTCAATTAAAAATGTTATTAGAAGCATCCATAAAGTGAATAGTTCACCACTATAAAGCACCACCCAATGGGAATAGTACGTTTAAAATAATCTAAATGTTTCCAATTGATCTAGATGTTTTAAAGATAGAACTTCATACAAAAGTTTCAAGTAAAAACAGAAAAAAAATTTTGCAAGAATTTTAAATTCCTGAACAGATAATAAATTTAACGTCTTTATGGTTTTATTTGTATAGACTGTAAATAACTATTATAATTTTGGCTTTGTAATTCTATTAAACATTTAACTCTTCTTTTCAACTGAAAATTTGTGTCAGATTACGAGGGACGTTCAATAAGTAAAGAGACAAATGTCTGTAGAGTCAACATGCTTTATTATATATAACTAAGACTTTTCAACATAATCTCCTGCTACCTTTATACACTTCTCCCATCGATGTACCAGCATTTTTGTGCCGTCAGTGAAGCATTTAGTACCATGACGTCCAAGCCATACTTGCACCACAGGTTTTACTTCTTTGTTACTCTCAAATCTCTTTCCTGCAGATCTTTTTTCGATGGCACAAACAAATGATTGAATGAATATCACATGGGCCAGATCAGGATTGTATGGAAGATGGGGTAAATTTTCCCAGTTTAATTTCGATGGTATGCAGTGTTTCGAGAGCTTCATGTGGTCGTGTGTTGTCTTGGAGAAAAACACACTAACTCTGCAGTCAGGTGTTTTGGGACCCAACATGCGAATGTTTTCCCATATTTTAGCTAATCATGGATAAATTGTGTATAGTACCAACACTTACATTACTGATTCTAGCTATTTTACTCAAAATAATTCTTCCACCTTCTTAAATAGTCGTGTCAGTTCTGTTTTTCAACAACGCATTTGACAAGTGTGTCAGCTGGCCAAAACTCACACATTTATTTTCCTAATATTCTTACCGTTCTATTCACTTATAAAGATTTGCATGGTTCATTCAACTTTTCACATATTATTTTATCAATCTTGAGTAGATTTCTGATGGTTTTGCTCCTTCAAAAAACAAGACCTGATGTCGGCTCGTCATTTTTCTTAGACGCAATCTCCTAGAAGACTTGCCATGTTGAATACATTAGAAATGGTAACCAAAAATTCAATAATGACATTACAAATGGTTTAATTTGTTCACAGGGATGCCAACTAACGTTGTTGATAGCAATTTCACCAAATAGTTGACTTGATGTGTGGCTAGAATAGTTTGTCTCTTTACTTATTGAATGTCCCTCAAAGATGATACGGTACATGTTGCATTTATATCGGTACTATTAAAATTGTTTTAATTCAAAAACAATAATTTACTTTAGTATGTCAAGCCATTCAAATTTAAAATATTCTTCATTTGTTCAAAAACAGAGTTTAATCAACAACCTTGCTCTATTTAAAAACTGTTACTCTCAGTTTTGTTGTCTAAATGTGGTGTGGTACTTGCAGGGGGTTTGTCTGGACGCATTGTTATTCTCACCCTGCAGCCTCCGTCGTACGAGATATTCACCATGGTGTCTCGTGTGTTGCTCATCTCTGGCGGGAGACTCATGTACTCGGGTCGGCGTAGAGACATGCTTCCATACTTCTCCTCTGCCGACTACCCTTGCCCAGCCTACAAGAACCCTTCTGACTACTACTGTGAGTCTCTCCTCCTCTCCTTCCTGGAGTAGTATATTTTTAAACATAAGAAAGGCGTAGGAGAGGTAAAAAATTGTAATTTAGTCTGACAGATCATTGTAGCCAACAGGCTTAAAAATTACATGACTTCGTGCAGCTAGAAACTACCAAACCTTATTACATCTCTCTGTTCATACGCTTTATAGTGGCTTTATAAAGGTTTGTTGTACATAAAATTTTGCTTTGGTGTGATCAACTTTTTTTTTTTTTAAATTCTAGCGAATGTGAAAGAGTTTATGGGGTTTAGGGCAATGGTGTTTTATAAAAAAAACAATCTTAAGGGTAAATTAGGCAATACTTTACTAAAGAAAGCATTTAATTACCTAAGCATAATTACATTCTTACCATGTTTTTACCGTGACATTAATCAATAATAATATGAATTCAGAGTTTACAATTTCAACTACTTTATTTTAACTACCTAATTTTAACTACCTCAACAAATATTTGACCACATTTATGCTTAGTTTTGAGTTTTGTTTTTAATTACATGCTGCGCAAACTAAATTTGTCATGTGTTACATCCTCTGTTACAGTGGATCTAGTCACGTTAGACGACTTGTCTGCGGAGGCAATGCTGGAGTCAAGTCAGCGTATAGAGCAGTTGGCGGAACTGTTCCGAAGGAGACAAGAGCCTTTGTCTGACCCAGGCCCTCCGCAAGCTCTGCCAGGCAAAACCAGGCCTGCCAATGTGTTCAGCCAATTTTTCGCTCTCTCCATGTAAGAATTTTTACTAACAACATTAGCTTTTAAAACAAATCAAATAAATAAAGATGGAAGTTAATTAAGTTAGCTCTGTTGTAGTTTTTTATGAGACACTTAAAGGCACCAGGCGTTATTTCTTTAAATTTTAATTTTGTATTATTATAAAATTGTAAAGTTAAAAGTCCCACAATATTTTCATACAAGAATTTTATGATTTTTCAATGTAAAATCAATTTTTATTTGTGTACATTTACTTAGCTAGTTTATCTTTTTGATAATTTAATATGAATTTCTTATTGGATGTGTACACAGGTAACAAAAATAAAAAGTAATGTTTTGTTGTTGGTCATTAATTCTGTGTTAACTGTATGTATCATTTTTGGTTATATTAGGGATCAATTATCTATTAAGTTTTTTTTTTGTTTCCTGTGCTCACTTCTCCGGTCTTTTGTTATTCATGATCATGCGGGCTGGCAGCGGCTGTCTTGTTTATACAAGGGCAGCGTCTGAATGCCAGCAGAACGCTGGGTGCCTTGATCGGAGAGTGGGCTCGGAAGACATTTCAGATTCAGCTTGACAGGTTAAAGACAGTTTATTCGTGTGTTCATTTTCTTACTTAGAGGACTAACATTTGTTTTATTTTATTTACTAGCCTTAGTGATATGTTTCATACATCTACATCCTAAGGATAAAGTGTGAAAATATGTTGTTTTTTTAATTTCAAACGCCGCAATTGTAAAACTGTAAACCAAATATTCCAGAAAAAAATTCTTATTCTTACAAGGTCTATCCAATGAGTTCGCTGAAATTGGTTCAGTATAGCGACGGTGACAATGAAACTTGCCCACTACATCACACGTGACTACTAGACATCCAATGAGTCAGTGGTAATTTGACAGTCTGGTACCCTATCGCTGCAGTGTCTTGTTAGGCTATATGTCTTGTTTTGCTGTTTGTGAAAATATGGAATTGATGAAATCACTAAACAACTAATCAACAGTCAAGTTTTAGTGAAACCAGGGAAAAAACTCTCATGAAATTACAGATATGTTGAGGCTGTTTACAAAGATAATGTCTTAAAAGAAAAGTCCAATTTTCAAGTGATTAAGCGTTTCAAAGATGGCTGCTAAAAGGCTAAGATGATGCAAGGCAAGGACGTTTCAGCCTCAGGTTTTAATAAACATTGATGGAGTGATGCGAGCCCTGGTGTCTGATGGTACCGAGGAACCTGTTAGAATGATTGACGAACTTAATTTAGGGTCTTGAGAGATTAAGTAAATCCAAGTGAGAGCCGATTTTGTGTCAAGGCCGATGGATGGATCCTTCTATGACAATACTTATTCTGCTTTGATAGTTCAAATTGAATTTTGGGCGGATAATTCTATCACCGTCCTTGACCACCTACTCTATTAAGCCAGATATTGCCTATTGTTTGTCCTTTTCCAAAATGCAAATGGTATCTGAGGGCATCACTGGATCAACTTGATGTTGATTTCATCAATCTCCATATTTTGACGAACAGCAAAAACAAGTAAAATATAAAATGACGACAGTTTGATAGGCATTTGAAGCAATAGATACGATTTGGACGTTCCTGAAGTGGAGTTGAACATTATATGGGAGAAAAAACTGTGCAAACCAGTTTCATGGTTTGGTTGGATAAAACTAACCCGAAGGCGCCATGAAGATGTATCGTTGGTTCGGGGCAAAACAATCCCCTCTCCTGACAACGGTTCTGGTCGCCAATGCTGGACTTTGTGCATTTCGCGGGACCAGCACTGCAAAGAATCGCTTTACAAAAGGGTGACGTTCGCTTCTCCGCTAAAACAATGGAGAAAGGGCCGAAGATGAATATTGCTCTTCTGAAATAATTAAAGAAAAACTGATTTTTTATCCTGCGAATAGACGGAAACGAATTGTTTTCGACTGCCGACTCAAAAATGGTGTCGAAGCTGGTCGTGGCGGAACTGCGCGCTGTTTGCGCGTGGCACTACGTTCAGCTGTATTCACCGCAAATGTTGCCTGGAGTTAAGTTTTTAAGTGCAGCAAAATCGTTACAGCAAAATGCCCTTCTGAGGTCCAATTCACCCCAAAAATAAATTTTTATTTCCGCGCAAAACTGTATTTATGATGGCATTGGTGACGGTATTAAAGAACCATCGTTTACTACAAACCAACAAAATATGTAATAGTGGCAGAAAATTGGTTTTCACCGCCATCTTGCTACTTGGTTTGGCTTATTGGATTTAGATGATAAATGTTGGTCCCAACAACTTAAATGTGTATATCAAATTTCATAAAACTGGATCATTAATGTACTTTTTGGGGAAATTATTCCGCTTCACCGTGTTCATGAAAATTTGTAGGATTACCAGTAGCTTTATAGTCACGGCTGCCTGTTGTTATTTATAATATCTTTCTGAATGAAGGACTCTCAAATATCAGGTTTTTGCTGGTACTTTTACACATACCGTGAGACAGTTTCTAAAACTGTGGATTATTAATTATTTGAGTCAATAACATATTGTGTTTGTACAGGCTTGGCTACCACTACACAATGATGTGTGTGATGGGTGCTGCTATTCTGCCTCTTGTTGCCATCTCCAGAACACATGACATGGACCGCTTGGCGGCAGAAAGTGATGTCAAAGACAACTTGTATTCTAGATTTTTGTATATACTTGTAGCGGTAAGTGTTGTATTTTGGATTAATGGTTTGGATTTTACTGATTTTAGATATACTCGTAGCTGTAAGTTTGTTGCTTTAATTAGCTTGTGGTAAAGGTCTCAGTCTTGTGGTAAAGTTTACATAGCACTTTGATTTTGGGGGTTCAAAATTGGGTTTTTCTTTTTCAACCTTCCAGAATCTAGCCATTGATATTGGTCAAAATAAACTATTATGTTGATATTAAATAAAAGAAGTATTATAATCAAAATTTTGAAGCTCCAAAGCATTATACGACAACATAACTGAGTCGAGGATTGAGGTCAATAATATAGCAATAGCTACCGATTGTATCAGTAGTAAAGCAGAGACAATGAATATTAATAAAGACCAAGATTTTATCCAAGCTGGCTTTTGGAACATTATCACTAGGGACTCAACCAACCTAAAATTTGGAGGACAGACCTAACCTACCTGAAATTTTTGTGAGTTTCTCTGATACCGACTCTACAACCCTCCTTTAATTGTTCTTGGCAAGACTTCTCGGACTTCTAATATTTCAATCAACCCGTAAAAGCCCAGATACTCTACATGCTGACACACTTCATGTGCACCCACTGTCCAGTGTTCTGTGTCCATATGGCAATTCTAGGCACTAACAGATTGATTTAATGAAGTAGTGCTTTAGTGGGAGTAAATAAAACGTATCATAAACAATAATAGAAACGCTGCCTGAAGTAATATAAGAAATATGCTTTACTCTGACTTTCTTGTGTTTTCAAAACACTCTAAAAGAGTGTTAAAATATGAGGTGTCTTCAAAACAATTCAAAGGTGACGCCTGAATAGTTTCAAAAAGAAAAATGACTTCCTAACAACAAACCGGCTTTTTGATGTACAGTAGAATCTCGATTATCCGAAGTAATTGGGACCAAGACCACCTCAGATACAAAAAAACTTGGATAAAATAAATAAATAATACAGAGGTTAAGTGCCACTACCAGGAAAAGTTACAAAAGTACAAAAAAAAAAAAAACAAAACGTATTTATTACAATGTCAAACAACCAAGCAACACAGTACCAAACCTCAGACTGACAAACCGAACAAAACGAGTTTTACACAAACTTATGAGTCATGTTGGCAAGTGCGTACAGTATGAGTCCTGTATATGTAGCTTGATTTGGTCGATTTAGTAGCTGTCAGATAGCATTGCAATCACTTATGAACTTAAAGCAATGACAGGCATCTTCATATCGTATAACTCATAAATTAATAATAGCTTTATTTTATTTTTTCTAACCACTACCTTGGTTAACCCGGAGGCTCAGTTAACCGAGACTCGGATAATCGAGATTCTACTGTTCAATCAAACTAAAGTAAATGTATGCCTGCTTTCAGACTCTAGTCAGCCTTCCAGCCTCTGTGCTTGTTTGGCTAGGATTTATTATCCCTGCCTACGCCATGACAGGACTCTATAACCAGGGACCTGGTTCAGACGGCTTCTATATTTACATTGGTAGGTTCAAGCAAAACCAATTTAGTTGAGATATGACAAATAAGTTATTTTGAAATTAGTTTGAATTAATTACTGGCCAAATTAATCAAAGATTTTGGATTACATTTTTTTGTACTAGCCAGCTTTAATTTGAATTAAAACAACGTAAAAATTAAAAATGTGCAAAATGACAAAGAAAATCTTAAGGCTGTCCCATAGCTGGATATAGCTGAAATATTACATAATGTTCAACAAGTTAGGAAAGAGTGTTCCAAGAAGATTGTGGAAGCTAAACAGCACCAAAACATCTGTAAATATTTCTCCTATCTCAATCAGTACCTAATTAAAGTTAGTACATCACTTTCTAAACTGTGCAATGTTTGTCTGAAACAATCAAAAGTAAGCTTTATCTAAATTCTTAAAGGAATGCTATATTTTTCATTGGTTCAATAGTATGTTAGCTAAAAGCTTAATGTTTCTTTCTGGTCTGGAAATAGCCGGGCTAGTAATATTAGTTTAAAATATTGCTGTGAGGGTACTTAATGTGATAACTCTTAACTCAAATGGTTACATTGATGGGGTCACTACTCCTTTAATTAATGACTGTATTAAATGAAAGAAGGGTCCCCAGAAAGAAGTGTCAAACCCTACATTTGAACGCAAAGTACATGTTTTCCACAACTCTTATTGAAAAAAAACTCTTTTAGCTACATAAAACTGGTTATATTTTTTATTTTATATGATAATAAGTTCTCTTTTTTTTAAATAATTTCGTAAACAAAGTGAGTTTTCAAACCAAGTGTATGCTGTTTGCAGGATACATGCTGATACAGCTGGTGAGCCTGCAGTGTGTGGTGACACTGGTGAGTTATCTGTGTCCTGGCAGACTAAGTGCTGGACTCTTATCTGCGGTCACTGTGCTCCTTCTGTCCCTGGTGTCAGGAGTGCCACTACACCGCTGGGACATCCCGCCGTTGCTCTCTCACCTGGGGGTAGCCAGTCCTGCTTGCTGGCTCCTGCCCACCCTTGCAGCCAAAGAGTACTCGGGCAACGCTCTCGCTGCCAGTTCTGGCCAGCATATTTGCAGGAAAAATCAGGTTTGTAACATTTTTTAAATATATTTTAAATTGAAAAAGCCAATAGAAACTTTATTTTTAATTAAGAATGAAGGTAAATGGGTTTAAACATTTTTCTATCATATTTGCCAATTATCATAGAATACTACATGAACCATTTCATATTTGGATACACAGTACTATTTAAAGTGTTAAAAATATAAAGAATGTCTCTCTTTTTTATAACAAGTAATAAAAATAAATAATTAGGAACTGTAAACTGTAAAGTTTTCCAGAGTTGTATCATGACGATGAAGCGAGCATATTGAGCACGCTACATAGTCATAGCTGTAATTATTCTTCATTATTATCATTAATCTCAGCAACAAAGAAATACTTATCATTTAAATTTAATACGATAAAAGTAAACTGTAATTACTATTTTGATACATAAATGTTTTGCCTGTAATAATTAGGTCCTATAAAACCGGTAACACTAGCTTGATGGGAAAAGTTACCGAGTCTTAAATCAAGAGTAGGCCAAAGACGGCTGGATGAAAATCTTTCTAAACTGATGAAATTTTATGAACTCTTCTTTTAAAAAACTAGGAGTTGAAGCATGTTTGTTAAAGTGAAGTAGTTGGTTAAACCCATGTCATATTGCAGGTTCAGCGGCAAGATATAATAGTGCAGCTGCCCTGTCCGCCGCCGAACGGTACAGCTGCTCTGGCGTACCACGGGCTGCTGCTGCCAGATGCTCTTCCTCTGTCCCTCTCACAGCCAGCCTACTGGGCTCCTCTCCTGCTCGGTGCAGTCTGCCTCATTGTAATTCCAATAGCTTACATTCTATCTGGGCGTTGCTACACATTCAAACGCAGAAAAAACAGCAAATACTGACTTCTCATCAGCTATATGCTTTACTATGTAAAATTAACTTGCTCTTAACCAGCTAAAAACGCAATGAGCTATTCATAATCTAAGGTTAAACAGAGATCAATTAAAGGTTTGAGCTGAGGTAGTGTTTGATGGTTAAAGTAAGAGTGTGGTCAGTCAAAATTAAAGTCAGATAAGAATCAATGTGGGTTGTTAAATAGGTCGACTATATAAAAACTACAGCTTCTATAAGACGATTCGTAACCTTATTGCGCTAACTGGATCATTATTATAAGAGTGAAATGGATTTGTGTTCCAGAAACTATATCTTGAAGACATATTATTTTTTATTAAGTCATAGAGTGGGGGCTTTCATCAACCAAAGGTTTGCAACAGGATTTCAAGTTGCACAATAAAAAACATAGAAATACAGATTGAAAACACCATGTAGTTTAATGTTGTATTGAAATTTGTTTTACCCCTTAAAAATATGTAAAACATTTTGCAGAAATAGATAGTGTTTTGAGATTGTTCTTAAATTTGTATCATCAAATAAAAATGTAATAATGTTGTATGTAAACTTTTTATGAAATCCATTTTAAATTAAGTCATTGAAAATCAAAACTCCCAGTTTGAAAATGGAAATTTACTTTCACTATATTGTTCAGTGAGGTTTTGATTCAACTTCTTTATTTTGAAAAAATATCACAAAGATGCAAGTGGACACAAGAGGATTACTGTGTTAAACATTGTGTGAGCTAAAAAACTGTAAATTGGCTGAAAGATGAGGGGAATTTATATACACACTCAAGATCAACCCTTGGGAGCTTTAAAAACAATATCCCTGAATTGTTAAAACTGCTTCTATTTGGCTCTGTACAAATATAATGTAAAAATTAGAGCTAGTAGGTCAAATGAAAATTTCAAGTGGTAGTCAACCAAAAAGTTGAGAGCCCCTGTCTTAGAGACTAGGATCAGCACATGTCTAGCCTAAAGCTGTAACCTACTTGATAATTTAACCTTAATGTTATTTAATTATGTAAATACATTATTAATTATGTTGTTATATTGTACACTAATAAACCTCCATTTTGGTGCTCTTACACATCATATAGTCTTTTTTATTGTAAAAAACTGTACAGAAATGAGAGTATATATATATTTTTCAAAGTACTTTCTTTAGATTTAATTTCATTTTAGCAATAGAGTTAAGAAAAAGGTGCCAACTTGTAAAATATTAATATATAAATACATCAAATATACAATCCCGCTGCGCCTTGGACATTAAGTTTAGCTTGCATCAAAAGCAAGTTAAACCAATAGCTTTATTTCAAGACTTAGTGGAAATATATACTATTTTCTTCCTGGGGAGTAAAAGATAGTCAAAACAAAGCTTTTGTTCCCAGTAAATAAAAGTGCAACTTAAGTATGCCATTGTGTAAGACAAAAACATATGTCTTTAGAGCAAAATGACAAAGGTATGTACATTTTTTACATATGAAATACATTAATCATAATAAACTAAAATTGTCTCAGTCTAACAATTTTTTTGTTAGTTATTAAAAGAATCGAGTTTAGACAAGTTACTTTGAAGCTGAAAGAAAATTTTCTACATTAGTAATTTAATATAATTAGGTACTTGTTTTCTCTATGTCTTAATTTCTACTTCCAATGATTATGAAGAGAAAATTTCTCAACAAAAGCTAAATAGTGTTGCTTAACAATAAAATTGTTTCATACATTTATAGTGTAATGTGTGGCAGTTTATAGCTTTGGAAATTGAAAAGCTGTAATTTTGTATCAATCCAGCATTGTGTTCTTCTATTAAAAACTTCAAAGCTAATTCTACACTCAATCTACGTTACAAACGTGTTAGTTTGACCATTTGTAGACCAAAAGGGTGTCTAACTATCAAATATATAGGATTTGATTCCACTAAATGCTGATTATTCCATTAGTAATTTGTTACAAAGTAAGACAAACCAATTTTACAGTAAATTATAGCTTGCATGTACAGTACGATCTCACTAATCCGGCCCTATATTGGGATCGGAAGCGCCGGATTAGCGGAAATGCCGGATTAGTGGAGGTTCACTAAAAAGATTCAATTTGCCAGGAATAATATTTCTTACGTTAGAGAACAATTCACTACTCTTAAAGAATGCTTCAATTTCATTCTTATTCTTCCTTATGTCTGTGAATTTTTGATCTGCCGATGTTAACTTATCATCACACTTATTAATCATTTTAAAATCACGTGCTTTTAATCCATGTCAAAGTAACATGATTACGTGTTTGCGACATCTCATGGCCTGTACTGAACGGAAGCACCGATTAGCAATAAAGAATGCAGGCTTTACAGACAAGTAGAGACTTGAAAACAGAACCTAAATGGCAAGGTCACAGCGCCGGATTACTGGACGTGTCGGAGTGGCGAACAGCCGGATTATAGAGACTGTACTGTATACATGATTACTACAGTACAAAATGTTTAAAAATCTGCCAAACTATCAAGGTTGTTAAATTATTAAGTGTCAAACTAGCAAGTTTCTACTGTGATATTTACAAGCCTTTTCTACAAATCTCAATATAAAACTCGTTTGAACACATATTTAATTAAAAATACTTGTAGATTAATTGCAAAACAGTTTTTTAACAAGTTGTTTTGACTATTATTATGGTAGTCATCATCAATTAAATATAAGTAAAGCAGAGAAAAAAATATAAACATGAACGGCCTAGATTCAATTCCTGGTGATGAAGTAACAACTTTTTCACGATGGCCACTCCTAGTGGTTTGAAAGACACACTAAACCATACCATTGATCCATCCTCATTGGTGAATTTTAAGGGTTTTGTATATTCCAGGTTATTGTTAAAAAAAGTATTTTTGTCCCACAATTTTGTTTTGTATTGAACAGTAAAGATTTTTCTGAACGATTATGTAGTTCCCTTGTCTTTAGTATGACAAAATTAAGCTACTAATGTGCCATGTGGTCTTACTTTTGAAACGTCAGTGTTTTTTGGATTTAAGTTGGATAAACTTGCATCATGAATGTTTAAGACTCCTCTATGGTAGTTTCCTACTGAAAAATGTCACTACTGACTTCATGTTAAAGGAATATGTGAATAGTTAAATTATATTTGAACAGTATAGAACATTTCATTAGCTTACTTTAGTTAAGAAACTTGTTCTAAACTATGTACATAGCACTTTTATTATAATAATAAATTGCTGTTTACCTATAGAATGTACAAAACAAACTGAGCTGCACAACGACTTTGTATTATTGTATCACAAAAATATGTAAAACTTGTATAAATATACTCTTTTATAAAGACAATTATTAAATAGACTTGTAAATTATGTCTGTGTTGGTTTATTTGTACACAAGATTTGTTACAAATGTGAATCAGCATTGAAATGTGTGAGTGCATTTTATATCTCTTCCTCAATCTCTACAGCCTGCGTCCGTGGCTCAGAGGGTAGAGTCACAACTTGCAAATCGCAGGGTCGCGGGTTCGATTCCCGGCGCAGGCACAAGGGTTTGGACCGCTTTCCCTTAAAGCGTTTGGTAATGCCCAGAAAATTTTAGGTTAAGTCTCAAAATAAAAATGCCATTGGCATAAACAGTATTAAAAAAATTAAAATGTTTTGAATGTTATGGTGAAATTTCCTGGCAATTCATTTAACGTTTTGCAGTCAACAGTAGAGTCAAACTATTCCATGAGGGCAGCACCACCGTCCACCTGTTCTCTGACTCACTTCAAATGATCGCCCTTTTGCGCATGAACTCAATCAGCCGCACAGCACACTCCCTAACCGCATTGTACTGTATAGAGCGCAATGGTCTAACCAGTCTGCACTTGAAAACAATTATTATTTTTTGTCAATAACTACTAGTTTACCAATACCGCATCTGATGACATGTGTTAGTTGTTTTCAAAATCTAAAATACAAATTTTAAAACCGTAATTTTTTAAATAAAAAATTTGAAGTTTAAGTATTTTATGACATTTGGGTGCGTCTTAGGACTCCACAGTAAAATTCAGGCAAAAAAATGTTACCAAAGTGACCAAAATGTGTCCGTCTCCTAACAAACTACTAAATTTGTTTGATTTTAATATTTTAAAACGGCTTTCTCACACTGCACAGTGTTCATAAAAATTAACTGTTATATTTAACACAGCAACTTAAGAGTACAATTACAGACAAGAGTCAGCACAGCTCAATGGACTTGAGAGCGCCAGGCTGAAATAAATTGCTGTTTACACAAATCAGAGGATACAAAATTCACTGTTGTCTTTTTTGATTCGTCTTTTTTCCTATCATGTGATAGTCTATACATTTTATTTTGTTTATTTACTCCAATGGCATTGTAACCTTTATATTCAAGACATACGATAAGATACAGTACAGTGATTTGGCAAGTATACAAGGTCTTGCCGTGTAACAGTATAGTGTCATCTAATAACAGTACCGAACAATAAAACAACGATGGTAACGATAACTATGCGCCAACCGATTTTGACTGATAGCAATAATAAATGTGACATACTATTAACAATAGTAAATCATATATACTTTTCTGCCTCAATTTAAACATTTTGTTAGAGAATTAAAAATGTAAAATAAACCTATATTTGATTTTTGAACAAGTTTATAATACTTGGAACCGTTTTAGTCTTTCAGATCCCGAGCCGGGCAGGGTCGGACATGGCCATTTTGTTGACTTATATATAAAAAATTTATATTTTAATTTAAAAAAAACAAACATAATATTTTGATTTATTTAAAATATAAATTGTTATATATTTTAAAATTTATTTTTATTTATTTCTGTACATTTTGTACACAGGTAAAGTATAACAAAAGTTATAATAGATAAATGAGACCTAAAAGTTATTTCGAACTACTGCAGAAAGTGAACAAAAGTTAATACAGTAAGAAAATTGCCTAAAAACCTACGTATAAGACTTTCAGTCGTGTTTGTGTGATTAATAGAAGTGTTATTAAAAATTAGTGCATTCATCAGATGATTTTGTGTGGAGATAAAAAGGCTGTATAGGAATGGGACACTTAACGATCGTGTTTCGGGTGCTTGTCAAGCAAGCATCACCAAGTTGTACTCCATCTTCGTAATACCATTTCAAATTCCAAAATGTTTGTTCGAGGGATGGGTATTCCACATAACCCCCTCACGGTAGTTCATTAATCATAATTCCCTCCCCATGACCTAATTCCTAGTTATGCCACTTCAGGTAGATCTAACTTATAAGCCAGAATACATTATTATTTATTATGTGGAATGTAGATGATTTGAACGCAAGGAGAGTAGAATAATTGACTTTCCATCCTACAAAGTACAAAGATGTACATTCTACAAAGATGGAAAGTCAATGGTAGAATACAAGGTGGTCCAGCCGCTTCCTTGGCTACGAGCTAAGACTACGCCACTGATCACAGAGAAATGTGTGGGTACCGACTCTCTGACTACTTAAAAGTTAAATCGATGCCAATTTATTTAAATACACACCATTGTTCAAATATTTTAAAGGCATAAAAAAATGGAAACCAAGTAAAATAAAGATTACTCCTGCTGCAAGGGACGTTGTTTTTTCTTAGTAAAGGCTAAATAAATAAAATAATGTTCATTTAAAATTTAATTAATTTTAATGCTGTGAATAGAAGAGAAACAAACTATAAAATGCACAATCAATCCAAACTTAGTATTAATTTTTACTGTGATACAATAAAATAAAAATAAGTTTAGAATTATTGAAACTTAGGAAAAACATACAAGGGAAGAAGGGACTGAAAATTTGATGTCAGGGAAGAAGGAGAAGAAAATAATTATTTACGTTCTTCAATGAAATCACGGCCTTGGATGCTATTGGACAGTTTGTGTCCCACGTGACCTGCGCCTTGTTGATCTGTGGAGTGTCGATGAATGTACGGGCAAACTGCAGAAGTGGGGAGCCGCGGGAGTGCGAATGGTGGGGAGCAGCAAGCAAAGCAAAGCAACAGCTCGAATTCAGAAGGCTGTGGTTGTTAGTGTCAAACAAAGCCGGGCAGCGCCCTCTTCTCTCTTTCTTATTCTGGTTTTATTGTTTTGTCTCTTGTAAATTGCAATGTCTTTAATTGATTGTACAATAAACTGATCTTGGTGATAATGAAAATAACTGAAACACGTTGGTAGGCTCAAGTTGGGATTTCGATTTAGTGATTTGTGGTGTGACATTTTTAGCTGTAAACAATGCCATCCGACGAAGATGAAACTGGCGATCGTGCGATTACAATGGACATTTGTATCGGGAAAGACTGGCTTCTGCAAGAATTGAGATCAAATCCAACTCGGTTGATTATTTTAGATTGCAGAAGCTCCAATGAATTTGGTGAATCCCATATTAGGCACGCTGTGAATTTCAGCATCCCGAGTATTATGTTGCGGAGGTTGGCCGCGGGAAAAATCGACCTGGCCTCCACTGTGAAATGCAAGGAATTAAAGTCCAAGATAACAAATTCTTACAAAGAAAGTTTATTTGTGATTTATAGTGATTTATGTTTGACTGAACAAAGAAATCAAGGCGGTAGTTCACCTAGCGAAACGACGATGCAGGTCCTCACTAAAAGATTACAGCAAGATGGCTGCCAAGTCATGTGTTTGGAAGGTAAGTTTGTTTATTTTATTTTCATTAATCCTTTAAGACCTAGATAAAACTATACATTTTTGGATTCTTATATTTTGTGGACTTTAATAAAAGGGTCTAGTTCTTGTATTAAGCCTAGACCAACAGATGGTTTGAATGTTATTAACAGCTATTAGCAGTGTAGGCCTAGGCCTAGTGTACTTGGTTTGGGCTTAAGAGGAGGTTTAGGGGTTTGTCACATAGTCTACTGGGAGTCAGCAAGGTCGTTAAACTTAACTGCGGCTAGGCGGTTGTCCACCGATCGGTTGCATATTTCTATCTGTCTTGTATTTGGAACAGAAGAAAGCGCAAGAGAAATGAATAAAGTACAGAGATTGTTGGAACAACCAAATATATTGACACTTGAAATATACTGACCATAACAGAGTAAAGCTTAACCCTTTGCAGAACGGAGCGGTCAGAGGGGTAAAAGTTGTAAAATAAGATGTTATAACGTAATTTAGGCCTCTTTTTAGAAACAAAACTTTTAATGATGATTCAATGTTGCCTCTTAAGATCGTAAAGGTTTTTACGAATTATACTATCATACTCTGCTGGAAAGTTGATAACTTAGTACAGTAGAAACTTAATAGTTTGACATCTTTTATGGTGACTTGATGACACCAAAATTACAGTCAAAGAAAGATTTAAAAATAATTTTATACTGTATTAATGATGCATGTAAGCTTTAACATAGTGCAATAAGTAATATTGGTGATAAGTAATATTTGTAACACTTCACTAATTGAACTTTTAAACAATATTGTGGTATTTCAATATATCTCTGTGATAAAATCATATCTACATACTGGATAGGTTGACACTTCTTCAGTCCACATATAATTAAACTATCGAAGTTTTACGGTAATATTCAAGTTTGATATTAAGTGCTGGATAAGCCTAACTTTGCTTTACACATCAAAACCCTACAAACCACTGCACAGTTGTTTTCCTAAACGTATTTATTAAAAACAGACAAACTGCCATTAACTTATTGAAATTATGATGTACTGAGGTAATGTAACATGTCCCATTATTACAGGTAGGCATGTAAGCCTGTTTTATTTTCTTGTTTTAATCTAGTTCAATATTGAAAGAATTGTGGACAGCGTGGCAACAGAATCGTGGGCAGGTTCGGGGCTGGCAGTGATTTTGGGCCTTTGCAATATATAATATCCCAATTCCCCAATATTTTTACATTTCCAAAATGAGTCTCCCCTGAATGTGGAGGCTGTGTCCAAAGCCAGCCTGGCTCAATTTGGGATCTTGCACAGCAAGCACTCTGATTGAGTAGCCCATTTTTGTTCATCACATAAGGCTAAAAATAAAGCTATAATGAAAATATGCTATTTTTTGTATTTATTTGTAGCTAAAAATAATTTTCTTGTTAGATTATGTTCTTATTTGTTTTGGGTTTATTTAGTTTTACAACCTTGGGTGAGCCTCTGATTCCTCTGGATATGTTAATCTATGGGAAGAATCTGATTTTCTGGTTCTATGTAGCAACTTCCCGGTGAGTTGCTGAGTTCTCGGTTTACGATATTGTCTGTGTCGAACCCTAATTCTCTGTAACACCCTCTCTGTTAGAGCCCTACATTCAGTTATGGTACAGCATACATATTGAAGGGGACAGCCAAAATAATATTTTTTTTTGAAAATTTAAGTTTTGATAAAATAGCCCTTGGTGATAGCAGTCCTGTCCAGACTACTGTGACTGTATTGTTGCATGTTTGTCTCAAATTTACTTCAAACAGGATGAGCCATTGTAGCGAGGTCAAAGCTACAATTGGTTAGATTATAAGTTATATCTATAAAAAAGTTATTATTAATTTTAAGTCTGAGTGGGTGTGTGTTTCTGCCTTAAGCCTAGCACACTCTCATTGACTTTTCGCTGTGCACCGTGAATCATGGGCGCCCATGCTCAAGGGCAGGAGGGTGCCACGGCCCCTTCTGGCTTTTAGGAAAACTTATCTGTAACGTTTCACAATAAAGCAAAATTTTTAAGATATATATTTAAGACCAAAATATTAGTAACTAGCTGACAGTATCCCGTGCTACGTAAACAATGAATTTTTGTGATTAATATTTACCAATATATTTCCAAACAAATTCAATGTTAGTGTTGTTTCTGAGGTAGTTTTTAATTTCTGCCCATTACCTTGAATGTCAAAGTGAAGAAATTCAAGGCACTTGGTACACTGAGGCCAGTATTTAACCCTAAAACCCACCTAAATGTTTGAATTTAAAAGAAATGTTGTCTTAGTTGGTGCTTATACTATAAAAGGAGTGTTCATACTCAAATTCAAGTTTCTAGGCCTTGTAGTTTTGGCTCAACTATGATGAGTCAGTCAGGAGAAAGCCTTTTATTAAAATATATTTCATTATTTGTTTTCTGAATTTCAAGTAAATGCATTTTTATGCACGATTCTCATTGGTATAGTAGGTGGTTGAGTGCAAGTGGTAATACCACTGTGTTATATATACAAAATAATTCAAAAGTCTTTGGTATTCTGTATTTAAACCTGTTGCATTTATAAATCTTGTGGTTAACGTTATAGAGGTAAGATCAACCCGAGTGATATTCATCTCAAGGAAAAATGTGTTACGGAATTATTAACCTTATTCTCAAGCTAATTCTAAAAAAATACGATAGAAAACCGTGAGGTAAATTTCTCTTCTAGAGCATACAAAAAACAAGTTTTGTTGTCACATTGTCAGGAGCACAGCATACATCTCTAAATCACTATTTGAGATGCCGACCACTCTCATGAGGGTTTTTTAAGTCAAATATGTGGTGAGGGATGAGTGGTAGTAATGAGTTATGAGGTGTAGTCTTGTTACAAACTAAGGCCGACTCTTCCTTAGAATGGGTCATTAATTAATAGCATGAACTGGTCAGCAAAACTCTAAAAGTTTAGGTTTCCAACTGAAATGTAAAAAAGATTTGTTCTGTAACAATAATTTCTATTGAATGGCCTATGTAACAGTTTGGTCAGAAATAAAAGCTGATTTTGTAGTCGTCCCCAATTATTTATATATATGCATTTAGTAAATATTATACAGGATTAAGAGGGGGCCGGATAGAGCGGCCGCAGGTCCAACTCAGAATACCGCTTATAACAAGGGATAAAAACTGCAAACTACGTTTTAGATAAGTTAATTTACTTAATTGTGAAAATGTTCTCTGGGAAGCGTAGATCTATTGATGCTGCTTCATATAAACACTTAAACTTTTACTTTCGTCATTAAATTCATTCTGTACTTCTGAACTAAAAATTGAATTTTTTCATAAGAACATAGCTTTCGAACTCATTTTTTTCTTTTTTATATTCAGCAGCACTAATGACTCTATGCTTCCACAGAAAAACTTTCCACGTTATAGTTCATTAACCTACCTAAAACACAGTTTGCAAATTTTCCCATGTTAAATTTCCTATCCCATTTGAACGTTGTTCAGGCTCTATCCGGCACCCTCTTAACAGTACAGTTTGGTAATACTACATACTTTTTCTAAGAAGTAGAGATTTTTTATGTTTTTAAAGATTATAGATAATATATATGTTGCTTAATCCTGGAAAATGTTTCACAAATTAGGCTAACTGTAAGTCTGGTTGATACCCAAGTGTTTGGTTGGTAAAGGAACGGCTCGGCTCTGTGTACTTTTTGCAATTAGCCAAGTTCTCAAGATTGTTTTGTGAGACTTGTGACACAATGGTGGCTAACCTCATTCTCACTTGGTTTTCTCACACGTAAATCAAATCTTTCCACATTCACATACACCTCACATTACAGCTTACATTACAAGCTTCTCCTCAAATTTTGTTAGATTAAAGCACATATTTGAAATATATAGGCTAGGGTGTTTTTTATAAAACGCAACCTAATGTTCAAACTGTAGTAAGTTATTTTTTACGAACACTATTATATGGTCATAAATTGTATCATTGGTTTGTTCAATTTAATGTCTATCAGATGGTATGTATTGTTACAGTAACATAGTGGTTTTGATTTCCCAATTTAATGTTATTGTAAAATAAACTCAATCATGGTTTTTAGCAAAAATCAAAGAGTGTTTATTGTTAAAGAATACTTAAGAGCAAGATAATTGTTTTTTTTTTGTCAAGAGGCTTTGAGATCAGGTTTGCAAGCATGATTAGGCTATTTGCTTTTGTTGTTTTAAAATTCTTAAAGATTTTTGAGAAGAATTTTCTAAACTAACCCTAACTACTACCTCTAATCCTAACTTCTCCATCACTTCTTCATTCAGTACAGTCCGCCCTCTGTTATGTTTCCTGTTCCCTAAGCAACCTGTTTTGTTAAACTTTTTAACAAATCTGTGAATTTAAAATTGTTTGAAAAACTAACTCCTGTAAACTTGACCGCAAACGCCTCTTGATAAAAAAGAATTATCCTGTGATTAAGTATTCTTCAATAACAAACACTCTTTGATCTTTGCTAAAAACCATGATTGCGTTTATTTTACAATAACATCAAATTATGAAACCAAAACCACTTTATTATAATTGTAACAGTACATAGCCTACCATCTGATAGATATTGAAGTGAACAAACCAATGATACACTTTATGTTCATATAGCGTTCGTAAAAAATGGCTTACTATAGTTTGAACATTGGGTTGTGTTTTAAAAAAACATACCCTGTATATATAAAACCCCTTATATACCAATTAGTGCGTTTTGAGAAAAACCATGTTCAGCCAAAAACATCTTTAAATTTGACTAAAGATGGGTTATGTCAAAATATACTAATTTTTGTACGGTTTTGTTGTTTTACATATTTTATATAAGCCTAAAGACATGTAAGTTGTATAAAATAATGTCATTGTTTTAGTAGAGTCCCATTTATCCGTCAAAACGGGTTGGCAGAAGGGTGGATGACCAAAAATGTCAGATAACAAACAAATCTTAATAAGAAGCCATTTAAGTTTCAAAAAGGCCACGATAATGTCATCTTCCATTTAATAGTAACATTCTAATATTGAACAAAATAAAAATATACTTAAATAAAAACATGTAACACAACAGTAATTTTGTCACCATGAAAGAGCAAATACACTTTTTACTTTTCACTTCTTATATGTTTTGTCTTGATTGGATGACTGATATGCAGAATTTCGGTGAATAAAGTGAATGTTGAGTAGATGAGTATTTGTAAAACAAGCTTTTGTAAATAATACTACATGGTGAACATTTGAAAAAACACAGTGCAACCAAGCAATTTTTGCTGAACTACAAAGTACTTAAGTCTTTCCGGGTTTGAATATACGAGTAGTTTCAATGCTGTATGACTGTGAATATTCATACATATTTTTTGTAGAATTTGTTTCTGAATGCTTCCCTTTTAAATAAAATTATATCTTTTACACTGTCAGGCTTCAATTTATTATATATGTCTTTTACTGCTATATAATTATATGATGACGGGAAAACTGTTTCAAATTGTCAAAAATTTGAATTAGTTAAGTCTACCATGGCAGCGAAAGACCACTTTTTGGGAAACATTTTGAAACAGCTTAATGGATTTTCATAGTTTTTCACATACTGATGAGTAACATTAAAATACATATTTAATGTGTTTGAAATTACACATTTACAATTAATTTACACTCATTCATGTGAGGCTGGCCGGTTTGGAAGGGGTGTGAACAAAAATAACTTATTAGCTGAAAGATAATCAGTGAACTGATTCACCTAATAATGTGCTTTGGGTAAAGTTTTGAAAATGGTGGTATTTTTTAATTATTTTCAATCTCTATGAAGGTAGTTAAAAGCGTTTTTAATCTAATTGCTGTGATATAATATCAGCACTGAAATAAATATTAACTTCTTTTGGAATCATCACGTTTTTTGAAATCATTTTTGGATCCCTGTAGCTAAGAAAATCAAAACTCATGTTCCTAATTTTGTGATATTACTAACGTCAAGAAATCATATTTATCGAACCATTAAACATACAGTGAGATCTAACATACATAAAACACATACAAGTATTCATATATAAAAAGTGCCTTCGAGTAAACGTCACAAAATATACATAGAAAAAATGGCACACCGTCTGAGTATGGCAAGAGAATGGTGTACCAACTGTATGTCATGTACATAGTTGAATATTCATGTTATTTGTATTTTCTGTGCTGCTGGGATATCATTCAAAAAGTGTGTTTTGATAGCCGGGATCATCTCAAATAATCATTAAAGTATACTTTTCCTGATAAGTGCAACCTGCGGTAATCTCTTTGTCCGAATTGACAAAAGTCTCTCTAAACTGATTTCTCTCGCAGAATTCCGCCCATTGTTATATTTATCTGGAAATTATTTGCCTTCCGCTAGATTTGTAAGTGGCTGTGAATAGAAACGAAGCCGATATTTCGCTTGAAGAGCATCCGGTGTTGAGAATGAATGGAATGACGCCTGTGATGTGACGGGAAGTGGATGACATCATCGCGACACTGTGAGGAGTGAGGACGCTATGCGGCTATGTGGCTGTAGCTGTAGAGTGTAGGTGTGTCGTGTGTCACCCTGGCCATGTACAGACACCACACCACTAGCCCACACACCTACCTGACCTGATCCTAGGTACTTACACCAATCTACAGTAGGAGTGGACCAACCTACACTCATAGTACCGAGTACAAGTAGGAACACAATTGACAATCCCATCGTATAATATTGTGTCCTAGGAATCTTGAAATCTGTATAGCTTCAATTCTTCTAACATACAATTTCCAAGATCGTATTTGATGTACAGTATAAAGTCCTGACGGTGTTTGGAAGTTTACATAGTTTTTGTAACCTCAACATATCTTTTGTGAAAAGGGTCAGTATTTTAGAGTCCTTCAAGATTGATCAGCGGCAGCGTCTGAAGACGTGTAGTGTTCCAAGCACAAACCCTTCCAATATTTGTGACCCCCGATGTCGGCTCAGTCGCTGGTATCACGGTCTACGTTATCGGCAGCCGATTCCGTTCTCATAGCGCAACCAACTTTCAACCGTCGGTTTCTGCATCACAAAACTTGTCTTTATGTTAGAAACGAAAAGGTCCCTAAGGATATCTGTTACCGATTTCTCATTTCGATAGCATGTCTCTACTAGTAGCAACCTCCCGACTGAAGATGTTTCGATACTAAGTATAGTACATCCACAGAATATCCCTAGGTAATCTGTGGTGCATCGTATCGTCCCTAGCAATCTCTCTGACGCCGACCTCTGTTTTGGACAATTGTGTGATCCACCATAGCGTCTCTTGGCTGCCGAGTTTAAAATTCGCGATCGTACATATTTGCGACTAATAGCTAATTTCAAATTGTCTATACAATTTACAAGTCTGGGAGATAAGGTTTGCATTGCCAGACGGGCTGTGTCCCAAGTCTCAGCTCTGGCGAGTCAAGTTTCTGTATACGTAGTAGTGGAGTTGTGGAAACGTGGGTCTTGTTGTAGGCGGTCACGAGCCCACACTGGCACCACATCCTCTACTCTCTGCTCTCTAGACTTGCCTTGGTTTCCACGCCTTTTAACTTTACTAGAGCAAGTCACAAGAGTTCGGCATGTAGGAGAAACTAGCTCTTCAGTTGCTGTTCATTTATTGCGTAGTAGTGTACGTTTTCAGCTGATTTTGACTCCTTACATAACGCAGCGTAACGCAATACGAACCCCCTCCTTTACGAAGCGTAACGTTTTAAAATTTCTTAGCTAAAACCCAATACTGTAACATTTTTATTTTTTTAATCTGAGAATACACTCGCATTTTAACGTTACAAGAATTTGTTTGCTGTACGGTACACTTTTGGAAACTCCTTCGGCCGTTTCTCCCTACGTAACGCTAAACTGTTTTTGTGGAATTGACATTAGGGATACCATACATGACACCTCCTTTCCTATATACAGTCTTCTGTCCCACCATTTTCCATAATAATACATTTTTTAAGATATACTTCCGATTGAATGATATCGGATCGGACGAAGCAGCTCGGCTGATAGTGGCAGGAGTGCAGGACACTTGTTGAGTGGTCGGTTCCAGGTGTGGCGACACCGGAAGGAAGTCGCTTTGTCCTGTGGCCAGTCCTACATCCGCTGTTCCCTCCTCACACCGCACTCCTGTGGACAGGAAGTGAAGCTTATCACTGCTAACTGCTCCTTCCCCTCGCCCCTTCAACTCCGGAGAACATCCTTTCACGCCATCGCACCACTTGTCCTATGTTAGGCCTTCTGATATTCGATAAACTCTCCAGTGGATGAAAAATACAGGTAGTGAGTTGGTATTGGTTGATTAAATTTACTCTCATTCGAAAACTTTAAAAACACATCATTTTCAAAAGGAAATGCGCCTAACCCTCCTTTCTCTGTTAAATTATGAAGACCATGAACTGCGTTCAGGGGTTTATTCAACGTTTTACTCACTGAGGACAGTGTGGGGTTTTACTACACGCGAGTTCATTTTGTCCACCTGTTTGAGCTTCATTATACTGCGGCCGGCGGGAGTTTATGAAGTGGCATGCCAGTGCCAGCTTTGATGAAAGAGCCGTTGAAGAGCGAGTGGCGAGGGTCGTATGTCGGGGACCGGGGTTAAGGCTGAGGTCAGAATGGGTTTGGCTTCCGCTAGCTTGAATGACTGTCGGCGTGGCGTGCGTGAGAACAACTGCTAGCATTGTCTGGCAACTAGGTGACGGTGTGTTCTCGTGAGAAGACGACTGTAGGCCACCCACACAATGCGCACAGCACCTCTCACCCCCGCTCCATTCAGCCAAGCTTTGAACCCTCCTCGTCCTCGGCTCGGTGTTCTCATTGATTCAACACTGCAGTGCAGTAACTTACTTCAAGTAGCTGACTGAAGTTGTCATAATCACCTCACTCACTTCAACTGCCTGTGAACTCAACAATACGTAGTCAGCCCATTCTGTAAATTGCAAAACAATCTGTGGACATCATTGACGTTTAGAACGTTCTTCATTCATATAGACGTATGCATTGCTCACTTAAATATTGTGTACGTAGATTACAATATCCTGATAGAATAAATTTGACCTTGAATTATTAACACATTTTGATTTAAGAGTCCACCTCACTGCCGCGGCGACGTTTGATGCAAGGGTCTCGGGGACGAAATTCGGGGACACTTGAAAAGTTAAACAAGAGTATTTACACTCAACATAAAGCCAAGGAAATTATACACGTATATTGAGAGCTTTCTCGAAATGTTGCCTGTCAAGTTCACAGTAAGAGGGGCTGAGACAAGGGAAACTAAGTTGTTTTGAAGTAGATTTGTAGAAATATGTTAGCATCATTGTTCTGTACAAATAGTCTTACACGTTTTTGGCCACCAATCGAGAACAAAGCATCGGTTTTGAGAGTATCGTTGATTTCGTATTTTTATGGTCTTTATCATAAGAAGTCTCAAGCTAGGGGTTTCCATGGAAAGTGTTGGAATTTGGAGCCCCAAAGCCCCATTACCCAAACCTACCGTGACACTCTGGTTTTAACAAACTTAAAACCTATTTTTCTACTACTAACTTTTACTTTTTTTGTGGCTCCACCTCGCTAAATTGACCACTCGGGCCGCAGATACAGCAGTGTGAGTGTGTGTGTACAGTGTTGTGGTGTGAGTGTGTGTGGGTAGACAGGCTGGCTGTGTGGGCGGACAACTTACTCCAGCTGGGCTCGGCTCCATTCCATTCATAACCCGGTGAATCAATGAGTGAAGACAGTGCGCGTGCGCTGTGTCCTCTAGCCCGTACTCATCTCACCGCCACCGCTCAATACACCACAACCACCCTCTCACCCCTCAACCCTCACAACGTTTCGACAAATTCCCGTCTTCAGATTCGCGCGGTTATTTCTTTTTCATGGGAATTTCGTAAGTACCCACGCTGTCAGGTGTGAGAAATCCCCCCTCCAATTTCCCGAATACGTGTAGCTACCGTGGGCTTAGGAGCGCAAGGATGGGGATGCGGCCCTCCTAACGTAAAGAAAGTAAAAATTAAATATATGAATTACTCTTGACTTAAATTATTATTTTTCTTATTAAACTCATACTAAATACAAAGTAGTTTCGTACGCCAATTTTCCTATTTGAGCAATGAACTACTGAAAAAATAGCCAGCTAAAGGAAAAACTTACAATATTAAACGAAGAAGTAATTCTGAAATAACGCGTCAACAGTTTTCCTAAAATCAAAGAATAAGCATGAGAATTTATAAATTACTGTATATAAGAATTTATGTTTTTCCTTAGATCCAAATCCAATATAGCACAATGATGAAACCGGTCGTGTTTGTCGACTTTATCACACATTTCACAGAAGAGCACATATTGTCTATTTGACGGAAACGCCAGTGAGTGGGGATATCCGGAACACGAGGCCGGGGTATCTACTCTACTGTTTGTGACAGGAGATTAAATAGATGAGTGGAAGTCTGTTGTTCTCTATTAGGTTTTTCCGTTTCCGAGCGTGTTTACTGAGTTGTGCCGCTGGCAGGAAGGAAGTAGACTGCCATAACTATCATGCCGTCGTAGCGTAGTCATCACTCATCGGCACCGGCACACATACGTGCCGAGCACACTCACCACCGGAAACAACTTACTGATAACAACCACTTCACCTTGCGCGGAGGAGATGAACAGTTCACTTGCTATCAAGTTTCAGTAGCTACAGTGAAAAGTAAAGCCCCAATAAAATAGTAAACCACTCGAAACTTAAATTTGCTCCCGAGTTTTCGCTATAAAAGTCTACCAGAGATGTTGGTAATTACAAATAGCTGAAGGTGAATACTAATTGCGTCGTGTCACAGAATATAGCAACTACTTACCGTACTATATTCTCCGTGCACACTGATGCACAATGCTCTGGTTTGAGACAGTAGCGCAAAGTGAACAGCACAGAAAAACGTCGCAAACCCCACACCCGAATGTTTCTAATTTGCCAAAAAAGACCAAAGTTAGAAGAAATTATTTCCTATAAATTTTGTTGCTTAATGTATGTTTAGTGCTTTCTTTATTTATAGTTTAACACAAGACTTAAACTAAATTAAATATTTGAAAATGCAGGGGTGCCTACGGGGGTTTAACGTCGTAATTAGCAACATCCAACCGGGGGGGGTTTCGAATCGAATGGGAAAAATGAAAGGGAATTTTGTGAGGTCTTTTTACAAAACCCCCAATCTGACCACTCTTTTAGCTTTTCTTGTACCTTAAGTTGAATTTTTGTATAAAAATAGGCAAAATTGTAAATGGATTCATTTGATTTCAGTTATAGTACTTGCAGAAAAGTAAGAGTTTGCAAAATCAGTAAGCAGTGGCGCAACGAAAACTTTTTGTTTTTATTTTGCATATCCGTTGATTCAAAATTATGAGTTTTTGAATTGGAAAAGGCAAGGTTATACAGCAGTAATTGTTAACTACTTAGCATTCCTTTTCATTTATGTTAATAGAATCAGAGGACATGCAAAATATTTGATTATGAAGTCCTTAGTTAAACATTAATTGATAAATCAAATGATATACTTCATCAATACTCAAATTCGAAATTCAATGTTACTGGTGTTCCACATGGGAGTATTTTGTGTCCATTACTGTTTATAGTCTGCCTGGTTAGTACATGTTCAGATTACTTAATACTGGGATACATAAAAAAGGAGTAGTTCACATGGGCACCTTTGTAGTTGTTCAGATGTTGTTCCGTTCCCCACCAGGTCATGGGCTAGTGTTTGACGCAGGGAGTTGAGTGGTGGGGGAGGGTTGGAAAGGCTACTATTGTAGTAATAGTAACTTCAATTAAAGCGCACAAAGTGTTTTAACAGCGGATTCATACTGTTATCAAAAGTTATTAGTAAGTCTTAGCCATTCCTCAGAAAACATTATAAAATTACAGGTTGTCTTGGCTTGATGCTTGAAAGAGGGGTCTTACATTGGGACAATAATTGTGCAATTTTATTCATGCAGTTGTTGAGCATTGCACGTACAATTTATTAACTATCCCTAAGTACTCAATTTATCACAAGATTAGGTTACTTATTGAAATTTGAAAACAATTTACATTTCATTGATACCTTCACCTCAAGTGTGCATTTTAGATTTCCTAAAAGCCTTCAATAAGGTCAAGGAGTGACTTTTAGATCACAGTTTTGTCCTAGACAAGGTTTCACTGTTTTCAAGTGCCCTCCCAACGGTCATTGGCTGGAGGGTAGCACCCGAGTGGTGTGAGGGGTGCAGTGACGTGCTGGCACCAGGGACAGCTCTGCCGGACCCCGGCACACTGATGGGTCTGCGCTCTCTGCGCATCTCTACTTACTTACCGAATGCCAAGGGCAAGCCAGACTCTGCGGAACTGCCAGAGACAGAGCGTTGTGACAGCTCTCTGGGACTCGAGGATGATAGAGACTTTCCCGTAGAGATACTGCCGTACCTCTTCCTCGGCAACGCTGCCAACTCTGAAGACATCGAGTCCCTCAGCAAGCACGGAATCAAGGTATTCACACTTGCACATATCAAACACTTAACGTTCATAGAATAAGTCCAGTCTTTAACTGCCAATGGATTGGTCAAATATCTAAGAAACATAGCTCTTAAAGTCATCTTTTAGGATGTTTTTTCTCACAAGCAAGTAATGTGTATCTGTCCTTTGCAAAGTTGTGAAAATATGTTTAACTAAGGCCTTAGCTGGTTTTAGGGTGGAATTGATGTAGTGAATTGTGATCTGTACTTTGGGACTACGACTGCCTCAAGTTAAACAGCCCATCTTCAAATGGATTTCATAAAATTGACACCAATTTTCCCCACAACTTTGTTTATATGAGATACAATACTAATCTTAAAGTTGAAAATATTTTGACTAGTCTTACATGTACTGGCAGTTTTGTTGGATGCAGAAAACTCATGAAATTGTCATGAAGTGTCCGATCATGTTTCACAACAAAATTATGTAGTTGCTGAAAAGACAACGCCTAATTTTGCGTAATAATCTGTATGATCAAACATTTGATTCTGACACAAATCCAAAATGTATGTAACTTTGGGTAAAAATGGCTTACATGCATTTATCATATCAATAGTTTTAAGACTCATACATTTGTTTGTGCAAAAAACAACAAAGCAGCAGAATCTTGGTGCTACGTGTTCAACACTCGAAAGGGAAATTAGCTTGCACAAGTTGACACTACAGCCTTCACCATCTGTACTTAGAACATAAATCATCGATTTAATTGAAACTGGCCAAGATTGTCTCAACTAAAAATAAGTTAGGAGTGAAATTTTTTAGAGGATAAGATACTTTTCCACATAGGAGCCGACTTAAAAAACTATTAAAGGTGCTCAGATGGACCTCAAAAATTATGCAAAAATAACCCTGTTCATTTTGTTTTTTGTAAAATTTAAAGCCAAAGTTTTGTCCTCTCAAGTGGTAATGAATTTGTAGATAACCCAATATTATAAATTGTATGTTTAGATATAACAAAAGACAAACACAAATGAATAAATGGGATAATGTAATGAAGACAAGTATCGCATCGCGTCAGAGTGGTAATGTAGATGGAAATGTCAAGGTCGACTGATGGCGTGGAGGGGAGGGAGAGGTTGACCTTTAACGAGGGTGGTGTTTCAGTTATCAGCCCCAGGTGGAGGTTTTAACTAGGACGTGGAATGGGACGAGCTCTTGTTCTCTTGAGTCTAGTGCCTCTACAGTCTGCACCCACCAATTATACAATTTTCCTGCCCTTTAAAGGTCACTGAAATTAAAGTCCCATTCAAAATTATTCACCCGACCCTCTAACGCTGCATTTCGGTTAATATTCCTTTGTGTGCTGTTTTTACTATTTCAAAAATATACTTATTTCATACTTATTCACTTACTTGTTTAAAGTTTGTTGTTGGCCATGGGAGAATTTAAGAGTTTAAACTATTATTGCGGACATTTTCCATTGTTAATGAGCGAGATCATCACGACGTTTAGAGATCTGCAATCTGATCCCATGTTCAGGTGAAAAGTAACCTAAAACAAAACACAGAACATTAGAAAATGAGCTAGCCTAAAGTAATCAGGGTAAGCTGACCAGTCAAACACAACCAAACAACATGTAGCTGTTAAAGTCAAAATACTAAATTTAAAAAACTAGCCTAGAAAACAAAACCACACGCATAAAAAACACGAAGAGCTTAGTTACAAGAAACAACTCAAAGAAACTTGTCCACACTCGGTGAAAGTTCTCGGCAAAGGGCTTGCACAAAAGTATAAGCCTTTTAGCATATCTAGTTATTTGCATTGAATTCACTCAAATACAACAATGCAAAGACAGACATTCTATTCAATCCTGCACTTTTATTACGTTTAATGTACATTAAATGTTCAAAAAGTGTAATGTCTCAAATGTGAAAGTTTTACTGTACAACAAAGATTTCACTTTAAATCTATACTCATATATAAAAATGAGATGGTGTGTGTCTGTCTGTTCCTCAACCACACAAATACCACTGGACCCCAATTTTAGTGCAATTTTACAGTAATTGGGTATATACCTGGTCAACACATAGGCTATTTAAATGTGTTAGATAATTTTATTATTTTCAAGATGGCGGTCATTGATAAGACCTCATTACATGAGAGAATGTGTAAGCCCAATACTGTAAGGTGAAATTATAGAAAACCCGTAACCGATATTTAAGTTTTGACAGCCCATACAAGCTTTAAAATTTAATTTTTTACACAAATGGTTCTAAGCACTTTTGTTGTGTCTTCAACCGTTTGCTCGGAAAGCTTGCTTCAGGGTGGAGAAACAGGCTCATGATGCACGCTCAAACTTGGCTTTTCCACTGGTTGTACCTCTCCTCGGCGCGTCAGTACGTAAAACCGATAGTGTTTGTTGACCATATTACTTACGATTCATGCTTTACAGCGTGCAAACCAAATAAGAGTGTTGTACTATAGCCATGTAGTTTTCCATTTTCAACTAAACAAAATGAGTTTATTTTGGATTTAAAACTTATGTGGTTTGTCATGATAAATTTAAAATAAATGTTGTACTATAGCCATGTAATTTTCCATTTTCAACTAAACAAGAGTAGTTTATTTTGGATTTAAAACTTATGTGGTTTGTCCTGATAAATTAAAATAAATGTTGTACTATAGCCATTTAATTTTCCATTTTCAACTAGCTAATCACAGAGTGTGTCTTTAGCTACATTTGATGTCCATATAACATCCTCAAAATACATCGCAAAAACCCAAAGTGGGCTCTAAAAGCGGCGGCACAAGGTAGCCAACACTTATAAGGAGAAGAAGGTGAACTAACAGGCAAACTAAATGGTTTTTCTAAGGATAAATAGGAAACTTGTTTGTTTACTTTAAATTTGCAGTTTTATTAAAATATACACACAGCTATGTTAAGAAAGCCCCGAGGCAAAGCGTGGGTACTCTCAGCTAGTATATCCATATAAAACCTTAATGGTTGAATGGAACCAATAGGTCAATTGTTTTTAGAGTTTTATACGGTTTTAAATTTTTACAAACACTTGAAAGGTGTTTACGTTTTTATCTCTTTATCGTTGAATGTGTATTATTTCTTTTTAGATTTCAATAACAGTAATTGGTAAATAAACAAAAAGTTGTGAATGATATGAAGGTTGTGACAGCCTTGTTTGTCTGATGGATAAGATAAACTTCTGAGTTGATAGTGTACAATCGAGTCAGCTGAGCTGAAACTTTGCGATAACTGCTTATCAGCTGATACATTCATTAAGTTTGTCAACTCATTCATCACCTTGCTTAATATTCACTCCCACTGATAACACTAACACTGATCAATCAATGGAGCATTTACACTGTGTCACTTTCACTTGTGATTTATCACATTGACAACTTCACGCAATTTGTGAATTCTATCTTTCAGAACGGAATTTAGCATTTCAAGGGCCAGTAATTCTTACATAATAATAATTCTATTGTCTTTTAAAGTGTGAATGGTGTGACAATACAATTAAAAATAAATAAGATACACTTTGAAGCATCCTAAATAAAATTTTGGTAATGCACAATTATTAGTTTCAGGGCTGAGTCCTTTGTATAGTAATTCTCTTAATGTTTTCTTAGACAAATTATTGTACGCATGTTAGACAAATTTAATCTACATGTATTAAAGCATACAAATAGAATCTAAATAAAGTTTTCCTTTTAATTTTTTCATTCTTGTTCAAATAACTAAACCCCTTTATAAAACCGTAATAGTTGATTTGATTGTTGAAAACTAACCAATGAGACGCCTAGATTGAACAATGTTGAGCAGTTTGTAGTACAACAACTTACTCTGGAAGAGACTGTAGGCGAGTGATGAGTGAGTGTATAAATTGTAAGTGAGTCAGTGTTTCTCAGTTGGCTGAATCAGACTCTTTGTCTGCTAGCAATGACATTCTTGTTAGCTCAACAACACCATTTACAATTCACTCTCTACAAAATCATTTACTGGGTTTTGTTATAATCCAGACACTATAATAAAGGCTGTTTCGGTCAGGGGAAAATTCCCTGGCCGGTTTTAGATACTTAAATATATTTTTTTTAAATTAGTTTGCAGAATGCAGTTGGGATTATTTTTTGTATTTGGTTAGAGGTTTTACCCACTCAAGAAAGTGTAAGAGTCTAAAGTTATAATGTTCTCAGCATTGGTGTTATTATTTGGATTAATTTTTCTGTGTGATGATGAATTAAGATAGTTTGTTGAAGATTCCTTAGCCGGGGAAAGCTAGCTCTTGTAACAAATAAAATAGTGAAAATATGTTGAAATTTCAAATTTGTTAAACCATGTGCTTTTACTAAGCCCTTACTGAACAATAAATAGTACAATTGTTTTTACGTTGAATGTTAATGTTTCAGTACATTCTGAATGTGACTCCCGACTTGCCGAATGTGTTTGAGGAGTGTGGCAGTTTCAAGTACATGCAGATCCCCATCGCTGATCACTGGAGTCAGAACTTGGCCAGTTTCTTCCCTCAGGCCATTGAATTCATAGGTAAAAATAGTTTATAGTGCATTCGCATCCCAATCGGTTAAGTTTATTTCAACCTCTAAACGGAGAACTTAAACGTTTTGGAGATGAATTTCAAGTTAAGTTTAAAAGGTCTAAATAAATAATCACAAACATGCTAAATGTAAGTAATTCATGTCAATGTTTTCATCCGTGTTTGGATTTCCATTTGTCATCTATATTTTAACAGGAATAAGCAAAGCAAAATCACATAAACTTAAATCTGCTTGGAGTTTTAAGTACCGATCTAGTGTGTTTCAAATAGAATTCTATTAATTTCAAACATGATGTCAATAATTGCGGATATAAAGACAACTTTCCAGATAAAATAAACATAGCAATATGTAGTACTGTAATTATTTGTAGTTTTGTATCAACTTCTGTTTATATCTTAGAGATTATAAAAAAAACATATAAATGAATAGTATAAAAAAAGTTAAATCAGTAATAAAATAAATGGTAAATTAGCAATAGGTAGGGGGATAAAATTTAACTTTTTTATACATAAATTATTTTGAATACAGAAATTGAAAAAGAATAGAGAAAATAAACAATACAAAATAATAATAAAAAACAAATAAACAAAAATAATATAAAATGAAACACTTAAGTAATTTAGTACTGCAAAAATAGAATGAGAAAGGTTATCAGAAGTAGCAGATGTATAGTATAAAGTTTGTAAAATAATAATAATAGTTTTAAAAAAAGGTAGAAAGATGCATGTAAAAGTAGAATAGGTATATAAATTAAATATAAGATTTAAATCAAGTGTGATTTTATTCCCTGCAAATTTGGAAACATTCTTCTAAGCGATGAAAGAAAATATGAATTACTGACATTATTAAAATAACAAATGGTAGTATAAAATGTAATCTAAAAATGTGAAAGTGTGGTTATCTACCTGAACCACAAATTCAATTAACTAATATTGACCCAATATAGGGGAAGGCTGATAATAAGTTAGTATACAGGGTGTCCCTAAGCTACTAGTCCAAACTTCTGGATATTGTTCCTTGAGTCAAAACAAATAGAAAATGGTAAATTATTTTACTTTAGGTTTTTTATTGGCTGCTAGCCGCCATTTTGTGTTTTTCAGTAATTATTTTGTATCTTTTAAACTACTTGACCAATTATTTTAAAACAGATATAACTATGAACAAAGTAGAGTTCCTTTGTAGGGAAAATCAACAGTATTCAAAAACGCATATTTTCAAAATGGTGTCCTTATAAATATTTCAAACTGGCGGCCGTATAAATATTTCAAACTAAAAACCTCAAAACTAAAATGAATTTAAAAAACTGCATTTTACAAAAGATTGTAAAGGATGTTTTATTTTTACAAATTTGATTTTGTTAAAAGCCATATAATGAGCTTGTTCTTGAAATTGTACAAGGTTCTTTTGGCCAAGTGTCTTTTGATTTGATCAATTATTTAACACCATAAGTATATCTTTTCTGTAGTAATTAATTTAGTCTAAATTTGTGTGGAGTAAGCTGTAGAATTTACTCAACTTTTCTGTGTATCAAACGTTTCTAAAACATAACAATCAACTCTGAAACTATCTAGGGCACAACATTATTGATCACAAGTATATTGCTATGAATATTGTGTCTAAAATTAATATAGACAGATTAGGTGCTGCATTGGGAAGGAACCCACACCATACAAGTATAATGAGCAGCTTTGCCGGGTTACAGTGTAACCAAACAATCCTGTCTGGAATTAGATCAGTGGCAGTGGCAGTGTATGTACGGAGTGTGGGTGGAGGTAAACAGGAGCGAGCGTGGGTGGTCATTGATGTATCTGAGATGAATCACGCCCCCGCGCCGCGTCGCGCTGTGCAAAGCTGTATTGATCCACGCCCACGCCCCCGCACACCCCATTCAAACATCCCTCACCCCCACTCCCACTTATTCATTAAACCGATCTGTCATTGTTAACGTTTCATTTTTAACTGTTCAGGTTTCAACTATTTTCATTATTGAACCTTTTTAGTTTTTTTTTAGGTTTTAAAGCAAGCAATATTTTAATCTGATGAAATAGTCAATAAATTAACTATGGACTGGCCTCAAAATAAAAACAAAAGCGGTTCACTTGTTGTAAAATGTAAGGAATTGTTGTAAAATAAGATTCATTTATCCAGAAGGTTTTTTGAATAAATATCCACTTACAGGACAATCTTTCTTTAAGCAGTAGCTGTTGATGTCAATCTTTTTTTACTGCATATTTTGATGTTTACATTTTAATAATGGTTTTGTTGTATTAAAACTACTCTCTCTGAATATTTGGGGTTCATCATGGGGCAAATGCTTGGATCACAAAATGGAAACCTAGCTTACTGTAATGGTTTACTTTTTACTATTTCTTGTTCTTAAATATCATTTATATGTTGAACAAATGTTACATTTTTAATAAACTTTGTACTTAAAATATTGGCTCTGTCAAAGAAAATCTATCTTTGCTTTTTTTGGGCAAATTAAGAATACCATTTATATTTTAATATAAGGGTATATGCAGTGTGGCGCACAGAATGATCCAACATTTGTTATGGTATTATTATTTTAAGTTTTCAAGTATTACCAAGTTTTATGTTGGCAATGTCATCAGCTGCTTTTGGAGATTTGTTTGCATTTCCTATTGCAATAATCTGAGGAACAAAGTTATTGTGGAGCACCTTTTCATGAAAAACATATGGATTTTCGGTATCCAAAAACGCACATTTTGTTTATAGACAACCCCGACTAGATGAAGTGTGCTTCCTCTGAGAACCTAACATTGTTCAACAGTGTGCCTTGATTTACAGCCCATTCAGTGAATGCCAATCTGAAATGTTACTTGTTAGCGGTTAGTTCTGACAACACTGTTATTTTATATGGATACAAATACAAATCCTCCCTTAAAGTTGCCTGCAAAGAACATCTAGAAATCCCAAGGTCAGTTGCTGTTTTTCTGGTTGACCGTTCCCTGAAACCGTTGCGTAAACACCACACTCTTTGTTTCATTGGGAACAACACAGTTTGGACACAGTCTACAGTCAATCTTTCTTAGTCAGCCATCTTGTAACAATGGAATTTGAATAAAATCTCCATAAGCAGCTGTTGACATTGACAACATAAAACATGGTTATAATTGAAAACTGAAACAAATAATACCATAACGTTGGATCATTTCGTACGCCACCCTGTATAACCTTATACAGTCTGACTAAAAATAATTCAATGTAGTAATATTGTATTTAAAAAAAAGCTTTGTAAGAAGTTACTAAACACTCAAATGCTGCTTTCCAACTCTATATTCACTTTACCAGAGGCCAGAGTCGGAGACTTGTCGGTGTTCCTCGAGCTCCACTAACTTCCTGTCTCCTCTGTCCGTGATCGGCCAGTCGCCGGACTCTGGCATCGAGTTCGACCGCTGGACTCCGGCACCGGGTGAATGAGATTCACTGCAGGGAACCTCTCGCTACCATTTCTAATGGCCGGAGCTGGTCTCCGGTGCCAAGAAGAGCGGAACCGTGAATGAAGGAGGCTTCCCTGCGTAACTCGTCTAGTCTTAGTTGTCTATCTGTTGCCATATCTTCTTGTCCTTTGATACGATTCCACACCCACATTCAGCTGACATTCCTGCGTGTCTTGATCTCAATAATTGTTAGCTACTGTAGAATATCCGCCGGTTCGGAGTTGTATTAGAGGGCAGTTTGTCCGGTCGCTGTTTAACATTCATTTTCGTGTACAAAATAATCTATTAAGACATCGATAACTAATTTACTTAGCCTGTTGTATATGAATATATTCTTTTAAATGTCTATTTGGATGTTAAGTGTTTATTGTTACACTGTTATATTGACTACGGTTACCGCAACTTCCGTTTCTGTGATGTACGGTAATGTTACTGGTAATATTACTACTGTTACGTCTCGCATGCTCGATGTTGTCCGCCGTTATACTGTAGCATTTAGAATTGCTCAACAATACATGTACCACTCACAATAGTTGGGTAGAACGACACTTAATGTTTTTTTTTAATATTACGAACCACTATTATTGGGGATGATATTTAAAAAGCAAGAATATTCTCTGAATATTGACAAGACATGATTGCTCACTAATTATATATTTACAATTTAATCCATAATAGTTATAGAAGATAAATGTTAACCAAGATATATTAATGTACCTAATGCACATTGCACAGTTATAGTCAATCTTGCAATAGTTGTACGTAAAGCTTGCTATTATAGTATTACAGTTTAGTTTTTTTGGTGCCAGAAAACAGTTAAGTATCAAAAGTAAGTTTAATTCAAAATTTATTGATTGATACAAAGACTTGTTATTAGAATAGTAAGCTATAAATATTATTGTACACAAAGTCAAAGAACTGGGTGCTTTCTTTCCTGACTATCTGATCAAACAGTTTTTCTTGACAAAAAATAACAGAGGTTATTTGAGAGTTGAATGTGTGATGAACAGCTGATTGCGAGTCGGGACAGTGGTAATGTTGGTCAGTGACAACTCTTGTGCTACTGAACTTGTCAGTCAAAACACGGTTCACAGTTTACTTCACTCGCAGTATTAGAATTGTTTGACTCGGAACACTTGGCATTTGCCATGCTTTGACGGAGACTCTCACGAGATACGATACATACAATGGTGTAGTACGAAACCAAACATACTTAATTAGATTAGAAACTTCTAAATTGTGTAGTTTGTAAGTTATGTGCTTTAATGAAATGTAGGCTTTAACACAATATTGTGTAACTATTTAACGTTGTTAAAAATGATCTAACTTGTAAGAGTTTTGTGCCAATCTTATTAAAAAATGTTTTGTAAGTTTTAGTTGTTAACTTAAGTCAGTTATATGACATTGCCAGCGTACCTTGTTATAAGCTGAATGGTTTTAAATTATTAATTTACTTTTGTAAACTTTATATAATTTGTAGTGGATAGTTGAAAGCCATCCCAATAATTTTTATTTGGTTTAACATTATGGAAATGTTATTAACTATCGTTGTTAATTGTTGCATAATTTATACATTTTTTATAATGTCAGTATTAATAAATGTTTCTACCTATCGTGAATATATATTTATCACTTGACAATCCTTTTAAGATATTTTTTAGATACATTTTTGTTAATGCCCTACAAAGTTGAATATGATGTTGCATGTACAAATATTATTTTAATGATAGCACAAAGTTTGCCATTGACTTATTTTATTATATTTTTAATTTTTATCACTTTTATTTTAAGTTCTTTTATTTCTTTGGGTAGAACTTGATCATTACAAATATTTTTTAGAATAATAAATTATTGGAGAGACTTTTGTGGAACTAGAGAGTTTTATGGTGAAGTGATGAAGTAAAGATTCGTGCTTCAGATTGTTCAATTTTGTTTAAAATTGTAATAAATGGATGTACTGTATATTATTTTTACTACACATTGCGATGTTTTAATCTTTATCTATACAAATTTATAGTCTTGCTCGTTCATTTGAATCTTAATCCAAACAATTAAAATAAAACAGGAAATTCCTATTATTAGATCCAACAAAACATGAAATTTGATCGTATAGTAATTCAGATTATTTCAATTGGCTTTTGAAAACTGTTTTGAGCTCAAAACAAGAAGCAAAAAAAAGTACAATTAAAATTTACTTCAAAAGAAATACTAAGACTAAATTTGAAAACTTTTTAACATGGAGTCTAATAAAAAATAACAAAACGGGTATCTTAAGAAAAAATTCTGGAAGAATTGTTTTTTCCACGTAAAAATAACTTTAAAAAACTATTGCAGTAATCCTCTTTGGTCTTCAAAATTGTGGGATTTTTATTTTTCTATACATTACAAGTTTTGAAAAGGACTTTGTCCGGCTGGGTTTCAAGGGATTACAATTCTGTGAAAAGTAACACAAATTGGCCCTGGTGCTTGCTCAAGCCAACTACCGCTAGGTACCGAATTGCTAGGTTCTGTATAAATATCTATCAACAAATCACTGATACAATGAGCGCATAAAAAGGTTAGATATGACTTGATAATTATGACAAACATGCTTTTTTGAAATAAGAGCATTAATTTGAAAATGCTTTCAGAATTATAAAAACAAATAATTAGAGCTATACAGTATTTATAACATTATTTTGCTGAAAGGCATCGTGAGTTTTATCAATAAAACTATTAACGTAAAATTCATTTAAGTTTTACTCATAAAGTTCTTTTGTTACTAATTTTATATTTGTAGAAATTCACATTTAGTTGTTTTGTATAATAATGTATGCCATTTTAAGTTTAATTTAATTTTGGTTTTGTACTATTTACTTTAAAAGACATTTTTTAAATATTAAAATGTAAAACTGAGAATAAGATTTAAATTTAGTAATTGGTATTGAACATTGACAACATGTCGCCAAATCTGGAGTTACCGTTGCTCATTGCTTTGCTAGTTATGACATAATATTCTGTACTTCACCGCTTTACATAATTCTTTCCCAAGTTAATTATTCTATGATTTTAGTTGGGGGATTAACTAAATCCATCCATAATTTATTTCCTGCCAATTTTATAATTGTTACCAGTTATAAAGAAAAGGTTATACAACTTGTATTATTCTTGTATATTTTATCTTCCATAAATGTACTGTACTGTTGTGTAAACCACTGTGTGTATTTATATTTCTTGTAGAACTGAGATGCATACTGGATTATGCCAATAATAACACATACTAAACAGTAAATTTGGCACTTTTCTTTCTCCTAAAATTACTCAAGGTAAAGTACAAACTTAATATTTTTGTTTATGGTATATATTGTTATTATGCTTATTACACATGGTGTTCACAAGCAGTTGAGTTGTACCCCAGTGCAAACCTTAGTAAAGCCGCTTGATAAATGTTCGGTCCCCAAATTTTGTCTTCAAGTTTCTTTAGTAATAAATCAAGTGCTTGAAGTACACAGTACACTCTTATTGGAAGATATAAATAATTTAGTATAGAAACCAACACTCCAACAATAATATGTTTGTGGGTTAGTCTGATGATGCAAGCACTGCTCGGAAAAGTCTAGCCAAATAAACCTGAATATTATTAATGTGTTTCTTTCTATATACTAAATTGTTTAGTAAATGAAGTGTTATTCTTCTAAATTGTGTATCATTATTTAAAAATCTAAACAATCTGTGGAACTTTTTACTAAACAACACAGATAGACTGCACCAATCCTGGAGTATAAACAGCTGTGACGTAGCCCCCCACCACTCATTGGTACATTTCCCTCACGCGGTTCAGTATAGTCAGCTCCAACAAAATTCAAGATGGCGGTTTGTTTACAAACAACAACTATTTAATTTATCTAGTTTCTTTTACATAAATAGTCATTTATTTTGATAGTTTTAATTCGGTTTGGTTGATTCTGTTTTATTAATGGTAACAGTTGTTTTGCAATAAGTTATATAGATGAATCTACACTTCTGTTTAAAAGCAGACGAACAAGATGAGGTTATATTATTTGTATTTGTTGTGACAGCTACAACAAGGTTTGCTTGTCACCGACTGTACTTAGCGGATTGAAGAGTGATCTATACGCATGTGCAAGTTGCGCTTCATGCTAGTTGGCGCTAACTGTAGTATCATTTGCTTTTTACAAAAACTATTTTGGCAAGTTAAAAACAAACTTGTAGTATTTTTGTAAAAGAAATATACATTCTAATGGGTCAAAATAAGGAGAAAGTCAAGAATACAATGTGTTTGTTTTGTTTGCCAGATAGCAGCCACTTTGTTTCATACCTTCGTATATAGATAAGACCCATTTACAAAAATTCCAACCTTATCAAATGTCTAGTTTCAAAATGGTGGCTTTTTTATTACAACTTTGCAACTCTCATACCTGTCATACCATACGGTATCAAGTCAAGTGATCCAGCCACCTCTCGCATGATGCGGTTTTTTGCCGTGATGGCAGCTGCAGAGCGTCCAACTTGAGTGTGCCTGCTTCAGCGTCAACCAGCAAAGAAAGAGTTTGACGTCAATCTGTTACCCAATAGTTTTTTTATATTATAAACTGATATATTTTTATTTCCAATAAACTAAAAGGTTAATGCAACAGAGTTTTCGAAAACATGTTTTTTTTTGTATTAATAAAGAGTGGAAATTTAAATACATGTATGTCACTTTAAATAGGGGTTTTAGAGGAATTCTTAAGTATGGCCAGGCATTTTGGTTGGCACCATTTTCAAGTGGGGCAACAAACGGTTTTCAAAAATCAGCACTTTAACACGCCATAGCTTTCTCAATAGATGTTTGAAAAAATTATGATGTAGCTTTTCTCACTTCAATAAGTCTTAACAAAATCAAATTTAAATAGTGACTTTACTTGGCCTGACAGCTAGAAGTTTAAATAAAAACCACAGACATTTGATAAAATTCAAGAATATCTTTTGGTGTTGACTCTTTTAACTTTTAAGGCATGGCTAATGAAGGGACTTAAGGATATTCCAGTCAAATCAAGAAGCAGTATGCAGGAGGTTCTCAGAGAAGTTCAGAATCTACTCGTCATGTTCCTCAGCTGTTACCAACTGTCAACTTTCCAACATTGAATGTTCCTGAACAACACACTCCAGCACTGAATGTTCCTTGTCAACAAAACAGTCCTGTAGTAGCACAACCACAGCCAGCTCATCCTCAACTTCGACCATCTGCCAGGATTATTAGACGACAATGAAGGTTTATCAAAGAAGCTTACTCTTTGTTGAAATGAGTGCTTTGTATTGGCTATTTGGTATTCAGCTGTTCATGATAGGTACTTTTTTATACTATGAAAGCTATTACAAATTTAGTTTACATGGTGGTCTAAATGGTGCCTTGATATTTGAATGGAACTTTGAATACTTATAACAGAAATGTTGTACAATTGTGTTCAAATTTAGTAACATGTTGTCAGCTGTGGTCGTTGTCTGCGGGTCATGTGTGCTGGAGTCTGGCACAATATCCTGTTGGCTCTTGCTGCAGCTGCTGTCTTGCTTGCTCTCCCATACCTCTTCTTGCCTCTCTTTGATTGGGATTTGGGGCAAGGGTGTTCAAGTCCAACACATTCAAAAAGATTCACCTGTGTATGGGATTGTGGGTTGATGTCCAAGGACTTGATCCTAGTTGTGAACAAATGTCCCATAACTGACGGAGGATCCTGGCAGAACTGTTTAATTCAAGCTGTGAGGTCACAGCCAGGCTACTGCTTGCTTTTTGAGTTAATCAAAGAACATGATGAATCTGTTCCATCTAAGCATCTGCAGTTCCCTGGAGTGCAGCAACTCTCCCTCGTCACGTGTGTGGTTAACCATCGTGCTGCTCGCCGTGCCTCCACCAGCGTTCACTCTCTTTGCTCGGGAGTAATGCTTGGTATTAATAATAATTTATTGTCAATATTATGTACAATGTGAAGTTGTTTGTAAGACTGAAATAAAAGCTGAGCTTAACGAATAGGTATGCTACGATAATTTAGCTGCCGGAAAAATCCTGTACCTTGTAAAATGAATTTAGAAGCAAGTAGTTTTTAATTTGTGTTCTAAATTTATTTAAATCTTTTACGATGGATCTTTTCCAGAAGACCAGGAGCACAAATAGCAGCACTCACCTCAAAATTCATTGAACAACTTACAAAGCACCCAGCATGCTAGGTCACAGGATCGACAGTGTGTGGACGACAGCCAGCATGCTGGGCAGCTAGGCTAGGTGGTAGGCTGGGCTAGGCACTTTGCTCGACAGTGTGTGGCCTGCTTTAAAGTAAAGGTAGATTTTAAAACGTTGTTTAGTATCTTTCCAGGTTCTTCTTTCCCTTCATGAGAGACCTCTCCAGCCTTTTCTTCTATTTTGGCACTGAATTGGTCCAAAAAGGTTTATAAACTAAATCACAATAATTTAGAAAATAAAAATAAATGTTCTGGTATTTTAAGTGCTTAATACTTGTTCAAGGGCCCCCACAGACCTAGAGGGTATTCCCCCTAACTCCCCGGTAGTCTCCCAGCACAATCAGGCCTCCTCTACTATAATAACCACTGCGTTAGACTAGGTCAGATAGTATCAATGTCAAAATACCAAAGGGCCGCTTATGTGTACAAAACACAGGCCTCACTGACCAATAGTCGAGTCACTAGGTTGATAACTCTAGTAACATTGTGAAAAAGGATAAAAGTAAATATATTTCAGTTTTCACCAAGTTTAATTTAAAGTTATTTAACATAAATCAAACATCGATTGAAAACAAATTTAAATAAGATGAATCTGATTGTAAAAACATAGTGACTATCTTACATTTTGTTGTGAAAATGGTCTAGACACTATAAAAGCTTTGTGTATAATATCCTATCTCTCACTATAGTGGAAACTGTACAGTGAATAGCTATAGAAATAAGACACTGTCGTAGAAAAAATATTTGTAACACTCTTTTTTTTATTGGTGTAGCTTCATAAAATCTTGTGCAGAAAATAAATAATTATATAAATTAGCAAGTTGATAATACTACAAGAGGACTAACAAACTTTATCCATAATAGGAAAAACGACAAAATCTAGTTTCACTTAACTAAAACTAATTCTTTGGATGTCAGTTTAATGTTAAACACAATAGAAACAAATCATAACTAGCAAAACTCAACACTAGCCAAAATAAATTAAACAATATGACAAAAAGGACGGACAAAATGTAACATAATGACCTAATACACTAGCACATATCAGTCTTAAAAAGACAACGTGAAGAACCCCACACATACAAACACACCAGCTAAAAAACTAAACTTTGAGATCAAAATCCATTTATTGAGAAAAACCCATTCAAAAACATTTAACAGTGCGAAACATCAAGTCACACAAAACGACAATTTTTGGTGTTCATATAAAGAAATAAAGAAGACGAGTCTGTAATAGAGAAAGAACAACATAGAGAATTAATTTTATCCTTAGACAATTATAAACATCCCGAGAAATATTTCACTAATTTAAATTTGAAAATATACATCAAAAGATGACATGAAACATCAAATTCAAAGGGAAGCTTGTAAATAATGACAATGTTCATGGCACAACAATAATAAAGCTAGTAAGAAAATAAAGTTGGTTGATAGTGAGCAAAGTGGTTAGCTCATCTTGAGTCGTTTGGTGTCGGGGAGAATGTGCTCTTCCTCCACCTTTGTCAGGAAACTATCGTCACCACCGTTCAGAGAAGGCATCGATTCCAACGGGTAGTCCAGCGGACTTGCTGCACACTTCTATAAACCATACCAGAAGTCTACATTACTAAATATTCCTAATTAAAGAGCTAAAACGGTATTTTGGGTTTTTCTAGTACAAGCAAAGTAATATGTAGCAATATTTGTACCATTACATAAAAAAAGATATTACAACGTGCTCATAATTCAAATTTTGATTAGGCATTTTGAGTTACACAGTCAACAGTTAACCCAGTTGGTAAACAACCCCTGACAATGTTACTGACGCAACTAGCCTTTTAAGTTCTGGAGCGCAGTCATCCTTATTAGGTTATATGGATTATATGCAACCATACAAAGTAGTCGGGGTCTTATGGCCAACTCAAAACAAAAACCAAAACATTTTTTACAGACTTTTCAAAAGTAAAACTAATAAAATAATTCTAAAAACACACTATGCGTAGGAATTGCATTTTCCTTATATAAAAAATCATTACAAATACAACAAGAATAGTGTATAACTCACTTCGCCCATGACTGCAATTGGAGTTTCACCAGTTGCCACTGCCACTTGATGTTCAATAAGGTAGAACATGTATTCGTCATAGAGCAATCGAATCAGGTGGAAGGATCCAAAACTTGCCGCAGAGCGCAGGGTTAAATCTCTAATAACCATTGAGCTGAAAATAATTATGCAATATTCAGAACAAATTAAGGATAGGTTGGTTCTAAATTTAAGTTACTGATTTATCCATAATATTTTCAAAATGGTCAAACTGCAGCAAGCTAGAACTAAGGTATAGGCAGAGCTACAGCTATATAAATTTAGTCTTAAAAGTTACAAATCGAATCCCAAATTTAATTAACCTAGGCCGACCAGAAAAATTACACAAAAGCATTATTAGTATTAAGGTTATGTTATGAAATAAAACATACAGATATTTATTTAGGTAGTTATTAATTATCCCCTATCACAGTAAGTTTCATAGTGAAAACTAGGCTTACTAATAGCCTAACAATCAAGAGTTCTAATTTGGCCTTTGGGATTACCACAATAACTTAATTAAATAAACTAGATATTGCAGTACAATATGCATTCTATAAGTGTTTATATAATAAGATGGGTCAAAATTTGTGTAGCTAAAATCAACAGCAAATGCTTACGTTTTGTTCATAGCTATTTTGTGAGATTAGGCTTCTGAACTACTGACGAATGAGCAAACTCATCTGACAGACAAAGCGACAGCTGAATGGGGAATATGAATGGTATCATGTGATCAGCTTGAAATATTTACGATAGATTGAAAGTTGAGACTCTCAACTTAAGCCATCATTATGCTTACAACGTAATAATCAAGGACAAAGGCAAAGATCAAAACTAATCAATAGTCAAAACAAAACTTCACCCCAGCGATGTCAACTAGCTCTTATGCAACATGGCATTTCTAAAGTAAGAATAACGGTTTATTTTACTGGGATTGATGGGATTCAATATCCGGATAGTATTAGCAAAGTTCGCCTAACTTTTCATAGTATTGTTTTTGTCTCTAAGAACCCTAAACAATTAGCATTTAAAATCTGCAACTAAAATATGAAGTGAGTTATTAGTCCCTGGAAATGTTTTGTGTGTCGGGTCATCGGTTCTGTTGGAACGGTCGCCCCTAGGAAACAATGCAAACCTAACTGGCATAGCTTGGACGTAGGGTAGAAATACAACATTTTTCCATTTCTAAATGGTTTATTCCTTAAAAAGGTTTTTAAATATAATATGTAGTAGCAAAGACTGCAGTTAAATCAAATTTGGGCACTTGCATTAATCTTCAAGAACATTTACTTTTCCCCTGAATCACAAAAATAAAATTCAAGGATTTTCACAGGCTAAAACCAATTTTCAAGGTTGAAAAAATTAACCGCAATAACTTCCAAGTGCTGTTTCTCTACTGCAAACTTCTTAGGACTATTTCACTCCCTCGAGTACGGTCAAGTGGACCCCCTTGAGTTTCATTTAATTGTGCCTTAGTTGAATGTATGTACAAGAATAAGCCTCTCACCTATAAAAAGACCACTTGAGTAGGAACTGACGGGCTGCTCTGGTAAAGTTGGGTTTGCCCTGGTATGGTTTGAGCACGGTGCTCACTACGTTCTTGAGCCAGGTCGCCCAGTCCTCCAAAGAGTTCTGCTGCTGAAGCGTCAACTTGAAGTCAGCTTCCAGCCTCTGCACCAGCAAGCCATCACACTGACACACCCATGATGCCTAAAAAGACATTTAAAATGTGACAAATTTATGGAAGTACCACTATAAATGACATCAAGATGTTTAAAGACGTTTCGTCTAAACTTTGTCAGACATCTTCAGTTTGATTTTAAAATTATAGAAAGAATAAAAATAATTGTATAAAGAGGTTAAAGAAAGTATAAAGGTGAACATAAACAAGCTATTTTCCAGGTAGATTTTGTGAACTTAATGAGATGACTATTTTCATACACACGCAAGCGGTAGAGAGGAAGAGGGGTTGCTTATCTTGCTTTGCCAAGATAAACATAAGAATTAAATGTATTCATGCAAAACTTAAATTGAAGTCCACTAGTATCAGACACTCAGTGCAGAGTTCTGGTTACCTGCTCCTGAACATTGTGGAAGTCAACTCGGTTGAGGTCGGCCAGCATTTGGTTGATTTGGTTAGAGTTCTGAAGGACTGCTCGTGCCGCTTGAGCCAAGTGGTTCAGTGACGTGTACCGGCGCAGAGTTTGAGCAAACGCAGCGACTGCAGTCACCTACAATACAACGTAAACCTGTCACATTGCTCACTATCATTTTAATATTAGGCTTTATTACAATTCATAAACTTTATTGCCATTGAGCACATTGTACAACAATTAATAAGATTATTTTAAACTTTTTATATTGTGAAGATTTGTAAATGTCAATTTGTAAATTATTTATCATTAATATAACTAACGATAGCTTAAGTTATTTTAGTTGCTAATTAAGTTGCATAAGAAATTTATTCACAAATTAATCTACAGAATCAATGATTCTTTTTCAGAAACTGTGTGCAATTTGTTAAAATACCCCTGAAAATTGTGTTGCACAATTCACTTGTACATGTAGAACTTTCCAAATAAGTTACTTTACAATACTGACCCGCACTTCACATTACTTAGGTAAACTCAATACATTATATACTCATACCTTAATGTTAACCATTTCTTGAGGGCAACCAATCATAGCAGCTGATAGCCCAGACTCGAGACCTTTGGCAAAGTTTCGAATAGCTTGGGTTAAGGAACCTAAAACAAATTAGTAATAATAAAAATTACATAACTTTTTAGTAGTAAGGGGTTAAAAATACTGCTAGGTGTAAGATGATGCTTAGCTCCGGGATGGCACTTTTTATGAAGCAAGTCTTTACTGAATAGTATTAGTTTTTTCCTAACATTCAGTATTTCGGTGTAAATTATAATGCTTTGCTCATGCCTATTTCCATATAATATAGTGTACAAATAGTCTAACCACAAACTTTGCAAGAAGCTCTACAGGCTCAAGTCCAAAAAGTCATTGAAAGAATGATAAGATGAGTGCAGTGCAACCAAAACACAAATGTCAGTTGATTGCTTTTTTCCATTACACCTCGCTGCAGCAAAAAATTCAATTTCAAAACTAGCTTGTACCTGAGACTTCCAAAAAAAGGAACTTCCCGTAAATTATCCTACAACACTTGGTATTGAGCTGAAAAGTGCCTCAAGCTTTGAATTTCATTTCATATCACTGAGAAGAAAGGAAAAGGAATGAAAACTAAACTTACTTGGAATGGGCCTGAGGACATCAGGGATGAGCACTTCGACTAGATTTTGGTAAAACAGGTAGTCTACTCTACGAGCAAACTGTTGCACAAAAGAGCACTTGCTTAACAGGTACAGCTTTGTCCTAAAACAGACCCAATTCGGTTAAAAGTAGTAAAACGAAGCAACACAGATTTTACAAGTACCTACTAAATAGTATATTGTTGAATGGTTCCATAATATAAAAACAAAGTTATTAAATTCACTAATTAGTTTTTAAAATATGAAGATTTAGTATCTATATTGTGAATTAACAAAATAATAAAACATAAAACATTTTTTATTAACAAAAGGATTAAAAAGCTTGAAACTATACTAATATACATATTTTCAGAATCACAATACTTACTTGGACAAATACTTCTCCTCCTCACATTCATCGCCATTGTTGTTGTCCTGAGACCGCCAAAACTCGCGCCACAGGGATTCTATTGTTATGAACTCCAGATTCATAATAGCGTCCAAAAAGGCCTGTCAAAAACAATCAGAATCAAAACTTTTTCAAATATATATAAAAAACAATTTTTTGGTTGAGCCAACAACTTTTTAAAGTATTTGAAATATTATTTCAAACCGTTGAGGTTTTCTTCCTAATTGTTGAACATTTATTGACTATCCTGAGGAGTGTTGGAAAGGCATGTACTTTACCTCACAGTGTTCTCTGTAGATGCTACGAAATGTGTCCACATCCTCCAGTGTGCAGTCTTCAGGCAACAAGTAGCTTCCTGGGATCTCTATCTCCGGAAACTCAGGGATAGCATTTGCTCCATCTCCGAGGTATTGGTGATTGTTTGACTGTAACATAATCACCTGTCAAACCGAAAACTTTACACTTTCACTGCAATCACTATCATTTGGTATCCATGTAATTGCAAACTGTCCATAGGCACATAATCGAGTTATATCATTAAAAGAATAAAAGTTTCAGCCTATATTTTTCTTACTTTAAAACTAAGTGATACAATTTTAAAAGTTTTGACATTTGGGCAATGTCACAATGTTTATTAAACAAAAACAGTGTACTATGAACAGTTGAATAAAGTTAATAGCTAAAACACACATTGTCAATGATTAGACACTTTTATAGATATAGGACACATCAGACCCAAATATGTAGTTTTCTTATTTCCTATTTTAGAAGGTGAAGGACTTGACAGGCATTGTCTTAGAAGTTAAAACACTATAACTCCTGAATAAAAGTTACGATATTGGTTTTTAATATTTGAAAATTAATTTCATTCCCATTTTAGATTTACATGTGAAATATTGGACGACTTTCTGTCTTGAGACTGCAAGAACTTTTCCCCAAGTTGAGTTAATAATAGTTAAGTATTGTTTTGACTCCTTTACGAGGTATATTTCCATCACATCTTGCCACTGCAGTTCCGAAACTGGCTGTCAGTCTGTATTTTAACCGAACGACTGTAAACTAATCTGTCATTGTTGATGCTAAAAGTCTAACTTGTCGACATGCAACACTGGTATGATACCTGAGTGCTGTGGTTGGAGGAGTGGTTGTGTTCGTTGGCGACACAGTCGCTGCTGTTGTTGCTGTCTGTCTTGTGCGCAAACTTATAGCGCTTGTGACTGCTGGTTGAGTACTGGCATGCTGGCTGCTGACACACTCTCTTCATTTATCTGGCTGGAGTTCAACGCTGAGCTGGGCTTCACTCGGATACCGTAGTAGTGGTACTTCGAGTTACCTCTAAAATATAATAGTTATGAATTCATAAAGGTTAGTTTTGTGAGACACATTCTTGTTAGGCATAAGCAATTTATAACTTTTCAGGTAGAGTGTGTCATGAATTTTTTAATTTGACCTGCATAAGAGTGTTTTATGATTGTAAAACAGTAAAATTTAAGGAGCAAACATAATTATGTAGTGAGTTTTATGTACACATAAAATGTTAATTAGAATAAATTCAAAATTCCCTTCACAAATATTGTTTTAATACATACATGTTTACAATAGTCTGTTTAGGATGAAGTTTTAGAAAAAAGGGCTCTAGGCAAGGACATTTGTTTTATCCTTTTCTTTAGGATAAACAAGAGAAAGAAAACTCAACTTGAATTAAACTTATGAGTAAAATAAAAAGCTTGACTTTACCTGAAGAACCACTACTTGTATGTGCTCAAGCAGGACTCTGTTACAAATACTTGTACGGTAACTCGTGAACATAACTGAGTAAAAACTACTCAGCGATTGAACATAATAGATTCAGTTGACAGTTCTGCGTACCTTGTGCCCAGGCGGCGAGTACGCAGGCCGAGGAACACACTGCGGATGAGTTTGCCAAAGCTGGCTGCGTTCACGGGGTCCAGCTTGTTGTCGTAGCAGTGCCTGAGATAGTGACAATACATTGTACACCGAGGTAGTGACACTCCCTCCGCTGTCTCGTAGTTCTCCAGCAACCATTGCACCTGTACCAAACATCACATGGGAGCTTTACAGAATGTATAAAGCTAAAGTGCACACTGCATCAACTCGGGTTCACCTCCCCTCCCACCGGCCTGTTCCGCAAACACCCAACAAGCATACTGACCCGTTCCAGCTTATTCCAGCCCTTTTTACGCCAGTTGTTACAAAAAAAGATAAATAAATTTGGGACAAATAGCTCAATTTGGTAATTATTATTAAACCCTTTAAATTTAAAATTTAAAGCTTTGGTTTTGAAAGCGTTACAGTTGCAATGAGTTCCAGTATATCATATTACAAGTGAATTTTCCTACGTAACTGAATTATAGGAGTTTGCTTGCTAGGTTTCAATTCAATTGGTTATACATCAAAAACCAAGACATTACACAGAAAAACAAGTGTCTCAACATTCTAACTGCAGTAAAACCACAACATAGAATGATACGTAGAAAGATGAAAATTACTCCCACCCACCAGATCCATCCCGGTCAGCCCCCAGAAGCAACCTGTGTCGATGTTAGTTGACCTCGAGAGGAGTTGAGAATATACTGTGCTCATTTGTTTACATGCAAACTGACTTCATTCAAAGAGACGGATAGTCCTTAGTGGACTGGGGTCCATGCAGTGTGCACCCTGCCTTGAGGAATAGCTGCACAAATGCTACGAGGGTGGTTCAATAAGTCCTTACAAAAAGATATAAAAACCTAGTTAAAGTGAAAAAAGTGAAAACTATGTAGCCTACCCTTTGATTAACATTTTATTCACACTACCGGTTTCATAGATGACTTCATCTTCGGGTGTGCGTACAAATAATGAAGCCTTAAAATATTTGTCAACAAAATCATTATTTGTACGCACACCCGAAGATGGAGTCATCTCTGAAACCGGTAGTTTGAATAAAATGTTAATCAAAGGGTACATAGTTTTCACTTTTTTCACTAAAATATATCCAGTATCCCTTTTAAGTGAATCTCTCTTTTCTCAAAAACCTAGTTTTTTGGGTCAAATTTGTTTTACTGTTCAACATAGTCTTTTTATAGCTCCATACACTGCATTAAACATGTTTGTAACTTTATTAAGCTACTTAGAAAGTAAGATTTCGAAAGTTCTGCAAAATAGGCTTATTTGTGGAAAGTGACGTCTTCTTTTGATGAAAAATATGTTCACAAAGCCATTTCTTCAGGTTGGGAAACTAAAAATAGTCACTGGGGGCTAAATCAAGTGAATCTGGTGGATGTTGTACCAGTTGGAACTTTAACTCCATGAGCTAAAACAGCTTCAGAACCAATGACACAGATGCGCTTGTTCTCCTCTGACAGCAAACGCACACATTTTGCCAAAATTTTTTCACACCAAGCTGTTTATGTAAAATTGAAAACACAGTACTTTGCAATATGCCAGTGTACTCAACCAACTCTCGAACTTTAATTCGTCGATTTTTGAAAACCAAATCTTGAAATTTTGCAATTAGTTTAGGGTTGTCACTTCCAACGGGCGTCCTGAATAGGGTTCATCTTTTGTCGACTCACGGTCATATTTTAAATCACTGACACAGTTGTAAATTGTTGTAAACAAAGGAGAAGATGTGCGACAAACTGCATTCAACTAAGTTTTTATCTCTTTCAGTTTTAAACCTTTCAAATAAAAGTGTTTGATAACCACTCAAAACTTGAGTTTTTCCTTTTTTTTTAATGCACCATGTTTTTGTTGCTTCTACCAACAACAACACAAAAACCATGTGATCAATAACTCTGAAAACTTAAACAGGTGTTTCTAATAAAGTGAACAAAACTTTGAAAAACAAATTTATATATTAAATAAAATGTATCTTTGTTTTTTCAAGGACTTATAGAACCACCCTCTTATTACATAATTTAAACTGTATTCTGTTATCAGGCTATTTATCAGAAATTCAAACCCATGTAAGGTTTTCCGCTGACAGATCGGTTTTACAAAAAATTCAGACTTTCAAGTTTTAATTCAACGTATTATAGAGCTTACAACGGCCAATGCTGGTACAACAGTAAAACTGTCTTGGGTTTACTAATTTTCAGACTGGAGCTGCTGATTTAACAAGTATGCATAAAGAACCCTAATTTATTGCAATTTAAATCAGATAATCAAATTGCAGCTTTAGAATAGGGGTAGCGGGATTGTATTTTTACTTTCCTACTGAATCGGCAAGAAACACTTTTTCATCCTTCATTTCAGGGAAATTTTGGGTGAGGCTAAAAGCTAATTTTAGTAATTTAAAATTGAAAAAGCTTGTTTTGATAGTTTATATAAATAAATACATTTATTTACCCCACAAATCCTAAATTTTCATTTCATTTGGGAGTTTTATAAAAATGTGTACGGTATAGCATGATTGTCCTTTGATTTGATATTACCGTATATACTCGAGTCTAGGCCGCATGCAAATCTAAGAGGCACCCATAAATTTCCCCTGAATATACGGTAAAAAACTCTACACCCTCAGATAAGACGCACCCCGGTTTTTTATAAAGTCAACAGCTAGAGGGCTATGATTTGTCAGGCCCTGACCTCTCCTTAGCAACCAGTGACGTAATTGCCAGCTGCAGCTGTCAAGAGGTAAAAGCAGAACAAAGAATGCATCACGATTGCCTTCCCTCTCCCATCCCAAACCCCGCCCTGCTAGGTCCACCACTACGCCTCCCACAGCACAAAAAATGTTGTAAACAAGGGTCAGCAGTGAGCAGATAAGGAAGGCAGGTAGAGAGATAAAGGACCACCTGGGGTCTGGCGAGGGACTATTTTTTGTAGTCAGTTAGTTCATGTTTTTGCCACTAATGATTTACCCATATTTCCAAGCGCTAGTGTTTGATTTGCAATAGATGCGCATCTCCCTCTTATATGCTACTGCATCCCTTCTCTTCTTTCTTCCCCTTCAACAACCTACAGGCAAGGGAGTCGTGGAGAAGGAAGGAGAACACCAATGCAATAAGAAGCAATTCTGAGTCCCCTAGTCACTTTCTCTGTTTTTCAACTATTCCTCCATTCCACTCTTCAGAACAGGCAACGCAATACGCAACCCCATTGTGGTTCCTGTGTTTCCTACCTCTCTTGTGTCCTATCTGAATGTTTTTGTCGATGTTTTGAGTGTTTTAGTAACCCTTCAAATGAATTCAATATTTTCATCCTATTGTGCGAGTCTAAGGCGCACTCGCATATAAGACGCACCCTTATTTTAGAGCCTAAAATATGGTAAGTAAAGTGTGCCTTAGATTCGAGTATATATGGTAATATCTAGCTCATCGAATAACCATATGATAAAACTTAGATTTACTACAAGCAAGTTTTAACATTAAAATGCCAAAAAGGGTTGAAATTAGTGTTGGGTCAATTCCGATACCTGATTCCACCAATTCCTGGGGTATGGGGAATCGGTTAGTAAATCGATTCTGATAACGCAGAATCAAGAATCGGTATTGATTCCAAAGAAAAAATCAGGAATCGAAAGTCGAATAGTTGGAAATGGATTCCAGAATCCAAACCGCTTGGTGGAGGGTTGCTAGCTAGACCATGAGCGGGAGGGCAAGTCCACTCTCCTGGAAAGTCAAATTACAAATCGGTCACACACTCTTTACAAAGTGCAGTGGCACAATTTTCAAAAGACAATTAGTTAGAAATACACACAAGTAGTAAGCAAGAAGCAATATCCTGCAATTGGGAATTGGTTAATTCGACTATTCCTTCTGGATATCCCTAGTATCGGGAATCGAACCCGGAATGGAGAATCTATATTCTGTTATCGGAATCGAGAATAAAAAATTAGGAATCAATTCAACACTAGCACATGTAGGCCCTTAGAATCGGTACCAAAATCAAAAATCTAAAGAATTTGGAATTGACCTAACACTAGTTGAAATAATGAATGGCATATTTACTCCTTAAAAAATGTAAACATTTTAACATAGTTTAAACATTTTTATTTAAATTTGTAAAAAAAGTGATTAAGAAAAATATTATGAGAATTTGCCTTAAAAACTAACCAGGGATCATAGTAAAATTATCAAAAATGATTATTTGAAAACCTCTCTAAATTACCTTATCTTCTTGAAATTCCCTATAAATTGCCCTTTCTGCTGAAAATGCACACAAACCAACCTATTTGCCAAAAATTTCTTCCACCCTCCCAAAAACCCGTTTTAGGGAATTCCTGCCTGATTTTTCGGAGTTCAATTTTTCCCAATACCTTAGGTTCCACAGGACCCTTCTCTAGAGAAATTTCAATGACAAAACTAAAATGGCAATCCAAGTTAAAACTGTATTTCCTAGAGAAATTATTGCTACACACGTTTCACATATTTTCAATTAGTGGTCTCGAACAATATTGGGGGTCTGATCTGTAGGCTCACAAAATATATCAGTAGCAGAGCAGGAATTTATTAACAGTGATGGAAAACTAGATTTTGAACTGACCTGCCATGGGCCTCTTAATATTAGTAACCCAAACCAGAATATATTTAATTATTTATTTATTTCAAATGGCATACACCAGTTTTACAAACTAAAATAACACAGTTGAGAACAACAATATGGAGAACATAATATGGTTGAACATCAACGATATTAAATGTGACAAAGTGTGATTTGAATGTGAAGTTGAGATAAAATGACAACACTAGTATATGTAGCTAATAGATAATGATAAATTCATTAAATTGACAATAAAATAATGAATAACAACATGAATTTGATAACAAGATTGGAGGCTAAATGTTTTAAGGTACTGCGGATTCCTTCAAACATGTTTGAAAACTTTTAAAAACTAAGATAAATGTAATTTTTTTATCACACTAAATACTACAACAAAAAAGATAAATACAACTTTAGCTAGAGTGTAAATTCAATTTGTGGGTGCTGAACAAAGTTGACTAAACCTTGGGAAAATGAGAAATGTGATAAAACAGAGAAAACATGGAAATTCTCACACACTAAAATCCTAAGTTTCACACACACACACACACCTTAACTATAATGTGTCTACATAACTAGAAAATGTTCTCACCAAACCAAAGTCTACAAAGCAGCTTGTCCTACAAGTAGAGTAGAGTGAAGTAGAGAATATTTAGTTACAATATTCAGTAGTGACTAGTGAGTGAGTAGTGGAGTAGTGGTGCGTGCAGGTAGCAAGGCTGGCTACTGGTTACTGGTAGCAGTACAGTACAGTACACACAACTTACAGTAGCGGGGGATATCCTAGTAGCATGTACCAGGTTGGTCGGGGTCTCGTTGTCGGAGGGTGACAGGTTGCCACTGGAGTCATGCCGGCTCCGCCGCCTTGACTCGAGTTCACTAGATATGCCACATCCTACCACCACCACACGGTTAACATGCATGCACCCTACACTATACTAGAATGACTCCACTGATCAACAATCAACAAATCATTAACTTTTCTCCAGTTTTAAACATTAAAACCATCACCAATGACTTATGAACTTATGGTGTAATTGAGAAGAGCCTATTCTTCTACTCATTTATTTTGGCAACTTGGCTAAGCCACCTTTGGCTGTCACACATATTGCAAACTGTATGTAAGTGCTCATTAATTAGTATTATTGAATGAGTGATCAATCAATCACCTTTTTATTCAAAAGTTGAGTCATTCTATTATAGTTTTAAGTTGATATTTTATACTAAATCACCTTAGTTATTGCAAGCGTCTGATGATAGTTAGGTATGTGATAGTTAGTGATTAAGGTAGTTGGTGACTGTGGGTTATTACCAACGATTTCTCATGGAATGATAATCATGCCAGTTAGAATGATTCTTACTGACTAACTATATTTTTATAGATCTTTATAGATGTTAGCAATTTTCCATGATAATGTCTAGATCACAAGCAGCATTAACAGTACAAGTTCAGTTTCAGACTTGTGAAGAAATATACAATAATGTATTGCAGTGGGTGACTGAAAGTATGCATATGAACAATGCTAAACAATCCAAAATTTAGTTCTAAAATTATCGAGTTAATGAGCTATTAACCAAAATAAATAATGACGAATTAAAACATAAGTTTTTAGCCAGTTCTACAGTACATTGTTTGTGCAAATTCAAAATTGGTTAATAAATGACTCAGCAATGATAAAAATGTAGTTTAATGCAATGGAATTTGCTTATTTTTGACCACTTTAGGGGGAATCCATAGACGTTCATTGGCTGTACTTTTAATTAGGGATGAGTGGTTCTCGGTACCCGAGAACCGGTGGTGAACCGAAATTGACAAAGTCGAGGTGTCGCGAGTACTCGATGTATCGAGTCGGTAGTATTACGATACTCAAACTTCATTTCGACCTTCGATGCGCTTCGAGTGGTCGAGTAATTTACCCTGACGATGTCGAAATTCGTGATTTCACCCTTGGTCGGGGAGGCAAGAGATAAGCTGTGAGCGATATCGAAGTCGTGATTTCACCCTGGCGTTAGCGGTAATCGTGATCGCCAGGCGAACGATATCGAAGTCGTGTTCACCGCGTGAGCGGAAGTCAAGATCGCCAGCGAACGGTATCGAATGATTTCACATGGCGTTAGCGGGTGTCAAGAATCGCCATGACGAGCGATGTCGAAGTCGTGATTTCAGATTAGCGGAAGTCAGAGATCGCCTTGAGCGGTATCGAAGTCGTGATTTCACCGCGGCATTAGCGGAGTCAAGAGCGCCAAATGGAACGGAACCGACAGAACCGAATCGATTTTTCTCAAAACCGAGAACCGGTAAAATTTTGGAACCGACCCATCTCTACTTTTAATTATGTTTTAGTAAAATAATTCTGTGGGAGAGAAACATTTCCAGAACATTTGATTGTATTCGATTTGTTATATAGGCAGTCATGTACCAAATATTATGTAGTTCTGTTTGACCTATCTAATAATACTTTGATGATTTCCGGGGTCTAGTGATTCACACCACATCTCTGGAGGTTTCTACGTGAATTCCACCACTTTGCTGTGAATGTGTTAGTACCGGTTAGAGCCTGGTCTCCCTCAACCTGACTAGCTACTTACCGCCGTTACAGTCTGGGGACTGTTGCACGACGCTGCCATCAATGTGTGATCACTCTCCACGCCCTGCTGTATCAAGTATGTGGTGTTGTTCAACATCTGACTCTGACCGCTTTGGTTCAAGCCATTCGCTACCTGAAATCCTCAACTGCTTGGTAATGAGCTCGTAAATCAACTTTGCAGAGGTTACGTACCTCACTTAAAGCACTAAGTATTTATTAAGAGGTCTTAATAGCCAATACAAATTTGAACTCAAGTAAGCGTGGAGTTGGATACTAACTAACCCAACTTTAGTACATGAATGGGTTACATAAGTCTCTTTTTCCTTACAATATTTAATTCCAAATTAACCATAAAATTTGAATAATAATAGATTACCTGAGTGTAGGTAACTGGAGTGGAGTTGTTAGGATTGTAGTATTGGCCGGAGGAAGGAGTGTACATTGCGCTACTCTCCCCACCCACGGTGTACACCGGGTAGGCCCTTCAACACACAACAGAAACTCTAATCACATTTCAGTACAAGTCTATCATGACAAAAATATGTTCGGATAATAAATAGGTAGTATGTTTATTGTCAAATTGACAACATTTATTGTTTTTTGACACAAAAGAAACCTACTGCCACTGTGATAAGACTCAAGTAACAAAGTAAAATATATTATGTAGTTATTAATTATTGAAAACTCCACTACAGTATGGAAAGAATATTGAATCAAATATTTGTTTTTAGTTGGTTTTAAAATTACTAACGTTGCAATTCTTTTACAGCATAATAGCATTTGCCATTTGTTAATCTATTAGAATAGAATATGTTTATTTGTCATACCGATTAGCCTACATACAATCATTGACAATGTCATAATAGCATGCATACAAAATTTAAGATGGATACAAATTGTCAGGACTTATTGCCAGGAGCTATTGTAGGCTATAGCTTGTATGGTTAGTAGGCTATAGCTTGTATGGTTAGATACTTTAATTATATAGGTAAAGCTAAATGTTCTCAACCAATATAAGCAAATCTTGGGAAAATTAACATATTATACAGTAACATTTAAAAAATATGTACTCCTATAAAAAATTACATTGTTATTTGACATTAAATCAAAATTTAGTTGCTTCATTTTTTTAGTTTTAGAGATTGACTATTAGATTATACATAGTCAATAAAACATCAATAAAGTGAGGGAAATTTGTATAGTTTACTGACAATAACCATTGTTTTTATTATTAATTAAGGGTTACAGGTAATTTAATGTCATACTGTTTTGCAAATGCCATAATAACTGAACCAGAGAAAAAAGGAACAAACAAAGCTTAAGCATGGGACAAGTTTTGAAAATGGAAGAAATGTGTCTAAATTTAAATTGAAACCTAAAATAATATCGTAACAATAAAGATGGAGAACTTTTGAACTTACATCTGGCCATTGGTGGTGGTATAAATAGCTTGTTCTGGAGTGCCTTCAACATACTGGACATAAGTGGAATGACCCACCGTATCACTTCCTACTGCCTCCGTTTCGGGAACTGTAATCACATAACAATTACTTACAACCAGTTAATTTTCTTGTCAAAATAACTAAAAAACTTACATTAAATTATAGGCTATTTATATGTATAATAACCATATTATACCATATTACATGTATAACCATATTATTAACCATGTATACCATATTACATTAATAACCATATTATATGTATAATATGTTATAATATACCAGATAATATGTTAAAGTTTGAGCACTACTTGTTTTTTATTAGATTGTTTCACATAGTACCTTGACACTGTGATTGCGACAAACATGTTAAAATATGAAAAAGTCCTGCAAAAACACCTGACAAAGTGATGGTGTTTAAACATTGACGGCTTGACGCAATAAAGAAAATCCAAATCTTGGGGTCATAAATAATCAGTTTTGTTTTACAATTTGTACAGCATAAATTATGTTTTAAACTTAATCATACTGTGTCGAAAGCCAAATATGACATTTTTTTATATTACTGTGCATTCTAAACTATTGAAATTTAGACTGTTTATACATCGAACATATGTACATACTTTCTCTTGAAAAAGTGCTTAGTGGCAAAACTAGCAGTGTGATCAAGAAAAGGTGTACGTCTTCAGAATACATCAGAGTTATTTTTCTTATACTATTAAGACAAATATATATTCTTTTGTGCAAATTGTGTGCTAACTTATCTACGATAGGATGCACTGAAGGATTTTTTTATATTGGTTTTGGGCCGAGGGTGCGTTTAGTAAGTGATTTTCAATGTAACTACGATTTCAAGTTAATGTATTCAAGAGAGAACTGGTGCAAAACTTGAAGATTAATATTAAAACCTCACATTCAAAATCTTATTACAAGAGGATTTTGGCTCAAGGTGCGGTTGAATAGTGATTATAAAGTACGATCTCTCATGCAGCGGCGTAACAGTTTTGACCCTGGTCTCCTACAAAGCTGTTCTTGGAGCCCTTCTTACTCAGCAGCACCTCAAGTGTATCATCAATTAGTTAGGGACTTTGGGGGCGCTACGCCAAAAAAGGTTTGAAATTTTGAGGTCAAATATAGACTTATTTCAAGCTATTTTCAACTAACTTAACTTTTGCCAGAACTGATTATTTTTATTCTACATTATGTCATGAAGAAAAAAAACTAATTTCAATGGGTGTAAATAAGAAAAAGCCAAAGTTTGCACTTTCCACTATGTGATTGAAAATACTTTAGTCCTGGCAGGCTCTATCGTATTCTGGACACGACAACATAACTCCAACCAAGGCACTAGTTAAGCAATCAATGGTGAAAATATTGTATAATGTTGCCAGTGAGCAAAGTCAATGTCAAAACAGCAGACCACAGAGACAACCATTGCTACTGTGTTCAATACACTGTTTATGTACTGTTAATATCCAAATATATTTCTCGCTTTTTTATGAAGGAAAGGCGTTTCTGTCACTAAACATGGAGAAAAGTCTTGTTTCTTTGATCCAGGCCCCCTTTATTTGCAGCCCCTGCGGCCTGCTTGTTACGCCCCTGCTTTCATCACCTAGGCTACTTACCTGCAATATTCAGCTAAATTTAACTATTCAACAGGCATAGTGATTCAAAGAGACAAAAATAAGTGAAATTGTGAACTTAAAGATTACTACAGTACACACATAGAGTGACACTTGAACTGAATCTTACCGACGGACGGATTAACGGGAGTTAGTGAAGTGTAGGAGCGAGCTCCTGTCCCTTCTGACGCATGCAACCAAACACATCACGTTCAAACATTCACATCTTTTCCACACTTGAAATAGTAATTATACAAGCAATATTGATTCATTAAAGATGAACATATGACTTGTAACATTTCTGTTATTTGTCAAAGAAGGTGGATTATTGATTATTTTTTGAATTTTGCAACACTTGTTCTAAATATAAAAGAAGACTTCTTTTATTGAAACTCTATTTCAACTAGAAACCCGGCCTGTCATTAACTCATTATTGTTCAACCAAAGAAACGTTTTGACAGTCCGCTGCCAGTCAAACTTGATGTTTGCAGGGCAAACTCATCTTCATATTCTGTCTAGTAAACCAAAATGGAAAGAAGGGAGTTGGTCTGCCAGCAACGTGCTTAGAAGTCTTATAGACTGTTACAGAAGTGACCAATCCTGCAACATTCACTCTCTCTTCAGTTTTCATATAAAATTCTCTTAAAGAGTAAGTACTTCTAGCACACTTTTGACAAGTCTCTCCCTTGGCCTAAAGAAGGCAATGTCGTACTGAGAAGCCAAAGAACTGTTCAGAAGAAGGCACAACTTAATACTATTTCTACTACACTACCCAAGTATTGTGTCGCAAGGTATAAACTATAACCTGAAAGGCTATCAATGTATTGTAAGGGACTTATACTAAAAAAATCCTATTGCTGCAATGTACATGATTTTTCACAAAGTTAGAATTTGTATTAACTATTCAGCTCATACACAATGTCACTTCACACTTTTGAATGTTTACAGCTATTCAATAACTGCGGAGCTACAATCAGAGGCAGTTTTTACTCTGCTCTCTACCACACACCCCACACTACTAGAGCTGGCAGTTGAGAAGTGCTCATTATTACTAAATAAAGTATTTAAAAACTGAAACTTTACTTTAAAATATTCAATTTGTAACGTAAGCTAAAGCGAGTGAGACTGGGAATGTTTACCTGTGACAGTGATGTAGTGTGAGGAGTCCACAATGGTGGCCGTTGCGGCGTCTGGCGTCGAGTCGCGCGCACTCACCGGATTGTTGCTGCCGTCGTCAGAGTCTACAGGACTGTGCAGCACACTGTCCACACCTCCGTTCTACACATAGTCACATAAACTAATCAGATAAACCGTAACACATACTTTTGATTTTTTATCTTGGTGGTTTACAATGGAATTCAAGTTGTTTTACATATTGGATAAAATCATAACACCAGACATAGTTGCTACATTTATTCCAAGTTATGAAAATTCTTTATTTTTGATTCACGCTTTCAGCCTGCTGATGGTCTTGTCTAGTTGAAAATTGAGTTTTGTTTGTAATAGTGCTGATTGAAAAACCTCCTGAATTTCAGTTATATTTGCAGCCATCACTAAATAAACTGGTAATGAAAAGATGTACCCAATTTTCTTTTGAATTCTCAGACTTTCCATCACATTCAATTCTTTTTTTACTCCTGAAGTATTTAAACTAAAACTAACTTTCTATTTTCTTGAAACGAGCGTTACTTCATATTTTCCTGATTCTTCAAACTCTCCCAAAGTATTCTACTCCCACTGTTCTCTAGATTTGTATACCACATAAACCCTAGAAGCTGTGAAACTTAAAATTGTCTGCTTCCATTAACTTTAATTTTAAATAAAACGAATTTGGTTGAATGTTTAGCTGTTATTGTAGACAAAATCCTGGCTCCAGACAAATCGAGCCCAAGTTTGATTAGCTTTCTGTATGTTACTTTTTTAACCAATACTTTAGAACTGTTAAGAGTGGAATTTATGTAAAGGAGACCACCAAAAAACACCAGTCATTTGGATATGAGTTTTTGCCTCAGGTGCCTTAAGTACTACTATCGGATTCAAAAAGCCATATACTCGAGTTTGACAGACCGTTTGCAGCTCAGTGAACGTAAAATTATGGCAATAACACTGAAATTTTCTCCGTTTAATTTGTCTTGGACCGCTTATAGCTCAGAATCGACTGAAGCTAGGGCGATGAAACTTCCTTTAAGGGTTTAGCTCATTACGCAGTGTATCTTTAGCTATATTTCATATCCATACAACATCCACAAAATAAATGGCAACACTTGTAAGGAGAAGATGGTGAACTAAGAGGCAAACTAAATGGTTTTTAAAGATATAAAGGAAACTATTTTTTTTTAATTTGCAATTCTCTTAAAATATACACACAGCTATGTTAATAAAGGCCCGATACTATAACATTTTACTCGTTGCGAAGCACAAGTACACAGCTAGTTATTTTTAAAGCAAAACTAAAGTTTGCTCAGGTACGAAGAGTTTGAAAAAACATAATTTTTCACCATATTCAGACCAAGGCTCAACTTTGAAAATTTCTATAGCCGTTAATATTTATTGCAGCTCAATGAAACTTTTACACAAGGTAGGTTATACAGTAATCTAACCAATTACAAAGTTTTGCAGTGTAACCTATTTTAAAAAAAGTAATACATTTTATGAGCCAGTGCAATATTGGAAATAGGTGGTCGTAAAATCCTGCACAAAAATGAACCACATCTAAAAGTTGAGTTTGAGTAGATAATCAGAATTCAAGTAATATTAGTATGTGATTTTATAATGTGAAGTAAATAAATAAACATTCAAGCGCGGCGGGGCGAAATTAACGCAACGGACAGACAGACGTGTCAGGGTGAGGACCGGTACATCTCCACGTTTCTGCTGTTGCGGAACATCATGTGACTGCACAACACGTTCCTTACGCCACCTCCCATACATAAAGGATTTCACATCAATGATTGTTTTCTGCTTTTTAGAGTATAAGGGTGCTAATACCAACACTAGAAAGTCATCGCAAGTGCAAGGGGAGGAGACCGTTGTCCTCAAACCACAGTCCAACAGCATGAACACTGCGTGTGTCCAACTGCGTGTGGCAACACGGGCCCGCTCAGCCGGGTTGATCTATCTATCCGTCACCATGATTTACGCTCTGCCGCGCTTGGATGTCCATTTATTAATTTCACATTATAAAATCACATACTTATAATACTTGAATTCAGGTTATCTATTCAAACTAAACTTTTAGTTGGGGTTCGTTTAAGCCACAGTGCGGGATTCTGCGGCCACCAGTTTTCAAGATTGCCCTGGCTCATAAAATGTACAACAACCTTTTTTTAAAAATAGGTAACACTGCAAAACTTAATAATTGGTTGGATAACTGTATAACCTACCTTGTGTAAAAGTTTCATTTTGTTGCAATGAATACTAAAGGCTGTAGAAATTTTCAAAGTTGAGTCTTGGTCCGAATATGATGAAAAATCATGTTTTTTCAGACTCTTTGACACGCCAGCAAATGTTGGCGTGATTGTTATAGCTTTTACGTACCCGGTCAAACTCGAGTATATTGTTTTTTGAATCCAATAATAGTTACACTAAGATACAATTAAGTTTAAAAAGATTAACTGTACAGCTTAATCAGTAGATTCATCACTAAAAATAATAAAGATTTAAGTTTCAACTCTAAACTTATTGGTGGGAGCAAAATATTCCTAAAATAATATGAAAACGATACCATTAGGTAATGAATTATGTTTCCCAAAATAGAAAACATAAAACCCACAAACAACTAAATTTAAAAAAAGCTTTAATGCACAACAACTTAAAATAGGCAGAATGCAGAATAAACTGATCCATAAGATCAATAAGAGAGATATTAATTTATTAGAATAGAGCATGAAAGTTGACTAAATGTTTCACATGCCATTCAATTTGACACTACCAAGTACCACTACTGCATTAAGCAAACACTACGTACTAGTTGATCAATATCACTCCTTACTGCAAATGCCAGTCTAATAATGTCAGCTAAACAAATTGATAAGTGCCAAATTGACAAACTCTTCAATCGTAATATAAGTGATGTTAACTCTAAAAAGAATTGTTGCATAGACAGGAAATATGTCAATGAAAACTTTGCCCATTACAAAATTAATAACTCATTTTGTGTGAGAATATTTACTTTTCTTCTCTAAATGTAAAGTGCATAAGTTACTCATTGAGCTTTTAATCATGTCTTTAAAGGCTTTGAACTAAATTATAAAACTTTGAAACTACAAACTGATATGGTTGTTTTAACCTAAATTTGAAAAAGAAACTAGAATCCTTTTAGCCTCAACATGAACTCACAACTGCCACTTTTCAAATAGTCCCCATTGAATGTAATGATAAAAATGTTCTTAATACTCAACTGAATGCCAAATTTTACCTTTGAGTTGGACGGATAAATTTGTGTAGTGAAATTTAAAATTGGCCAGCAAGAAACAAGTTTTGTTATAAACAACTGTTCACCTTACCAGGTTAAGTCAAAATTTCTTTTGTCTCTTATTAAATACAGTTTTTTAGATTTCGAGCTAATTAATTCATTATTTTTTATTATTTTGGCCAAAAGCATTGTCATCTGACAAAAACCATAACATCTCGATTTACCGAAAGACAGAAGAAAAATTTGTGCAAAGTCACCTAGCAAATAAAAAGATCTATCAAACATTACATAACAAAATTGAACTATTATTTTTGACTAGAGAGACTAGTGGTTTAAATTGGTTAGATTAGTGAGGATTAAGCGTTTGAAAAGGCGTTGAAAATTAAAGCTTGGTAGAAAAAAAGTATTTTAACCAAACCCATGACCAGCAAACTAAAAATTTCAATCATCTGCAAAACTAGAAAATGTGGTCCTAAGTGATACTTACAAATTAAAATTAATAAGACTCTAAATTCTAAAATACACTGAAAGGAACTGGCAATTTAAACAAGTTTAGTTCCCCAAAGCAGATTTGTTTTTAACTATCTGCAAAGGATTGTAAACTTCTATTCTGCAAACTTTACTAAGCGCATGTTTTATATTTTTGCTCTCAATAGTATTTATTTATTTTACAGCTTTCCCGGTATTTTCAAGAAGTGGTTAATTATCACTTATAATAAAAATAGTTATTCCTAATGTTCAAATTTTCTCTGGCACATTTTATTAGGGTATACTCAAGTAGTTTTCAAACGTAACCAGGGCTTTGCCCCCCATCCATATGGGGGTTTTGACAAGTGAGCGAGTTTAAAATTTCTTATGAGAGTCCCTACCGTGTCCCGCACTGTTTTCAATTGGCAGCCTAATATATGCACAACTTTTTCAAACAGATTAACAACTGATACTGGAACTTTTTGCAAGATAAAAATCTCAATGTGACTTTTGTTTGTAGGGGGCCAAGAGCTTTACAACAAAGTGCAACTTGATAGAATTTTATAATACCGTATCCAGTGGCCAAGTGATCTTTTGTAGTGTAGAATTTGGCTTTTACTAAATTACCAAAATCAGAACTAATAGTCGGCTTGTTGCCTGCAATAAGGGGAGTCCTACAGATTAATGCAAAATCCAAATAACTACAGTGGCAGCCAAGCATAAAAGTCAAATTAAAAATATTCATAGACATTTCGCAAACTACAGACTTTATTTCTAACAATGGAAAATTTGCCTCACGATTGAAAAAATCTAATCCAGCAAGAAGCATTGTTTATTTAAAAAGTGTAAACTGCTGTCAGTATCAATCAGTACAGTTAGTTGTAGGATCATCAAACACCATGCTGATTCTTGCCAACTATAAAGCCCATTCACAATCACTGCAAAGTTATGTTGTCTTAACATATCTGGGTTGGCTGTCTGGTGTAGTCAGTTTGTATATTTCGATTTATCTTCCTAATATTTCTATTTGTTAATTTAAAAACTTACATCACGTAAAAGTAAAAAATACAACTTATTTCAGACATGTTTACTTGAAACAAAGGTAACTGAAAACTAACAGGGTGACAAAAACCTTGGACTGAGTTTAAATCTCCCAAAAGATGAAAAATGAAGACTTAAAATTTGCTACACTTTTACTTGTGGTAGTATTTTTGTTGGAGTATTATTGTGGACATTTCTTATTGTTAGTGAACAAGAAGAATATAACCTTTCCGGACCTGCAAACGGATACTGTCTTCAGGAAAAACGTAACCCAAAACATGACACACAAAGTATTAAAAATGAGCTAGTTTAAAGTAATTAGCTCAAGCTGACCAGTCAAACACAACCAAATCACGTTTGGCTGTTAGTCAAAAAAATAAAATCTTAAAACTAGCTTAGAAAATAAAACAACATGCACAATAGACGTAGAGAAACAATCAGGAGTTTTTAAGATTTAACTTTCTTGACTTCTTCTTTCATTATTTTATATTTTGTGTCATGTTTTAAGTTACTTTTCACCCGAGGATGTGCTCAGATTGCAGATCCCGAAACGAGTTCTTTTTGTTAACTTTTGATGTGAAATGTCAACAGTAATATTTCAAACTCAGAAATTCTCCCATTCAAAAACCAAAAGAGAGTAAATGTTTCAAACCAAAGCTCATCATATTAGCTCTAACAAAAATAACAGCGTTTTAACAACGTTCTCAATCTTAACCCTTTCAGATGTTATTTATTTCAGGATAACTATTTTTACATTTTGGGCTGTATATTGTGTTAAAACTTAAAACAAATACAATAATAAGTAAAGATATTTTTTTAACTGTTTATTTTATTGTTTCTTAATTTATGAATACAATTCTACAAAACAACCATGACAGGCTCATGGATACTTGTGATACGCCACTTTTAATAGGGTCAATCTATTTAAATTCAGTTTGCAACATTGTACTCTCCTTACAACAACCTTTTCTTGATGTGTGTATTTTGAAATGACTTATTCTCTCTTTAATGATTTTTTCCTCGACTCCTCGAGGAGCGTTTTCCGGTGGTGAATTTTTGTCACTAATTTGTTCAACGTGTAACAAACCTTTTTTTATTATTTATTTTTCCTCATTTTCAGTCAATAGCAGTTTTTAGTTTAGATTAAAGCACAATCAGTTCAAACTCTTCATAATAATAAACTATTTGTTATAAAAACTATCTGCAGGATGGTGTGTGATGGTGAATGGGCAGGATGGCGCGCGACGTGCGTGTCACCTGAGACTGGTGCGCCGCAGACACTGCAGTGATGGAGACACCGTGCACAGACTCCGGAGAGTGATCTCGAGCCTGCACCGCTACTACAGTAGGAGCCACCTACCACACACACACTCTCTCTCACTCACTCACACCCAGCACATTGAACACTAACTGTGCAGTCATCGGCAGCAATCTTGCTCCCTCCCCACCCCTGAAGCCGCCAACGATACTGTCTGCTGAATTTTTATTCAAAACTGACAGTTTTAGCTTGATGCACATGTTTTATTTTAATAAAAAAAGCTCATTTTTTGGACATTTTTAAAATTTATTTAAAAACTGAAAAATAATCATTTATATTGGAAAATCTAGTTTTTCTAACTTAAATATTTATTGTGTTTATAAGAATCTCAGAAGCATTTGTAAGTGATAGACAAATTAAATTTGTAGGAGTAACAGTGAGCGGATCCTGGCGGATTGGTATCGCGACGCGACCAAGCTCATCACCGTGGCGCTGGTTCGATCCCCACAGTCACCACTTACATTTGTAATGTGACTAATACGGTGACGCTAGGTAAAGGTCGAGGTTGAGTGGTAGAGGACTTTGTAGTCCTAACTTTGCCTCGTTAAAAAAGACAAACTTTACCTTTTTTTTAACAGTTCACATGTTCAAAATGTTATTTTGGTAGCTTTTATGACCGTGTCAGGAATTAAACACAACTCTTCAACACCAAAAGCAATAACCTTTTTGAAATTATTTTAGTCATATTCCATTTTACTATTTAGGTTAGCGCTAATTTTTAAACATTTGCTTTTAGTTCCTTATGCTAAATCTTTTGGACAATACATGAATATTGAATTCTTAAACTTAAGTCTCAACACTGTTTGTACTTACAGTACACAATATTCAAAAATATACACTAAAGGAAAAAGGCTCCAGGATCACCTAAATAGCTAGAAATGTATGAAGATCATTTTAACAATCCATTGACCAGGCGTAATCTTAACCGACGCTTGGAACAAACTTCAAAAATTTTATTGATTCAGTCTTTCCAAATCAGTAACACCAAGGGGTCTAAGTTTCAACCCTAAAGTAAACACCTCATATTTGACAACCACAGGTAACTGATTTTTAAGACCACTATATAACTGCATTTAGCTACTACTGCCTACATACAGATGTCTGACCAGCCATAATGAAACAGTCACGGACACATTCCTGGTTTGAGACAAGGAGCTGGTAGAAGGCCATGAGCCACCCTTAAAATCCTGCTATTATTCAACAATATAACATTATGATAATAAACTATTACATGGTTAAAAAACTGCTTCAAAGATGCCTGCTTTACTTCAAACTTAGTATCAAAATTATCAATTAAAAAAAAAGTGATATATTGGTAATTTAGTAGTACTTTTTACTATAAATGAACTGGCTCTAAGCGTTTTGGTTCCCTGATTTCTGCATAGTTTGGTACCTAACCAGGTAAAAGTAACAGGAGTCGAATAGTTAAGCCCCACAAGAATGGCAAGATTACAAGGGTGTCTCTGAGCTTAGGATCTCGTACCGGTTTCCAGTTGTCGGCTACCTGAGGGAGAAAATTTTACAGGCAGGGGTTGTTGTGATCCTTCTTCCATGTTTTCACGGGTGGAAATAAAAATTAGCATTTCAGGACACACAATTTTAACAGTTGAAATAAGTATAGCCACTATAAATTAGGTTAATTAGTTGTACTGTTGAATTATTGAAACATGTAGAAGAATGTTTGTTACACCTTTCCTCGACAGATGTTTGAATCATCTGTTTGCCTGACAAGATACAGACTTGTAATAAACATATCATGATAATAATAAAACAGAAAACTTATCCAAACATTAAAAGCAAATTTATAAAATTTGAATATTATTAAATTACACTTGGTGTGTTATATTTTGTCGTTTACATGTATGCATTTGAAATATTCATTGAAACCAAGGTGAATAGAGAAGTAATGATATTAATTTTAGATGCCTACACATTAAGCTCTACCCCCTCAGGAACATTGATTATACTTTTACAATGTTATTATTATTATTTTTTGTCATCATTACTTCAATGAATATTTCGAACGCATACATGTAAAACAACAAAATATAACACACCAGGTGTAATTTAATAATATTCAAATTTTACTTTGTATTTTGAAGCCATTCCCATACTCTATGTTTATGTGAATAAAGAAGCTTCGTCTTGTCTTGAATGGTCGGAAGGGTGTCCTGGAACTTGTCAGGAATAAGTATGCTTTATAAAGGCTTGGCGCTCACCTAACACCCGCTTCACGTTTTCAATAGTCAGCCAAATAATAAAAAGAAAGCTTAAGAGTGTGCAATAGTGGCCTTGACCTTAAATTTTTATAAATATTTATGAAATAAACTTTGTTTTAAGTTGTATGTAGGCCTTAAAATAACATAAAAACAATATTGTGGGTACTAGAGAGCCACTAAGGAAAACAAAACGTACTAAGATGGAGGAACAAACACCTGTACATTCCCATTCTGGTCTGTAGCAATTCTTACTGCTGTTCACCCTTTATCGCTTCCATTCAAGTGTTAACATTAACAACTTTACTCAAACATTAACAACTTTACTCCAAAACAACCACTCCCCAGTCTAACCAATAACTTTGTCAATAAGGAAGTTACGATTTAAACTAGAACAATTGAAATCAACCCATCAATAACGTTGGTACCAGTTACAATATGGAAAGTTGTCGGATGGAAAATGTTAACTCTGATGAGTTAGAGTAATTATCTAAGAAATTGTATGGAGGGACAATTCTTGACGGCAACAATTGAATGGTTATTTAAAGCTGATTTAAAACTTGTCGGTAAGCACTGCAGTAACAGAACACAGCTGAATTTCCCCAGCAGGTGTGATCAGTTTTAGCTTCTTGTTTGATGGCAAAAATCAGTGAAGGGTGCGTTGTTGGCCGAGGGGTGCACCTGTGAGATGAGTCACACGACATGGGGGAGACAGGTAGGGTGATACCTGGGGAAGAGGGTGGTTTACAATAGTAGATTAGCTCCCTACTTCTCCCTTCCTTAGCACAACTATTGCAATATGAGTCAGCCAATCACTTTGTGATCTGTCCTTCACATTATAAACTATAAACTATTGAAATTTAGAAACCCTCTGGCTTTATGTTATAGTAAGCATTTAACTGGCTTCTTAAGCACAAATAACTTTTTGTATTTAGTGGCAAATGCTAGTAAATTGAGGGCTCTACGCAGATCGGCATTATTTTATAGGAATACTCTACTTGAAAAATAATGCATTTTATCATATCAATAATTGATATAAAGTTTGTATTTTTAATCTTTATAAAGTAAAAACTGAAGAAGCTGTAACTTGGAAGCTAGCTTAGATGGCATGGGTTGGAATTCTACTTAAATGTAAATTGTACACTTTAAAGTTTTAGATAAAGAACAATCTCTATAACCCATTAAATTTCAAAAAGCATTTCAACATTAGGATGGGTATCAAGAACAAATATAATGTTGCATATTTTTCAAATAAAATACAGGGTTCTTCTGGATTACATAAAAAGGGTAATGTGGGGTACATTTAAGTAGCTTTCTACATAAATTTTCATGTAGCTTCCAAAGAAAATGATTTGAAACTGACAATATTATTAAGTGGCTGCTTCCAAGGAGAATAACTCTGCGGGAGAAGGTCGGGAATGTGTATTTCCGAGAAACAGATTCGCTTCTTTCATATGTGGCAAATTAATTGCATTTGTAAAGTTAGAGATCAAAAATACGTTTTCTCCTTTACTTGTACAGGACAACACTCACTCAAACCTTCATAAAACCTGGACATACAAAGTAAAACTGTATTTACACGTAAAGAAAGAACATGATGAGAACCTATTAAATTTGATTTTAACTATTCAGGACTGTAAACAAAATTGTTTCTTTTCATAGTTTACTGAAAACCTAGTTGCAATTTTAAATTTATACACAAGTTATACATTTTACACACAGTATAAAATAAATGTTTTAGACGCAAATCACATTACTAGTTACACAAACTAAATGATTATTTTGTAAGCAGTCAAGAGTTTTCCCATACTTAGTAATTTTAAATTTTATTTGTAAATGCTTATTATGTGAATAAACTTACTTTCAAGTGTAAAATTAGGTGGAACGAATACCATTTAGTATAACACCCAAGGTGGAGTCCAAAATACCCTGAAGAACTCCCCACTGTGTGGTTGATAGCTTAGTTCAGTAAATCTACCTCCTATACAAATTCATAGTACTCTTTTATTATAAATATTCCATGAATTGTTCTGAACTTTGTCAAAAGATATAATAGAAAGTTGAGAAACACTGAAAAAGAACTTGAGTTTTTATTGGCTGGGGTTAGAGGTACAAAATGAATATGCCTACTTCTTGTATCTCCAATAATTCATCTTGCTCTTCCAAAACTCAAATAACAACATTAACTCTTTGCGCTCTAATTTGATTTTTAAATTTTCATAAAAACCCTCCGGTATGGGTTTCCCCCGTCCCCTGTAAGCAAAATTTCAGCAAAACCGCTCTCTGGTACGGTGCATTACCTGTCATTGAACCACTCCTTTAAGCGGGGATTTAGCGCCTCCCTAAGCTCAAGAAAAGCCAGTGATCCTCAGCGGGTCATTGTGGCCCCCGCACCCGGAATGATCCAATGCTCAGCATTGCACCGTAGAGAGCGCACCCGGTGGGATTCAAACCCACGCAGACAGGGGCCAACTGTCCGTCACTATAACCACTAAACCACCGGCTGTTTGTCTTGGGCTGTCAAACTCGCACGCGAGTTGTCGCAGGGGAGGGAGTGGTAGTTCGTGTTCTCTGCTAGGTGTCATAGTGTAGCGTAGTCCACTAAAGTTTGCTTATGCAATAAACGATGTGCTGGACTAGACTTTTGCCATTCCGCCCGATGTCGGACTAAGTTCGCCATTGAGTGCAAAGGTTAATCAGAAACCGAATTAGTTTCAAAGCCAACATTGTAGGGTACCTGTAAATTAATTCCAACGTTTCAACGCATTCAGCAATTGAAAAACCTTTTTATCTAGACGGCAAAATTATGCAAGTTAATTTTTAGCTAAACGTCAACAGATGTTGTAGCATTTGTAGTTGCATAGTTACAGTTATACATAGTGTGTTTGAAAAGTCCTAGAAAGGCTTTGAAACATACATTTAATAGTAAATGATGAAAATTTTAAAGTGCTATAAAATTAGTATAAAAAGTTGACTACAATAAAACTTGATAGTTTGACTAACCCAAACTAGAAAAAAGGGGTGGTTTTAGAAAAAGGGGCAGTTTTCAAAGTTTACATATTTGTTTTCAAAATCTGTCTTGAAGCATATCTGTTTAAAGCTCTGATTACCCAAAACCTTAATCCATAATTTTTGCCCCAAAATTTGAAAAACAATAGCGGTTGCACCGATTTATCTGTTCAAACAATGAAACACATTTTAAGCCACCATTTTTAACAGGGTCATGGTAACATTTTTCTAATGGTATCAATGAATTTGTGTTTGTATACCCTTTCAAATGAGAGGTCACATGATGGGTTAAAACAAATATTTCAAAGGGTCACCCCCACCCTTTGAAGTGCCCACCCAAATTTTTTTATTTTGGAGTGGGGTTAAAAAATATTTCAGTAGACCTTTAATACATATGCCAAAGTACGTTTTAAATCTGTCTTCATCTGTAATTTTGTCAATATTAAGTCACCACAGAAGGTGTTAAACTATAGCTATGAAGTTTCTACTGTTCTTTTAAAGACTAACTTTATGACACCCAAGGCTAACAGCCTATACAAAAAATAATTTGATCTATGTAAAATACAGTAGACTCCCGTAAGTTCGGCTTCGGTTAGTACGGTCTCAGCTTAGTCCGGCTCTGAGCATGAGTCACACACTTGCCGGACGTGAGCAGGCAGCAAGTCTCAACTTACTTTACTGCAATCTTTGTTTAGTTCATCAAGTCACATCATGTATTTATGCTGTGCATTCAAGTGGCGCTCATCCTTCCAGTATGCTTACAGTGATTTTTTATTCACTTGCGCTTTTTACCACTGTCATTACAAACAAAAAATAGGTATTTTTTTAGATAGTTGCTTTACATGTAACGGTTTATAACCTACATTGCCTGGCAGAGCATTATTTAACTGGTTTGCACTAGCGACATTTGGAGGAACAAATACCAGGATATCTGGGGGGTTTAGAAGAGCAAATATAGCTGGAAGTTTCTTTCCCGAAAAAATTGATTATTTGAAGTTTGATTAATCTGAAATGAGATGTAAGGCAGTACCAATTTCTAGTTGCTGCAAATAAGTGGTTTATTACTACAGCAAGAAAACAACACCTCCACAGACCAGGCCTAACCCGCGTAAAGTTTGCCACAGACCAAAAGTAAAAATTTATTGTACGGGTCATTATGGGTCAATGTGTATCAAGTTGATATTACAAAAATTTGTTTACTTAATTTTTATATTATTATTATGTTTTTAAATATTGTAAAACTTGTGACAAACTAAAGCTATGTTGAAGTTGGCCCAGAGTGTTACCAGCTGTCTTGCAGTGGTAGATGTTGTTTCATCTGCAGGCCAAGCGCCTCAATGATGCGTTACATTTTTCCCTTGCACATGGTTAACTAATTATGCCTATAAAATAGGCTGTTGATGGAAAATATGCCATTTAACAACATGTGTACACCCTGTTGTTTATCGAATGACTCCAAGTGGGAGTGGGTTACAGATATGGACTTATTTTCCCAACAATGGTAGCGAACGTGTTAAATTGATACTATTATACCTTTTACATTTTATAATATCTAGACAAATTGTATTTATTTGATAAGAAAGTTTACCATTTAAAGAAGCCCCATGAGACACATTGAATAGGTCACTATACTATCAATATCTGGGCAACACTGCATCACCCACTGTTATTTACCGCACTGCTACATAGGTTTGAACACGGTTCATTCTCAGTTGTGAATCTCTCATTTTTTCAGTCTACAGTATAATGCTTGAAACAATGTAGTTTGTTCTTGATTGATAAATTGATCAGTGGTAAGAGAACCAATTTACAGTTTGATTTGTTGGACATGACCAACATGTTAAAAAAAACAGTGCAACCTAAGGGCTAGATAACAATTAAGGCATTATGATGATCCAAGTTTTGTTCATGAACATGTCTATTTATTTGTGAAACTATTGTGAATACTTTTCTTAGATAGACCTGCCTACTTTAACCAATTTGAAGATTAGCTAAAGGTGTGGATATTATACCTAAAAAGAAAACATGGACCCAAGATCTTAATTCTTACTAGTAGACTTTAGTTCAGATTTAAGTAGGGCCTAAGGTCATCGAACAATGGACGGTCCCGAATTACATTAGCAAAGATGAAAGGTAATTGTATATGTTTATGATAAGAAATACATCTTCCAAAAGACCAACACTAATTTCAGTTAAGTTATTCATTAGTCGCTTGGCTGAACCTTGCAGTTAGAAGCTGAACGTTCGTTATTGAACGAATTTAGACTAGACCTTAATAAGTAAAATAAAATCACACATGAATAACTATTTATAAATTAAATGCAAAGTTTTGTTTTAACCTCTATTTAAACCCATGAGCAGTCATGAAAATTAAGTCTAAATGTAAATTTATGAAAAGAATCACCTTGTTTGTTGATGACTGAGGCGTTATCGGTGTCTATGACTACGGCATCAGACGACGATGGTTGCTATGCTAGGATAGGGCACTTTTACTGCCAAAGCGCATTAATATTTTGTTATTGTCAAAAAACAAAATCTTCATCAACTTACTTAGGGAATTGCTAGAAATTTTACCGAACCCTAAACTGTAAACAGGTTTTATAATTTTATCAGTACTAACTTCTCGAAACCTAACGATACACGACAAAATTCACTAAAGGAATAGCTCTACTTTCTTAGCGCAAACATAAGGTTAGTGTACTTCGTCCTTCCTTTTCCTTTCCTTCCAATAGTTTCAATTCAGCCGATGAGTACCGAAAATAAAAGTATTATTTTTATGAGTACTATTGGATTTTAATTAGACTACAATATTACGAAAGTGTAGTACTGTAATTATGTATTATACAGCCTTAACATCTCGTAAAATTTTAAGTGTGTCTTCATATGATTACATAAAACTGTATCGATAAACTAATGCCTACTGATAAAAGCGGTAAAATTCTATCATTCAAATTCTAAAAAGATTTATGATCCAAAAAATCTATCAAAATTAAGTAGACACTCTAGTGTCTACAGTGCTACATTTGTTATATTGAAAAGCTGTTACTAGTGTTATACACCTTGTTTTCGTCGTTTGCTGCTTTTTCGTTTGTTTCTAGATGGAATTCCTTTCAGTAATTTCTGTTTTTCGAACACTACGCAGTCATTGTCTAAAAAAGAGCTTGAGGCGAACGTTTTTTCATCTTTATAATCGCCAAAATATTCACTTTTTATGCTCATTTTTTAAATATGGGAGGTAACCCAGTTGTAGTTATGTATTTAAAGTAATATTGAAAAATAAAGGTTTTAAGTAAAAAATACCGAATACATTGTGTTTTATTTTTCAGTTGTCAACTAATATTACGATAATATTGACTATACATAAAACCTTATTTCGTGCCATGTGGGGTTTACTTGTCTTTAGCAAGGTAAGTAGAAAGGATTTGCAAATGACGTTTGATATGTTTTTTACACCCTTAGATTCAAATAAATGTCACGTTATGTAAGTTCAACCATTCACAAAGAAGATTTAGTTGGTTTTGAGGTTTTTATGCTGTTTTTTTGTTAGTAAAAACTAAGCATTGGATTTACATAATGGTTCACACAATGTTTTTGACGCTGAACCAAAGCAATAAAGTGTGTTACTGGATGTTATATGCAACTCAATAAATGTAAAATTATGGGAATCACACCAAAGTTTTCTCTGTTTAATTCTATGTACGGATATATGAATACATCTTTTTTGAAAGCAAGTCAAGTAATCAACTCAAGTTTTGGAATTCGCCAATAAACGTGGAATGGCTATGACGTTAATTTGTCACTTACTTGCCACTTCTACTATTACACTTTATTATTATTACTACTTAATTAATTAATTAGATATTTAGCGTCTATAAAGATTAAGATCTACTTTATTATTATATTATTTTTAATTAATTATTTACAAATATATACACATTTTTTAGTAAAATGTTATTTCTAAATCGTGTGTTTTTGAATTGTGTTGTATTAATTTTTGTCAACAATAATTGTATATAAATATTATTTTTGGTTATTTTAATTCCACGAAACAAGTTTGCCTGATGATGACAGCATTGCTGTTGAAAGAGCTTGTGAATTAAAATATCACTATTTATTGGCTTTTTGTTTTGATTGCCAATAATCTCCACTTAAAGAAATTACTTCTACTGGTTTTCAGATGAACCGTTGATACGTAGTCTAGTATTGACATGCTATTGAGAATTCTAATATCGAAAAACAGTATTTATCATTTATTAAAGAATTTGAAAGTTGAGAGATGTTAATAAGGTATTGATAAATAAATACGTAACAATAATTGAAATTTGAAAACGCCGTTGGTTAAACCTTTGTTTATGAAGAAACAGTTGTTAAGAATCTGTTGACTGTTCATTGTTCCATAAGTTGTCATTTCCACACTAGTTTGCTCCAAAACCTACTACGTCCAACTAGGCTAGTGTGTGCATTCCAATGTCCAAAAAATGCCTGCAGCTAGCTTTTTGGCTCTAGAGCAAATTTTCATAGAGGGTCATTGATAATTTAATGCATAAAGAATGCGTTTTTACGCAAATTTAAATTAAAATCTTTGATCTTGATTAGTGAATACAATATGTTATTTACGTAGAAAATACAACAGCAACTAATTTATTAATACGTTTTAAGTTTTAACGCATGGTGTACTTCAGTGGTGAACTAGTTTATTAAAATAGATTAACTATTTTAAAATAAATTATAACTTATTCCTACAAAATCTAAAACTACTTTTGGAAATAATTAAACTATCTAAACAAAATATTCTAGCTAGCTGGTTTGTTGAATTCATTTTATAACGGTATTTTAGAGCTAGAGCAATATTTAATGCCGATACTACTACTTGAACATTACAGTTTGATGTTCCGGACTTCCGGTAAATATAATAATAAACTTGTCGTCCGCTGTGGCTTGTGTAATTCGCAAGGCTTGTGTGCACGGCGTGTTTTGCATCGTGAGCCAAATTAGTTATAACGTAAAATAACGTAATTTATAACGTAAAATATGATAATGGGCTCAGAAGTACCCTTGACTGAAATATTTAATGGCGCAGCATTGAACAATTAGCAAAATGCTATGTTACATGTTTTCCTAACGCGCATTATTGTTTAACCTTCTTCTGCGTATACGTAGTTGAAAAACTGATCCAGAATACTTGTTTATGTGCGTACTATTTCGTAAAAGAATGTTTTGAACATGTAAGTGGAAAACAATAAAAGAAGTATCTATTTTCCCAGTTGCAGGACCTTGTTTTATTACAGTTGCCTTGGTTGAGGGCCTGTAGACTACAACCTGCACCGTAGGATCTACAGGCCCTCAACCAAGGTAACTGTAATAAAAGAAGGCTATTTTTGACGACCGCGGTGCAAGAAGCTACTAGCAGGAGAGCATCAAGTAAGTAATTATAAAAACATTTGACGCAAGTAACATTTGCTGGGATTTAGTATTGTATAAAGTGCTCGATGGATGTCGGACCCATAGAGAAATATATAGGTCTGAGTCTCGCCCATAGAGGAATGAATGTTTAAGTGAAGGAGAGATCAACAGTGACAGAAAGTAAAAGTGACGTATTACTTACTACTTTTTACATTGACTGGATTATTTTAAAGTCAATGCTTTTTACTTATTGCACCTTTAATGTTAGTTACTCGTGGGGTATTTCTACGTATTCATATTAGGACGGTTTAAAACAGGTAAGTCTTAACTCTTATCTATTTAAACTAATTTTGTAATTGACATGGTAATTTACCAATCTACACGATAAGCCTTAGGCCTATCCTTCGAATTACAGTTAAAATGTGGCGAAGTAAATTAATGTTATTCGGACTAGGCGAATATAAAACAAATAACTCTAACTAAAAATACCGAATACATTGTGTTTTATTTTTCAGTTGTCAACTAATATTACGATAATATTGACTATACATAAAACCTTATTTCGTGCCATGTGGGGTTTACTTGTCTTTAGCAAGGTAAGTAGAAAGGATTTGCAAATGACGTTTGATATGTTTTTTACACCCTTAGATTCAAATAAATGTCACGTTATGTAAGTTCAACCATTCACAAAGAAGATTTAGTTGGTTTTGAGGTTTTATGCTGTTTTTGTTAAAAAACTAAGCATGGATTTACATAATGGTCACACAATGCTTGAACCAAAGCAATAAAGTGTGTTACTGGATGTTATATGCAACTCAATAAATGTAAAATTATGGGAATCACACCAAAGTTTTCTGTTTAATTCTATGTACGGATATATGAATACATCTTTTTTAAAGCAAGTCAAGTAATCAACTCAATTTTTGAATTCGCCAATAAACGTGGAATGGCTATGACGTTAATTTGTCACTTCTTGCCACTTCTACTATTACACTTTATTATTATTACTACTTAATTAATTAATTAGATATTTAGCGTCTATAAAGATTAAGATCTACTTTATTATTATATTATTTTTAATTAATTATTTACAAATATATACACATTTTTTAGTAAAATGTTATTTCTAAATCATGTGTTTTTGAATTGTGTTGTATTAATTTTTGTCAACAATAATTGTATATAAATATTATTTTTTGGTTATTTTAATTTCCACGAAACAAGTTTGCCTGATGATGACAGCATTGCTGTTGAAAGAGCTTGTGAATTAAAAATATCACTATTTATTGGCTTTTTGTTTTGATTGCCAATAATCTCCACTTAAAGAAATTACTTCTACTGGTTTTCAGATGAACCGTTGATACGTAGTCTAGTATTGACATGCTATTGAGAATTCTAATATCGAAAAAAACAATATTTATCATTTATTAAAGAATTTGAAAGTTGAGAGATGTTAATAAGGTATTGATAAATAAATTCGTAACAATACATAATTGAAATTTGAAAACGCCGTTGGTTAAACCTTTGTTTATGAAGAAACAGTTGTTAAGAATCTGTTGACTGTTCATTGTTCCATAAGTTGTCATTTCCACACTAGTTTGCTCCAAAACCTACTACGTCCAACTAGGCTAGTGTGTGCATTCCAATGTCCAAAAATGCCTGCAGCTAGCTTTTGGCTCTAGAGCAAATTTTCATATCATTGATAATTTAATGCATAAAGAATGCGTTTTACGCAAATTTAAATTAAAATCTTTGATCTTGATTAGTGAATACAATATGTTATTTACGTAGAAAATACAACAGCAACTAATTTATTAATACGTTTTAAGTTTTAACGCATGGTGTACTTCAGTGGTGAACTAGTTTATTAAAATAGATTAACTATTTTAAAATAAATTATAACTTATTCCTACAAAATCTAAAACTACTTTGGAAATAATTAAACTATCTAAAACAAAATATTCTAGCTAGCTTTTGTTGAATTCATTTTATAACGGTATTTTAGAGCTAGAGCAAATTTAATGCCGATACTACTACTTGAACATTACAAGTTGCTGATGTTCCGGACCCGGTAAATATAATAATAAACTTGTCGTCCGCTGTGGCTTGTGTAATTGCAAGGCTTGTGTGCACGGCGTGTTTTGCATCGTGAGCCAAATTAGTTATAACGTATAACGTAATTTATAACGTAAAATATGATAATGGGTCTAGAAGTACCCTTGACTGAAATATTTAATGGCGCAGCATTGAACAATTAGCAAAATGCTATGTTACATGTTTTCCTAACGCGCATTATTGTTTAACCTTCTTCTGCGTATACGTAGTTGAAAAACTGATCCAGAATACTTGTTTATGTGCGTACTATTTCGTAAAGAATGTTTTGAACATGTAAGTGGAAAACAATAAAAGAAGTATCTATTTTCCCAGTTGCAGGACCTTGTTTTATTACAGTTGCCTTGGTTAGCCTGTAGACTACAACCTGCACTGTAGGATCACTTGCGTCTGCGTACAGCGAGGCTCCGACAGTAATCGGCTCCAAGCGGAGACCATAAGCCCAACTAATCATCTAAACTACCACTGTCACTACAATATTCACGTTCGTTTGTGTTAAACTGTCAGCGTCACTAAAATAATGATTACCTCTATCTTTGCAAAATAAACGAAATTCATAATAATATAACAGAATTATATTTAAATGAAAATCAACATTAAAGCACATACAGTTTTTCCTTTTGTTTAAAATGGACATTGAAAATAAATTGTCAATTAGTTGTTATACGAATGTATTTCTATTTTTTCTGATTTTCGGAACCGGCAAAGACTTAGGTGAACCAACAGAAAGAGCTGATCCACCATTAGTTTCCTTGTTTAAATGTAGCCTAGTTTTTCTATTATATAAGGTGGAAACTTAACTTAAACTAAAATTAGTTTTAAGACATAATCACCTTTTCTATTTTTCGCACATAATGGGTTGTTTTTACTGTGGTTTTGTATCTAATTATGTTTCAGGATTCATGGTGTATAATGCACATTAAAAGATGAACCTCAAGTTACCAAAAATTGTTTCACATATTGAGATAAATGTATTCTTTACATACAAACATTCAGTAAGTCAATCATCATGATATTTGTGAACCGAGATAAGCTCAAGAGTGTGGATACTAATAAAAAAAAGTCTTACACAACATATGATCTAGAGCAAACATATCAAGTCAATGATCCACAAACTAATTCAACCAAAGTTTATATTAACCCAAATTTTAAAAATGTGGCAAATTCAAAAAAAGACTCATTTGAAGAACAATATCGTTGCAAATAGGAGGAAGTGGATCCTTTTCACACCAAACCACATCAAAAACTATATCAGAGAAGTTAAGAGAAACTAAATCAGAGCTACAAAGGGTTAAAAAACAAGATAGTACAAACCTAAAAAACTCAATTTTACAAAAAACAACTACGCCCTTTAGAAATAAAATAAAATATTTTTAAATCCACAGTTTCAAGGAATAAATGACAAAGCACAAAATCTAGCAGTTAAAAAAGTAGAAACAGTTAAGCCATATAATGTATTACATAACCAAAAAACAAAGTTATTGAATTCTGTAACTTCAGACAAAAATGTTAACTGCCCAAAGGATGATTTATCAAAGAAGGTCAAGGCTGTACAACAAGATACAATTGAAGAAAACAAAGAACCATTCTTGGTAGTAATAAAAAGAAACAACATTGTAGAGTATACATCAATCCCCAGTTCAGTTCTCGACATCTTAACAGGAGTAATTTAATTTTGATCCCTACTGAAACAAGTTTAGGGAAGCAACAATCAAACTCAATTCCCAAGAACCAAGTGGTAACAAAATTATCATAAATCCTGAAATCTGCAGAAAGGAGCCAGTTGGTCATTCTTCTCTTAAGACAGAAACAACTCCATCAGTTTGCGTGGATTCAAAAACCATAAGAAAGAGAAAGTCAAGTGCAAGTTTTCTGGAATCAGGTAACAGATCAGATTCAAAGAAGTTGCTATTTGTATCCAAGACTAAACTAGTTCGCAATTCTGCCAAATATTCAATAAACTCTGGCAAGAACGTAATAAATCACACAAGGTAGAACACAATGGATCAGCGAAATCTCCACTAAAAGTCCTAACAGTTTTATGTTGTTTCTAGACATAAAATTACAAAACAAAGAAAAGAAGTGTTTCAAGTAGTTCCAGCTCAATGAAACCAAGTTGTTCTGCAAAGCCTTCTTTGATTAAAATCAGATCTAAGAATGGCAAGTCTCTGAAAATAGTACAGAGCAATCAGAAATCTATTTCACCCTTAAGTGGATCAGGAATCCAAAGAAGATTATTGAAAGTCAGAGATATAGATCATCAAAAAAACAGAAAACTGATAGGTCCTCCTAGAAAAAATCAGTTTTCAAAAGTGAATGTTACATCAAATAGGAGTATGTTAATATCTAAAAGTAGATATGTTTACAAGAAAAAAAACCTTGCAGTTAAAAAATCTATGTCAAGTATTATTTTGAAAAATAAAAGCGTTAATACTTCCACACATGACGCTTCCATACTTGGAAGTGTTACAGACAAAGTAAATGTCATAAAAACTAAATACCGGTTGATAAGAAAGAATTGCTTGACTAAAGTGACCAAGAGATCTTCAAGAAATCTCATGTGTGATAAGTTTGCTCAAGGATCAAAGAGATGGCAGAATCATAAACTTACTTCCTCCAAAACAACTTTCAAAAGGTTTGTTCTAATAAACTAATACAGTAATGTAGTCTTTTATATTAGTGAGTTAATCTGTTTATTTTTAACAATCAAATATATTAGCGATAATTTCATAACACTTGACTATCATGCAAGTTTCTATTAAGTTATTAAGTATAAATAATGTAAAGTAGGTGGTACCATGTAAACGCGTCAAAAAATAAAACTCAAATCCATTGACCAAAATAATGATAAATTATTCCATTGAACAAAGTAGAAACGCAATATTTGTGCCATAACTTTCTTTTAATTTGAATGACTTGTAAAAACAGTTATTGTCTTATCATCATAAATGGTTTTTAGTAAAACAATCATAATTCTGTTTTTCAGACATCCAAAACACCTCAGTATAGTTAACATCGGGAGTGTTTTATCAATGCTCGTAACTCCCTAACTAAAACAAAGCAAAGGCCAGAAATGGTAAGTTTGTGAATCATAAATTGATGCTGTTAACAGCAAAATAGATCAAATGTCACAAAGGCATTCAATTTGATATTTTGACACTAGAAAAAGTTGTTTTAGTAAAAAGTGTTAAAATTGCCTAAAATGAAACATGTCATCTTTATTTTGAAAAAATAACTTAAAGCTTGATTTTTCTGTTATATTTGTATTAATCTAAGTTACACAGTATGTCTGAAAAGTAACAGAAATTTTTATATACTCACAAAAATAATAATTTTTATATAATAAAATAGCATATAGTTTAACAGCTGTGTATTTCTTCTAACAAATAAGACTAAAGTTGTTAAAATCAACTGACAAATGATATAGATAATTTATTCAAAGTCATTGCAGTCCAATCCCGTGCGGTTTTTGTTCACTCGTCCCAAAAACAAAATGGAGGAAAGAGCTTTTTTTCAAACTTGGCAGGGCTGATTGTTCACAAAAATATTTTTTTTGGTAAAAAAGGCCTATGGTGTAGATTTTTTATGGAACATGTACAAAACAATGACAATTTTTTTAAAAGTTCCCTTACCTTTCAGACATACTTTTATGTAATGAATTTATTAATAATTATCCAGCTTACTCTTAAGCCTCATATACACATTTTGAATGTTTTGTTTTAGTTTTACTGAAGGAAAAGTCCACCATTTTACAAATAAGTGGAAAAGATTCAAGCTTGAAAACAATGGTCACACATTAAAGTGCCTAGACAAGAAGCCTGGAAGAAAAAGGATAGATATAGGTGGCATAACCTTTATAAGTTCTTCTTCAGGAAAATCCTCACTGAACCAACTACCATAATGCCAGATCAATAATTCTGTAAGAATACTTTAAATCATTGGTTGAAGTTGCAGGAAGAGGTGACGAGTATTTGCTAATGGGAAACTTATATTGTGGTAGTAGTTTTTGAATATTGCAGCAATAATTGCAATCAGTTGACTTTCATCAGGGTTTGAGAATGTTATGTTCCTACTATCCTACAAATTTCTCAAAACTTTAGGTCTAGTTCAGGTGTAACCATGCTGCAGCACAGTATTCTAAATCTAGTTAAGTGTGGTGAACCATGGCTAGGAAACCATTGCTCGGATCGAATGGTAGGCCGCCAATCTCAGCTGTGAGAGGAAGTTTTGAAGCAACTAAGAAAACAATGTTATGGATAAGGATGGTAGTATCATGGATAATATGGTAGTACTTTCTTATAAAACTACTGATGTACACAAGAGTTGGCTCGATGGGTCACCTCACAATTTAGAATGTGATAGTATTCAAAACATTGGTTGGTATTTGGCAGTGTTTTTTTTAATACTCTAGTAACTTTATTTTTATATTCATCAAGCACATAATGGGTTGTTTTTACTGTGGTTTTGTATCTAATTATGTTTCAGGATTCATGGTGTATAATGCACATTAAAAGATGAACCTCAAGTTACCAAAAATTGTTTCACATATTGAGATAAATGTATTCTTTACATACAAACATTCAGTAAGTCAATCATCATGATATTTGTGAACCGAGATAAGCTCAAGAGTGTGGATACTAATAAAAAAAAGTCTTACACAACATATGATCTAGAGCAAACATATCAAGTCAATGATCCACAAACTAATTCAACCAAAGTTTATATTAACCCAAATTTTAAAAATGTGGCAAATTCAAAAAAAGACTCATTTGAAGAACAATATCGTTGCCAAATAGGAGGAAGTGGATCCTTTTCACACCAAACCACATCAAAAACTATATCAGAGAAGTTAAGAGAAACTAAATCAGAGCTACAAAGGGTTAAAAAACAAGATAGTACAAACCTAAAAACTCAATTTTACAAAAAACAACTACGTCTCTTTCGAGAAATAAAAATAAAATATTTTTAAATCCACAGTTTCAAGGAATAAATGACAAAGCACAAAATCTAGCAGTTAAAAAAGTAGAAACAGTTAAGCCATATAATGTATTACATAACCAAAAAACAAAGTTATTGAATTCTGTAACTTCTTCAGACAAAAATGTTAACTGCCCAAAGGATGATTTATCAAAGAAGGTCAAGGCTGTACAACAAGATACAATTGAAGAAAACAAAAGAACCATTCTTGGTAGTAATAAAAAGAAACAACATTGTAGAGTATACATCAATCCCCAGTTCAGTTCTCGACATCTTAACAGGAGTAATTTAATTTTGATCCCTACTGAAACAAGTTTAGGGGAAGCAACAATCAAACTCAATTCCCAAGAACCAAGTGGTAACAAAATTATCATAAATCCTGAAATCTGCAGAAAGGAGCCAGTTGGTCATTCTTCTCTTAAGACAGAAACAACTCCATCAGTTTGCGTGGATTCAAAAACCATAAGAAAGAGAAAGTCAAGTGCAAGTTTTCTGGAATCAGGTAACAGATCAGATTCAAAGAAGTTGCTATTTGTATCCAAGACTAAACTAGTTCGCAATTCTGCCAAATATTCAATAAACTCTGGCAAGAACGTAATAAATCACACAAAGGTAGAACACAATGGATCAGCGAAATCTCCACTAAAAAGTCCTAACAGTTTTTATGTTGTTTCTAGACATAAAATTACAAAACAAAGAAAAAGAAGTGTTTCAAGTAGTTCCAGCTCAATGAAACCAAGTTGTTCTGCAAAGCCTTCTTTGATTAAAATCAGATCTAAGAATGGCAAGTCTCTGAAAATAGTACAGAGCAATCAGAAATCTATTTCACCCTTAAGTGGATCAGGAATCCAAAGAAGATTATTGAAAGTCAGAGATATAGATCATCAAAAAAACAGAAAACTGATAGGTCCTCCTAGAAAAATCAGTTTTCAAAAGTGAATGTTACATCAAATAGGAGTATGTTAATATCTAAAAGTAGATATGTTTACAAGAAAAAACCTTGCAGTTAAAAAATCTATGTCAAGTATTATTTTGAAAAATAAAAGCGTTAATACTTCCACACATGACGCTTCCATACTTGGAAGTGGAAGTGTTACAGACAAAGTAAATGTCATAAAAACTAAATACCGGTTGATAAGAAAGAATTGCTTGACTAAAGTGACCAAGAGATCTTCAAGAAATCTCATGTGTGATAAGTTTGCTCAAGGATCAAAGAGATGGCAGAATCATAAACTTACTTCCTCCAAAACAACTTTCAAAAGGTTTGTTCTAATAAACTAATACATTAATGTAGTCTTTTATATTAGTGAGTTAATCTGTTTATTTTTAACAATCAAATATATTAGCGATAATTTCATAACACTTGACTATCATGCAAGTTTCTATTAAGTTATTAAGTATAAATAATGTAAAGTAGGTGGTACACCATGTAAACGTACTCAAAAATAAAAACTCAAATCCATTGACCAAAATAATGATAAATTATTCCATTGAACAAAGTAGAAACGCAATATTTGTGCCATAACTTTCTTTTAATTTGAATGACTTGTAAAAAACAGTTATTGTCTTATCATCATAAATGGTTTTTAGTAAAACAATCATAATTCTGTTTTTCAGACATCCAAAACACCTCAGTATAGTTAACATCGGGGGAGTGTTTTATCAATGCTCTCGTAACTCCCTAACTAAAAACAAAGCCAGCGTCAGAAATGGTAAGTTTGTGAATCATAAATTGATGCTGTTAACAGCAAAATAGATCAAATGTCACAAAGGCATTCAATTTGATATTTTGACACTAGAAAAAGTTGTTTTAGTAAAAAGTGTTAAAATTGCCTAAAATGAAACATGTCATCTTTATTTTGAAAAATAACTTAAAGCTTGATTTTTCTGTTATATTTGTATTAATCTAAGTTACACAGTATGTCTGAAAAGTAACAGAAATTTTATATACTCACAAAATAATAATTTTTATATAATAAAATAGCATATAGTTTAACAGCTGTGTATTTCTTCTAACAAATAAGACTAAAGTTGTTAAAATCAACTGACAAATGATATAGATAATTTATTCAAAGTCATTGCAGTCCATCTGTGCGGTTTTTGTTCACTGTCCCAAAAACAAAATGGAGGAAAGAGCTTTTTCAAACTTGGCAGGGCTGATTGTTCACAAAAATATTTTTGTAAAAAAGGCCTATGGTGTAGATTTTTATGGAACATGTACAAAACAATGACAATTTTTTCAAAAGTTCCCTTACCTTTCAGACATACTTTTTATGTACGTAATTTATTAATAATTATCCAGCTTACTCTTAAGCCTCGTATATTGCCACACATTTTGAATGTTTTGTTTTAGTTTTACTGAAGGAAAAGTCCACCATTTTACAAATAAGTGGAAAAAGATTCAAGCTTGAAAACAATGGTCACACATTAAAGTGCCTAGACAAGAAGCCTGGAAGAAAAAGGATAGATATAGGTGGCATAACCTTTATAAGTTCTTCTTCAGGAAAATCCCTCACTCGAACCAACTACCATACGGCCAGATCAATAATTCTGTAAGAATACTTTAAATCATTGGTTGAAGTTGCAGGAAGAGGTGACGAGTATTTGCTAATGGGAAACTTATATTGTGGTAGTAGTTTTTTGAATATTGCAGCAATAATTGCAATCAGTTGACTTTCATCAGGGTTTGAGAATGTTATGTTCCTACTATCCTACAAATTTCTCAAAACTTTAGGTCTAGTTCAGGTCTAGGGTAACCATGCTGCGCAGCACAGTATTCTAAATCTAGTTAAGTGTGGTGAACCATGGCTAGGAAACCATTGCTCGGATCGAATGGTAGGCCGCCAATCTCAGCTGTGAGAGGAAGTTTTGAAGCAACTAAGAAAACAATGTTATGGATAAGGATGGTAGTATCATGGATAATATGGTAGTACTTTCTTATAAAAACTACTGATGTACACAAGAGTTGGCTCGATGGGTCACCTCACAATTTAGAATGTGATAGCCGAGTATTCAAAACATTGGTTGGTATTTGGCAGTGTTTTTTTTTAATACTCTAGTAACTTTATTTTTATATTCATCAAGAACAGAATTGGCGTCATAATATTACATTTTGTTTATTAAAATTAGTTTTGTATAAATACAGTCCAAAACAGTTGGTGCTGGAAGTTTATTGTTTGGCTGCAGCAATGGTCTTGAATTCTTCAAGGCTTTATATCGACTCACCTATAAGCCACTTCAAAATAGTCTTTTTTAGAGTCTGAAGGGGGCTGGCTTTGATGTCATCTGGAAGCATGTTGTAAAGCTTGGCACCGGCATAGGATGGCTTCTTGGCAAAAAGGGCTGAGTGATGTGCTGGGAGACTAAAGTCATTCGCTCTTCTTGTGTTATAGTTATGGAGATCCCCATTTTTTATCAGATGTTAAGTAATAAAACAAAAATAGTAATGTTGCATTAATATGCTACTTTTCTATAGTTTACAAAGAAGCATAACTATCTTTTCCAGTAGCATGAAATCAGAATGCACCGCACTGTCCAGACAGCACAGCAAAATGTGAAAATGTTTGTTCCCATGTATTTTAAGTGAGCTGCTCAAACTAGTTCACCACCAGCACTTCTAAGCAGCTTCAACATACTGGACGAGAGTTCGGGATCTGCTGAGCTGTACTGGACAAGTGTGCAAATACTTCTAATATGATTGAGGAATGAGCAGTAGGCTTTCAATTTATCTAACTTTAAATGAAGTAGTAGGATAGTGAAAAATTAATGCTTTCCAAGCAAACTACAAATTATCTAATCATAGTTAGGGAGATCACTAATTATTTAAAACATAATTAATTAATTTGGTAAGTCTAGTAATAAGTCTTTACACAAAGGCCTATGGTAATCAATAGTCAATATGTTATTTTGTATGAACCTGAATATTGACATTGACCGGCCTAGTCTACCAATGTTTAATCTGTTAATTAAGGACAACTTGTTCTTAATATTTGTGTTTTGTAATTATTTTCCAGCCTTGATATACTTATACACATTAATAACTAATTGTTTTAAATTTTATTTGTAATGAATTGGTTTTACTTGACATAGTATAATCCTTAAATTGTTATAATTGTTAGGTGAAATCAATTGTAAAACTGGTTTTGTGTGTTAATTTATATGCAGTTTGCAGGTCTGCTGACACCCAGTCTGGCATCGTTGTGCACACAGCTTAGGTCTATGTTTTACAAAATTGAATTTTATTAATATGGTTCATATTCTTATTTCTTAGGGTGCTTCATTAGGATGTCTCTACAGAATGCAGTGGTAATAGTGTATCTGACATTAAAACCTTGCCGTGTTCGCAAGTAATGCATTCTTGAATGGAAGATATTTATTATTTTGTTTAAATTGTCAAGTTAGCAAAATAGAACCTTATGTGTAAAAAAAAAACTATCGGTTTTCATTTTCACATGACTGTGTTCAGGTTTGTGCGAGGTGTCTGTAGTGACAGCAAGTGTCTCCTGTCTCACCAGATCAGCCACCACAATATGCCCACATGTCAACACTTCCTGGCTGGCCAGTGTGGCAGAGACAACTGCCCCTATCCACACGTCAAGGTTAGCGATGATGTGCCCATCTGTGTCGATTTCCTCAAAGTCTTCTGTTTGTTTGGGGCTCAGGTAAGTGACAGCATCTGTAATTTCTTCCTTATTTCGTATTTTTTTATAATTCTTAACTATTAAAAATCAGGCAAAAACCTGTCATTATTCTATGTGTAACAACAGGGTAGCCACACACCGGGAACGATGCATGAATTATTTGTACTTGAAGTTACAGTTTTTTAATCTACCGCGTAAGATTGTCTCAGTTACTTCAGCCAGAAAAAAATCATGCGACCTATAGTGGAAGATGCGTTACAGCTGCTACACAACAATTGTTTTGCGGAAATTAAAGTACAGTAGATCGACTATCCCGCCTTTGTGGCGGAAAGGTAGGCCGGATAATCAAGCCGGATAGGCCGAGTTCATTAAACTTGGACACCGCACTATTCTTGGCTAGGTTGTCAGGTAGCGCTTTAGTGTGGAAAAAACGCAGCGCCCAGCAGTGCCATGCATTGCAAACTTAGCAGTTTCACAACTGGCCCCAAAACCATGAAACGCCCATTTTAACGCTTTGTGCCATGAAATTTTAAATTTTTTACAAAATGGTAGGTCGGATAGCACGGAAGCCTGACACGCGTTTTGATAGTCGGATTTTACTGTAGCTTGAAAGTCCCCAGTTTAATAAAACGAAGTTATAAAACTTCTTCTTTTAAAAAGAGAAAATATATGTGAAAACAGATTCTCATCAAGAATACTGTCGAGCTGAAAGCTGAATGCTCTTAATATGAATATAGTAGAATGTGTCTACTAATGGTGTGGATTTTAGAATTTTTTAACGGATCTTAATGTAAAACAGCTTTCCAATATTAAAACAACTGCTCATAGACAGCCCATCAAAATATTGTGTACAATAAACATAAAGATTGGTTATACAGTAAAAGTATAGTAATCCAACCTCCAATCAATATTCAGGCAACAAGATGTAGTTCTGAGTATTAATAACCTTGTCAGGCTTTTGTAATAATTTTTACACAATAGTTTAACGTTTTAAGTTATTTATTAAGTTTAAATGCACAGTAAGATGACCACCCAGGAATTGTTCTCTCCATATCATGAGGCAAACGGCTACCATTATGTCTGTTTCTATGTGCTTTTCACAATGCAACTGTGCTGGTTTTCACTAAGCTCAGTATTCCTGAATCAGATAATACACCACGGCAAAAGTTGTGAAATATACCAGATTAACGAGTATATACATTAAATTGATATTGTACTAGCTGAGAATACCCGCGCTTAGCCTCGAGGTTAACATAACTGTGTGTATATTTTTAAAAAATTGCAAATTTAATAAAAAAAATTGTTTCCCATATATATCTTTAGAAACGACAAGTTTGTCTGTTTGTTCACCATCTTCTTCTTTCCTCTAGAACAGCCTCATTCTGTATGTCATCGGTTTTAACACTTTTCAGTTTTTATGACCTTCAACTCGCTCTATTTCTATAAAATTAAAAATGATCGCAGTGATAAAATCACAAAGGTTTTTTTGAATTTAGCCTTGGACCACTGAATCACTATACAAGGACCCACATTTGTATCAAATTAGTTGTTTTGTCAAAATACTAAGACTACTGATGATTAGTAATCCTCAATTTGCTAACCAAATCGATCCGTCAATGCTGACTGTATTCATTTACTGTAGTCATTTGCATTTATTGCAAAATGTTCTGCTTCCTAAACTGCCACACCACAAATTTTGTTTCCTCTCAGTGCTATTTGCTTTTTCCCCAACCGATATTTGCCTCTTCAAAGTCGCCGCCAAGTTGCTAAATATATTCTTAAAATGCTAAACCCAGTAGAGAAATTGAATATTCCTTTAAAATAATATTCAATGTTCAACCTTATGTTAAGATTTTAATATTTGCAGAAATACAAATAAACCGTATACGTTAAGATTATTCATAGAAGGGAGAGAGAGAGATGAACCATTTACTGATTGTTCAAAAGTTAATGCTCTACTATAATTGGTTTCAGTGTGCAAAGAGACATTTTGAGATTTGCCCAGCGTTTGAAAAAGGTTCTTGCTCCCGAGGTAAGTATTGTCCATATCCTCATCCCAAGTCGAAAACTGTAAAACCGGTGAAACGAAATCTGTTGAAGAGAAAACCTCCAAGTAAATCTGCAGAGGTGGTGAGTAACACTAATTTAAGATATTTCGAAGATAAGTCCATGAAAAAGGAAGACAACAAGTTAGAAGACAAATCAAATGAGAAAAAAGAAGCAAATACTTCAAACGGTGAAGAAATTATCCATCCAAAACGTCCAAGACTTGGCAGGCTTCCATCCTTTATACCACTAAGTTTTGATAAAAGTTTCAGTGAATATTCTCATGAATGAGGACTTTGTTTTTGAATTTGAGCTGTTTTCTACTCTACCAAAGATTGTGATATTTCTACGAGGTATTTTATAATGTATTTGTTTGTTTGTGTTAAAGAATAAATCAAAACTCTGTTTTTTTACAAATATTTATATATCTTTTGTATCAATAGAATATCAGGATCTCAATGTATCACAAACCTTAAAAGTAATTTGGGCTTTATTAAATATATTATAAATCAAATCAAGAACATTAACAGTACTGTAAATGAGTTTTTTGGGGGGTAAATAATAATTTGGGGGATTAATAATATTGTCAATGTAGCTGGGTTATATTTTGGTTGAATCTAGAACAAATGAGCTGATTCCAAGCCGTTCAATGACTTTTGGATTTGCTTATCTTTAAGACACATTTTATTTGTAATGGATTATAAAAAAATCATTAATTTAACTACATAAAAAAATTGATAGTTTTCAAATATTAATTAATGTTTAATAAAACTTCATTTGATTTAAAAAACCTTTTAATTTAAAAAAATGAATAATTTGATCAAGAATTTAACAAAGAAAATTGATAGTTTGTTGTACCAAGTTAGAACAGATAACCGCAGATCTGTTCGCTGTGCATAACTGTGCAAGAGTTATGCCTTTTCATCATTCTCTTAATTATGAGTTTGCAACTATGCAAATTTGTTGTAATTTTGTCATTATTATTACGTTTTAAAATGTATTACTTGCAGATATTTTCTGATAGCATGTCAATTAAACAATTGATGCTTTGCTGTAGGTTTAAGCTATAGCTTCATGTCATTTTCAAGCTGATTCATTGCTATGCAGTGAACTCAAGCCCTGCAACCTTACATCGAGTACCTGGTGTGATCTCACTTTATATTCAAACCAATGATAATAATTTTTTCTTGCAGAACATTAAACCATGTATTGTAAATAAACAAGAAATAATTGATATATATTTACAAACTGTGAGAAATGTTCAAACTCCAATAATCAACTGAATTTATTTGAAAGGGTGTCCACTGAACCCTGAAAACACATTCACAATTTTCAAGAATTTCTAAGTAAAAAATAATTTTCAAGGTTGAAAACATTAATTTTGGTCAGGAAACAAATAAAAATAAATAAATAATCCAATAGAATATTTTATATTTTGTTGTGGCCTTTCAGAAACAAAAATTTTTATCCTCAGTTGGTGTTTGGTCTGAAGATAGAAACGGTATTTCTGCAAAGCCTAACCGAACTATAGAATTTTTTACTGGATTATTACATGTACTTCTTTATTATTAATATTGGTATTTTTGAATAGTCAAATTTACTCTAGTTACTTAGTTTATTTATTTATTTCTAACGGCCACAACCAATTTTACAAGTTGAATAACATGGTTGAGAACAACAGTCAGTGTACAAATTGTATAAGATTAAGATATGGTTAAACATAGACGATAATATTAAATGTGACAAAATGTGGTTTGAATGTACAATGAAATGACGACTATTCAAGTAATCAATGGTAATGATTACCATGATAAATTGACAATGAAATAAATTGGTTTAAGAGGCTCGCAAAATAAATTGATTGATAGTTACTTTAGGGGCATGTTCTATGCACGGTTTCACTCCCGTGATTTCTCCAAATGCTGTTTTATTCGCGTGAAATATTTCTAGCGCATATTTAGCTTTGTCAAATGTTACAAACATTGTTAGCCCATCGATTATTTGGGAGTACAATTTAAATCTTACAAAACGTTCCAACTGCTGTTTTAATCCGGGGACATGATATAAAAGTTGTGTTGAGTTTATCAATACTTTCCTACTTGTTAGTCGATGTGACTGGAGTCTGAAAGGCATTTTTTTTATTCCACCTGTGGGACTGAGCAGAAGTTCACGGTTTATTCCCAGTTGACTAAATTCACGGTTTTCACAGTCTAGTGGACACCCTGTTTTGGTTAAACTAGTTGTAAAAACTAACTGTAAATGGATTGTAAATACACATTTTATATGTGTATGGTAAAAATAATTTAAAAAATAATATATCCAGCTCTACATTTTACAAAGCTGATAAAAAGTATACAACCATAGGCCACTTATTTTCTGTGATAAAATTCTACTTGGGTAAAATATATTTATTACTGGTATTTAATGTCAAATTGTACATTTAACTAAAATATATATATTTTTCAAAAATTATGAGTTTTTAATTTTGACCTTTTTGTATGTTGAATAATTAGTGTTGGGCAATCCACTTTAGCATGCTACTTCTTTTGTTTAGGTTAGGTTATGACTGTTAGGTTTTAGGATTTATCAGCAGAATGTTGCATAATGTAACTCATAATTATCCAGCAAGAATCACGTTTACAACTTGTGCTAATTTTTGTGATGAAATAGTCACTCAAGGGAACCTAACACCCTTGGTGGGAAGACAATCATGGTGCGGCCTTAGCTAGCGCAAAGGTCGGCAAGTTTGAGCTTACCACCACCGTCTAAATCTTGTTTTAAAGTAAAGGTAAAGTTTGTCTTGTTTAACGAGGTGAAGTTACAAATACAAAGTCCTCTGTAACACTCAACCTTGACTTTTCTTAGCGTTTTCGGAAAGTCACTTAACGAATTGTAGAAGTGACTGGGGATTAAACCTGCGCCTCCGCAGTGATGAATGAGCTCCAGAGTTGCAGGCGATACAAAACCCTACAGGTCGGCTAAAAGTCCCCCCCTTAAACTTTTGAGCGGATAAAACACGATTTGGCACATGCTTTTAAAAAGTTCTAAAGAAAAAGAAAATAAAATGGGAAAATAACTAGTAAACACATTATTTTCCAAAAATGACCCACATAATTATTTCTGTAAGTTTGTATACACTCTGTGTATCCCCTATATCGTCTTTTACTGATGAATTATTTGCTTCTTTTAAAGAGCTACATGAGTGTAGCACTTGTTTGGTGTCCTCTCCAGTCTAGAAATAATATTATTAGTATTACACACAACTACTACCTAGTAAGTGTGAAATGTTGGTTTTGCTGTCCTTTTCGTGTTGTACCCTCAAAGATAAGTATTCAAAAGTCTTTCCATCCAATAGACCATTCACTATACAGTATATACTGACATTCATTACACCACTAAATAAAATCACTTTTTTTTTAATAATTCACGATTTTTACTTAATTACTTAAAACAAAGCATAAAAAGTAAAAAACATATTTTGTGGTTGATACTTACGGATCTGATGTCATCCTGAGACAGGCAACTGACTCCTCCTTCTCTGCAGATTGCAATGTCCATCAATTGGAGCAGCTTGGCGTGTTGTCTCAATCTTTTCCTTCTCCACCAAAACCGTGTTGGAAGACTGTGTATCTTCAACAGTTCTTTCTTAAAACAAAATTTACTGTGTAATGTCGTTTTAGCTACCTCATCTCTTTGGTGCTATTTATGGCTTGAATGCCAATGTTTTTTGGACAACTTAGAACTGTGTTTTTATTGTTAAACTTAACTGCATGAATATTTAAACATTTTTATAATACATCTATGAAACATATGCGACATACACTTTTCCAATAGGTGGAACCGTTTTGCATCCCTCTGCACTTGTCATAAGACACCTCATAGAGGAAAAATTGAAATTGGATAACTTCAACCCTAGAGTCCATGCGATTATTTTATAACCTTGTAAATTCTATGTGTTTGGCCCAATTAGCTCTTGCCAAGGAAAGATACGGAAATTTAGATGAGGAGGTAAAAAATGCTATAAGAAAATGGTTGACTGAAATTGGAATATTTTTTTAACAATGGGATTGGAAAACTTGTAATAAATAACTAATGTCTAAATAGTTTTAGCGTTTATTTCAAAAATAGATTAAACTTATTTGATGTAGTTTCATAGTGAAAGGAAACAATACAGGTTTGAAGTGTTTTGTTCTTTTACACTACTTCATAGATCTACAAATTACTTTTTGACAAATTTGATGAATTTATTCAACACAAATGTGAGTTTTATTTTATATATCATGTTTTGGTTGCTAGACTTACAACATGCCTTGAGTACAGTGAGTTGAGATGGTAAGGCCTATCAGCGAAGAGAGGCAGACATTCAATGATATCATCAGGTGTCGGATGCAAGCCACTACCCAGCAGTCGTATGACATGTTCCCAGCGACTACGCAGATGGCAGTCCTCTATACCTGAGTTGAAATAGAAAAAAGAGGAAAAAATTATCAGCCATCATAACTAGAAATATTCACCTTGAAACGTTAAGAGTACGTATTAGTGATCGTGAATTTCGTCCCATTAGAGCAATGTATTTTCATGCATTTTCTTGAGACACTTCAAGCCTACTGCTTTCATCAGATTTTTATGAAATAAGCTTTGTTTTAAAGTGCATGTTGTTTGTTTTAGTGACTCAACTGAGTTGAATTTCCATTTTCTCATTTATCAAACAGTGACATAAATCCAAAAATTGACAAAACGTATTTGAATGTATTGTTTTTATTATTAAACTAAAAAATGTTCAAAAGTAGTTAGCAAAGACAATGCAGTACATTATCATCTTTAAAATAAAACTGATTTCAAAAAGATCTGATGCAAATTGTGGGATGAAGTTCTCAAGAAAATGCACAGTTCTCATGGGACAAAACAAATGGCCGACAGGTACAAAAAAGAGTGAGCAGAAGTAGTCCTAGCCTTGAGTTTGGCCCATAAGAACAATATAAAACATGCCTTTCCTTATGACAAGTCAATCTTACAATTTTCATCAGACTTTTATAAACTGCCTTGATCCGATAAACAGTCAGATAAAATCTTCTCTTGGTGAAAACAACTTTTAACTTGGATAAAGACAAAGAGACAGTAACAGAAAATGTTAAACATTTCCTAGGATATTACAGTAGTTTTGAGTTTGAATAAGAGTTGTATTTCTGTCCCTGAACAGAGTCTTCGTATAAGAATAGGTAAACAGCTAGTTGAACATAAAACAATTTAAGAATTTATACATTTAAATAAAACAATAAACTAGAATTGAAGCGACTCTTCATGAATAAAAATCCTGTTAAAACATTTATTGTAGAAGAGCTACATTATTCACTATATCACTATTTAAGATGCCGACCACTCTCATGAGGGTATTTTTAGGCAAATATGTGGTGAAGGATGAGTGTGATGAGTGGTAGTTATTTCTTACACCCAAAACCTAAGACACAATTTGTTTATGCTATAAGGATACGTAGTGAAGTTTTGTACTATTATTTTCTTTTGTTTTAATACAGGGTAGCTATTTTATCACTGGCTGTAGTTATTTCCATGTTAAATTCTGTCATGTAGGGGGTAGATGTAGAAACTTCAAATTTAATACATCAATTTAATAAAGTTAGCACCCTTACAAAATCAATTTTGAGTTTTTAATTTTTGAGTCATGATATGAAGTGAACACCTTAGAGGCAAACCTCGATCAAAATTGAGAACAAGTACTTGTTTAATATTTTAGGTTGTACTTAGCCACAGTGGGACCTCATCAGCAAGTAAAGCCCCGTCGTACCTATTAATACTGTGCAAAATAATAATATCTTAAAATTGCTGAAGTCAAATTTTAATGTCCAATAATGACAACTTTTAAACATCAGAGGTCGAGTTTAGCTCTAAAACACAGAACTCACACTCAAGTAATCTCAAACGCAATCTCTTAAAGTACAATAACAACAAACAAACTCAGGTACAGCCAAAACCGAGTCAAGGCAAATGGGCTGTACTTGTAGGCTGGTTGCCATGGTAACGGTGGTGTCTTACCGTACTGGAGACACGAGTGGAGTGGAGGCAAAGACAGCCAAGATGTATTATCCACACATGTGGGCTGTAGCTCACGAACCGAGCAGAGTGAAGCCGATATGGTCTCGGAGCCGAACTCGCCAGAACGTCTACGAGGACTGCCGAGAGAAAAACCAGAGTGCGCATAGATCGCGGTGACGATAGATTTACATTTTATTCTGCTCTTGTTAATTGTTTTAATTGGTCATCTTTAGAGTTTATTGGATCAGTAGGTTGTTTATAGCTGTTGTTTCATTAGTTAGTAATGTGATGTAATTCATAGTGTGGGATATGGATACCTGTCACTTTGCCCAATGCCGGCGCACCAGCACTCTACAATTATTTTTATTAGTTATGTTTGCATAGAATCAATATTTTAGCTTTTAAAAAATCTTAAAATGACAAATGTATTTTTTGGGATTAATTAGTTGTAAAACGTAACATTGAATAAAATCTGACTTGATACAAACACTAAAAGCAAGAAATTTGAAAGAAACATGAAAATTAGGGTTAAATGCCTTTAAAACTCACTAGTTTAAACTTTAATTTTGGAACCCCCGGATCCCCCCTTTAATGTTGGGGGTATTCCATACTCGTCACTGGGCTGTACCAATGCTTATGCCCTGGAGCTGCACGGCTCAAATAAAACCTAAAATGATCTAACCTAACTGTACATAGCCATAAGACTACTCCTGTACAAAACTTGAAATTTCTACATCAATCCCTTATATGTCATTAAGAACGAACAAAATATGGAAATTCTTACATCTACAGATAAAATAGCCACCCTGTACAGTGATAGATAATGCAACTGAATGTATTATTACTGTCAACAAGGGCTTGTAGACTGCGGAACACCGGCTTGTAGTGCTGCAGACGTTTGCGGTGGTCCAACTGCGCAAACTCATGCTTCTGCTGGAGCGACCAGAAGTGAGAAGTCAACAGGTGACGAGGCATCCAGTAACTGGAACAAGATGCTCAGTTTCATAAGAATTAGGCCTCAATAAGTTAAAGAATGTTAAATCATCAAACAAATAACCAGGCCAACAAGCAGCTAAGTGCTAAACCCTGCTGGCATGAGTGAATCGAATTTCCTTTGCAATTTATTACTCTAATTCGGTCCATTCACAGCCTTGCTTCCTTTTGGTGCAACTTTGAAATGGGTTTTCATCATTTTTGGTTTATCATGGATACTATCAAAATACATAATATTTACTTCAAGTTTCATCAAAATCAAATGAAATTTACTGTTTTTAAAGCATTAAACTCCTAAGGTGACTTTCAATGGTCCAATTACATGGCTAATGAACTTGATCGATATATTTACAAAAGGAACATTTGTCATCAAATTTCATGACAATCGGACAAGAAATGTGACCTGTAGGGAGTAAACATATGTACATAAAGTGTTGAAAATGCTCAAAACGTGGTCTGGGGGTAGGGTCGGTGCTCATTTCAAGGACCCGGGCCTGGGTCTTAACATGCTGACGGCACGAATATCTTATTTTCCCAAAGGAAATTCAATAATAATTGTTGGCGCTCTTTCCGAGCTAATCATGCAGCTGGATAAATTAACAACAGTTGGTCATAATAAGAGGCCTTTTGTGGCAATTGTTATGTTTAGGGAGTGATAAACAAATAAAATATTCAATATGACAGATTTTATTATAATCTAATGTGAATGATGATATCTAAGGATACCATTTGAAGATAGGATGAAATGTTTACATTTTTTTTTCAAATACAAAAAATAATTGTGTAGACATATAGTTGACTTTAAATAAAGTGTGATAAGCCACTGGTAACAAAATCTTACAGCCAAATGTGTAGTTTTAATCTGTATTACATTTATTTAAGACTAATGAACAATTGCTATAATTACTACACTAAAACAAATATGTATTGTTATGAAGGTTTGTGCCATAAGACAAACAAATAGTTCAACCCAGTTTAGAGAGTTCCTGACAACAGTAAAACGGGTTCCTTCCATAAAAGCAATGCTGCCAAATGAGTGTGGAATGGAATGTTCAACACTAGCCAATTCAAGCCTTGTTGTGAGAGCGAGACATTGTGATATTTTGTGTTTGAGCCTGGATTAATGACCCAATAACAAAGTTTTACTTTTAAAATTGATAATCACTATACCAAAGTAATAAGTCAAAACTTATCTTATCAAGTGCAAGAACTTTTATGAAAATTAAACTTACGCTAAAGGGAAAACTACGTAGTTAGCAAAAGGTAGAGCTGATAACAACAGGACAGGTGCTATCTTAATCATATCTCTTGGCATCTTATAGTATATTTCCAGTTCTCGTCTTGTAAGTGTCTCTAATCCTTTAGATGTTAAGTTTACTTTATGAATTAAAGCAAGGTATGTCTTCAAGTCACTGTAAAAATCCTGTAAAAGAAAACCAAACTATTGAGTACACAGGATAATCAATATTTTACAAAGAATAGTACTTAATATAGTAAATACTTGTTGGGTGCCTGTAGACCTTGTTGAGAGATTTAGAAGTCCCGATGTACATTTCGGGACGTTTGTCGCATCTTCTGGGGGTAGGTTACTGTTTACATAAGCACTTTTTACACACTATACTTAAAACTAGTCACTTTGCGCGGCTGGCACCCCCGGTGGGTGGGATTAGATGCGCACGGTGCGTAGTCACATGTTGCACTACCCCTGAGGCGTTGCCCCGGGCCTTTGTCGCTGGCGAGCTGGGATTCCCCGTTAGGCTTTGGACAAAGGAGCCGGTCTGTGCGGGGCCTCTGAAGTTGTAAATATTCTCAGATTCTACACGCCGCTAGAGAATGATGATGAATTTATCCTGTATGCAATAGGGTCCTTATAGAGGTTTTCTCTGGGAAAATAAACTTTTAAGACTCACCCTATTGGTAGGTTTGAAAACTGTGAACCGGCAATTGATTACCATTCTTTGATGATTTATAGAGAGGTACTTAGTTAGCTGGTATACTTAAAAAAGGTTAATTTATTTATTAAAACAATAAAACATGGAGGAAACCTTTGAGAAGCGGCCAATGCAGGGTTAAGATATTATTTTAGTTTATAAGTAAACCAGTTAAAACAAGTTCAATATTCACCTTTGTAATAACATTTATACAATGTAAACCTATTACTGTAGTTGAATAAAGATTTCATTTTAACACTAAGCGGCAGCTACATAACAAATTATTTTTTTTTACACAAACCTTTTTGTATCATTGAAATAGGATTACTCTTTCCGCTGTTATAGCAAAAAAATCACTTTTTTGCCATTTTAAAACAACTTGATGGATACTCATAATTTTTGGTATATTGATGTATGCCAATAAAATACATACTTATTTTAAATTTCATAAAATTCTGATGAAATTTACAGTTTTTAGATCATTAAACCTCCTTTTGTGTTGAAAAGCCCAAAATGGGCGGTTTGAGTAGTCAGATTTTGCTTGTTAACAAATTTGACCAAAATATTTACAAAAGGAACATTTATACCAAATTTGGTGAAAATTGGACAAAAAATACGACCTGTAGAGATGGTACACATAAATACATATGTATATAAAGTGTGAAAATATGCTTCTGGGGGTCAGGATCGGTGCCCATTTTATGGTCCCAGGCCTGGGTCTTACCATGCTGACAGCATGAATATCTCATTTTCCAAAGGAAATTCAATAATAAATGTTTACCTTGATTCCAATTGTAAAAACTCTGTAAACTCGCATAGCTGCTGGAAATTTCTGTTCAAGCACGGCTGTGTATCCTTGTACATATTGCATGTATCTTGACAACACATATTGCCGAATTTGCTTCTCTCTTGCCTTTGAAGCTTCATCTTGAGTATATCTAAAACATATTGACACAACTTAGGTTGACACACTTATTTTTTGAATAATTAAAACACAATTGTTATTATAAGAATCTAGACTTTGTCTTGATTGTTAAGCATTTTGTTCAAATGTTGCAGTGTTGTTGTTTGTAAATGTTGCAGTCTGCCTACTGCCATAGTTTAAAACATGGGAATAATGTACATGTCTTTAAAGAATTGAAGAAAAGGCTAAAATAAACCTTATAGTAACTGTGCAATAAAGATTCCCGCATCACATTATTGAAAGTTTAAAATTTGTCATCCTCACTTGCCTATTTAGCAGTATTTGAAATTCGGCCCCGGGCAATAAGTGGTTTTTATTTAGTTCCTGGTGTTGTAGCCTAATTATCTGCTGCTTTTTCAGTTGTGCCTTACCCCTATAAAAGATAGTTTAATAATTCTCGACTTCCGCATGTACCCATCTCAAATCACCTACCATATTGTTAAAGTTGTCTTAAGTTATGGCTCACTTACCCTTACAAACAAGGCTTTCCATCTGTTGGAAATTTATTTTCAGAAACCATCTGGAAGACAATTTACACAACGCTGACCCAACAACAGAGTTAGGTAACATGCAACTTCCTTAGAAGTAACAAATCCAATTTTGTTCTGATGGAATCTGGTGCAACTTATAGAAATTTAACTAGGTGGGATCAGGTCCTGAAAGATTCTTGCCCGCCAGATTACTAGTTCATTACATTTTACATGTAGGCATCTGATACTGTACATACAAACAGGATACAGTACTGTGCTGGTACTGCAAAAGAACGCCTTGAGAACTATGGCTGGACTGGAGTGGAGGGCAAGCTGCAGAGAACCTTTCAAGCAGTGGAAAGTATTAACTGTTGTTAATATTTACCTTCTGGAAGTTATCACTTACACCTGTCAGAGAGGCTCTCCTCGAAACGAAGATAACCATCCGTATAACACCCGCCGTGCTCAAGACTTCAACCTCCCAACGCACCACAGCAAGCGTTTTGAGCAAAAGCTGTCATACATTGGAGCCAAACTCTTCAACTGTCTACCTAGTGAACTCAAGATATTGACACCCAAGATCCTGAAGTCGAAGTTGAACGAGTGGCTCTTAGAACATCCCTTCTACAGTGTGAACGAGTTCATCACATGGAATTCCTGATAAAGTTCTTTGTAAAGCAAGAAATACTGTCCATTTTGTTGTAAATCTTCACACAATTGCATTCTTAAAGATTGTCAATAAAGATAATTCTCTCTCTCTCTACTAAAAATGGGACATTAGGCCTATCTGACATTGGCAACAATTTAAAAAATGTAGCATATATATGTGTGTTGGTTCATCATGTGTTTTCATCAATTCTTTTATATAGATATATAAAGTAGCCATCATCCCATTGGTGTCAAATATTTTAATTCCCACCAAATAAACTTATCTTCAGCAAGCCCTAGCTTGTAAACCCAGCTAGAGTTAGGTTCATTTCTGTGTTTTATACCTAAGATTTGTTTGCATAAATGCCAGGGCTATCTTTCAAATTGATTCTAATTTTTTAACAAGCTTGACTGTTATTGAAATGGTATGATATGAATAAAAAATATAGCTTTCTCAGTGATTCAGGAGAACATAAATTAATTTAGCATATAATGCAATATGAAGATATAGACTACCAAGAGAAACTAGGTGTGCTTGCTTAGCCAAAAAATAAATTTTTTATTTACCTTCGAAATTGATTGTTGATTAGATTTTTCTGCGAAACTCTGAAACCACGTCTTAATATAAGACTAAATGACATTCTCTGAAATAACAATTAAATCTAAATTTAAGAAAAACATGGATATCCATTCATGTTAAGCAATAACCTAAATTTATTTATTTTTATTTATCCTTGTTAGGTTACGATACGATGCACCAACAAGCAGACGACCAACTATCAGCTGATTGAATTATCAAAAGAACAAGAAAACATCTTCGTTCGGCAGAAAGTGTTGTTTTGTTGTTGGCGTTTATCAGACTATAAAAACTCAAATAGGCTTGACATTTTAAGGGAGGGTGGGTGGACCGGACGCTTCTAGGTGTCCAACGAGGAAACTCAAACCACATTATGAAAATTACTTTCTGTATTCTCTCAAAGAATCTGTTGTTATTAATTGATATGAATCATAATCAAGTAATGATCATTGTTACATATGAGTTTAATATTTATTAATCTGTGTGTTAATACTTAATAATGAATCATATGTTATATATTAATGTTTACAAAAGAATGTAAACAAAGTAGTTAGTGTTATGTTAATCTAATAAAATGGTTGTTCCACATAACTGGCTTGGTAAATAATTTAAAATAAGTCTCAAGAACATCTAACATTGCGCCAAACCGAGTCCATACGGGAAGAGGTCTTTTGGAAGAAGTCAGACAAGATCAATGATGTACTCAAATGTGCAAACATACTCTATATACGGGAGTGGAGGCGGGACCGCCTTGCACACTCGACCGGCATTGGCACTGGTCGTTTCTAGAGATGTATTCATTCTACAGAGTGGTTGAATTGTAAGTACTTACTTACTTGAAACTTGATGGCTTCGTCCACAGAGTATTTATTATATGCTTCGTCTTTGATCCAACAAGTGGGATTGACAGCGTCATAATTATGTTATCTTCTATTTACTTCTTCCCAGAGAAACGGGAGATTTTTTGCGCCTCTTTAAGCGAGTATACTGGCCATCTCACTAACTCCTGCTTGATGCTATTTTTGAATTTTGATGTGGGGAGACACTTAAGTTCGGTCGAAAGATTGTTGTAATATTTTATAGCTGCTATTAGGAAGGATTTTTGTATTTTACTTAGTATACATCTTTGGACTTCCAAATTGGATGCTTTGCGGGTCTGGTGTTGATGTATGGTGGTTCTGTTATTAAATACTGTAAATTGATGTTTTGTTTGATGTAAATTAGAGATCGCCGATCGGTTAAAGATGTATTGATTGTAGACTGTAAGAATTTGGAAATTTTTAAATAGTGGTTTGCAATGCTCCAGATCATGGACTGAAGCCATAATTCTAAGAGCTTTCTTCTGCAGAATAAGAATATCACCGCAGGAGGCCGAGTGACCCCACAACAGAAGACCATAGTTCACATGGCTGTGAAACAGGGCGTGATATATTCCCAGCAGGTGATCCACTGTCAGAGCCTTTGTCAGTTTCCTTAGAAGATGAATTACTCTAGACAGTTTAGCACAGACTTTATTAACATGGAGATTCCAATCTAATTTACTGTCCAGCCAGAAACCGAGTAATTTTACTGGTTTTATATTTTCCTCCAGGACATCTCTTTTAAGGGATAAAAGTATCCTTTGAGTTTTTTCTTAATTTAGTTTCAACTTATTGCTCTGGAACCAGTTTTTGGCAAACTTAAAAGTTTCATCGGCCTCTGACAGCACATCTCCAGCATTGGGTCCTCGATTTATCAAGGTTGAAATTCGTCGGCAAAAAGGAGAGTTTAGCCATTCTCCAAGTCGTTAATGTGGATTATGAAAAGCAGGGGCCCAGGATACTTCCCTGTGGAAGACCATGTTCCACTGATTTACACTGGGAGAAAGCTCTCTCTAGTGATACAATTTGTTTACGGTCAGCCAGGTAACTAGTGAGCATTAGAAGAGCAGTGCCACTAATCCCATAGGCTGATAGCTTCTTAATCAAGATTTGATGGCTGACGCAGTCAAACGCCTTGCTAAGGTCGCACAAAGTAGGCAAAAAAGAATTGTAATAAATCCTGTAACAAGTATCTAAATTTATTAAAATACCGTACACATTCACTCGACTACATACGAAAATGAAAGAAAGTGTTACATTTCACATAGGCACTGATGTCTCACCAGGAACTACTTTTAAATTTATGAACGAACTACAAGGCGGTTTTATGAATGGCTGTTCTAATCAATCCAAGAGTTCTTTACTAAATAAAATAAAATTAAGTAGTGTTTGCTGAATATATAGTTTATAACAATGCATTTTATATTTAACGTTAACCTACTGTGATATTTTTGTACACATAATTTACTTTTTACCGTAACTTTTATTACAGTATTTCTGTACTTTATATTAGGAGTGTAGAGGATAGAAGCAAGAAAACACTTGTGTACTTTATATTATTAATTCATATTCACAACCATGTTTATATATTCCACGGAGCTCTTTATTTATATCATTAATTGTGGTAGCTTTTATTTGTACAAATTAAAACTTGACTATAACATTTAATTTTCAAAACTGAGTTTAATAATAAACTTTGCCAAACGACACAGTAAACAAGTGTAAAATAAAATAAAGTAAAAATCATATTTAATGTAAAAAGTTAGATATAGCAAAGTATAAACTATATCAAATCTAAAACCTAATATAGAATGTATAAAAGAAGATATAATCATGGAACATCAAAATTTATAATATAGATCGTGTTTTATGAGATCCTTTAAAAACTCAAGCCAACATCCAGGAAATATTTCACCCAAACACTCATGAAAAGTTACAGCAACGAACAACAACAATGAATTGATATTAGTAGTTAATACGAAACCTTATTGAACACTCAATATTATGACACTATTGCTAACATGAAACTTGTAATACAGCAGAATTTTTAACTTATTGTTAATACCTAGTTACTTTTCAACCACTCGGTAGTGGTTTTACAAGCTATACTTTTTTTGAGAGTTACGTAGGTATGTTCTTAACTTTTACCGAAAAAATTCCACCGAAAATCATTGTAGTTGACTGATAAAATCCTATTTCAAACAGGTTTTGGAAATTGTAAAACTTCCCATTTTGTTCCAAGATTGTTTTGCCATACGTTTCAAGGATTAATTTTTGTATACTTTCAGGTTTTTTAAAAGACTCCTAAAATGTTCAAAAAGATCTGATGAAAAATAAGATATTACATCATGTTTTGTTATTTCAAAATTGTTGCGACTATAATTTGTAACACACCCCTTGTAATACAAAATTATTCACTTATACGGTGTACGGATATTTTACAAACGATAATTAAAGATTTATGGACTTGACTGAAAATGGTGAAGTTGTCTGTATTTGTTTTCATCTAACTTATAGCAACATATTTATCCACTGTTGTTCAAACACTGCTATAACACAATTCTACGAAACATAGTTTGATCTATACTAATCTAGATAATGTATAAAAACATTTCTGATTAGTTTTTTTCTGTCTAAATTCCTAAGTATAAATTTCTTAAGAAATACCTATTATTCAGTATTTACAATTAATTCAAGAATATGGCCAACATTTTTTGTTATGTTTTTATTTAAAACATGTAAAGTATGAATTGGAAGACAAGTGATGTTTAGTTAAATTAATATTAAAAGAGCATGTAATCAACAATTTAGGGACAAAGTTTCTAACAGGCGCCCGGCATTATTGGATCAGGAGGTATTTTTCCGTCTGTGTCCGGTGGATATGCTATTTGCCCCAAAAATTCAATCAAGGTTCTGGTAGGCCTTCCTGACATGCCTTTTTTCAGATATGGTGTTTTCCCATTTTCATACATCACACTCTTTATGTCCACATGTGCCCAATTCTTATGGCAGTTAAACTGGTTAAGAAATGCTGCTGTGCTACAGCTTACTCCTCTTGGGTATAAATCTGGTTGATACGTGCTGAGATCAGAAGTTAGAAAATCTGCCACTTCTCTTTCATACACCTTCCATAGAGGACACTTCCATAATCTATCTCCAGTGTGAATTGCAGAGGTTTTAAATAACTGCCATATTTTTCATTGCTTGTAAACACACCAGATGCTGACAGTCCCAATACTTTGGATATTTCTTTTGTTAATGATGCAACACTAATAATGTACTTTGGCTTGAACTTTTGAGCGTAGCATATAGCATCAGCTAACATCAGGTTGCCTCCAAAGTCTCTGGGACTTACAAGAATGGATTTTCCACTTGCAGATTTGACAATGTCCATCGGTCTGCCAGCTGAACCTCCAGGCATGTTCTCTCCAAGACAAAGTAGTCCCATGACGTTCAGTGGAATTCCCAGGGATGATATTGCTTTGAAAGCTCCGGTTACAGCTGCAGCACCAGCCATATCACCTCGCATATTCCTCATTTGTGGACATGTTTTCCAACAGAGACCTCCGGCATTGAACGTAAGCCCTTTACCTATCAAAACTATGGGTGGAACATCAGGTGCACAACCGGAGTAGCTCATCTCAAGAAGAATAGCAGCCTGTGGTGAACCTCTTGTGTTGTCCAGAAATGCATTCATGTTATGATCTTTCAACCAACGTTCTCCTCGTAGTGTCACGTTTACATTGCTTTTCATCAGAGTTTGAACTACGGAATATGAAAGTGCTCGAGGGCTCATCAGATTAGAAGGAGTCTCCATCAGTTTCCTTGCAAAGTTTTGAGCTTCAGCTTTCTCAGCTCCTATTCGCCACTTTTTCATGTCACAATCTCCATACAACAACAAATCTGGCACTTTAACCTTTTTCTTGGTATTTGGCAATAGATGATTGTTTTCCCAAACTGCTAAATGAGCTCCTTCAGCTGCAGACTCAGGATCATCAAAACTTTCAACGTATATCTTACTTGCATTTAAAGATTGCAACAACTGGACTCCAGCTCCAACTGCCTTTCGAATGTTTTCTTTGGATTCATCTCTGGCCTCTGATTTTACATATCCAGCATTGTTATCACCAACTCCCACTACCACAACTGTGTCAAAAGATGGATCTATCTTTGAAAACACTCTTACTCACCTACCTTTGGTAAAGGTGTTGCTTTCAATGCATCCACTAGTGCTCCTTTGATATTGTTGTTGAAAATTGTACCAGTTTTTGTTAGACACACTGTATTCGAATCAGTTTCTCCTGGGTATACTCCTAAAACAATTCCTGACCCTTCTGTGTAAGATCCTAAACAAGATATTTCTGCTCCTTCTTGACTAATGTTCCAGCAGTGGTTACTAGGAACTTCTTCTTTGTTCACTCCATAGAACCTTTTGAAAGTGTTGGATTGAATATTTGGTAATTTACTTCTGCTTGAAATGATGTGTAGAAAACGCCGCATTGTTACCTGATGTCTCCTCAGTTCTGTGAGTATATAGTTGTGTTTATTAGATGTTTGTTCAGTTTACCAAAATTTAGTCTTAGTGTTCTTGAAATTTCTTGATGTGTTTACATTTTTTGAAATACTGGATATTAATGAGGTTTCCATGGCAAATTTAATTTGAACCATAAAATTGGATGATTTTTATTTAAAATTTTATTTTAGACCAAGTATTTGTACGTTATATTTTATCAAGCTAATTTAGTTGATCATACATAACACTAGTTACCATCAAACACCTGCATCAACTCCCACCATCGTTTAGACATATCAGACCATCACCTGCGTGGTTCGGAAGTCACGTTAAGCCGTTGGTCCTTGTATTTCCATTGGTCATTGGGCTATTAATTAATGACCCATTCTAAGGAAGAGTCGGCTTTAGTTTGTAACAAGACTACACCTCATAACTCATTACTACCACTCATCACACTCATCCTTCACCACATATTTGCCTTAAAATACCCTCATGAGAGTGGTCGGCATCTCAAATAGTGATTTTTGTGAAATTCTTAGAATGCTACTAGTAAGTAGTAGATCTGTCTGACAAATGTTTTATTTCCTTTGGAAAAATGAGATATTCATGCTGTCAGCATGGTAAGGCCCAGACCTGTGAAATGAGCACCGATCCTGACCCCCAGAACATGTTTTGAGCATTTTTCGCACTATATACATATGTCAGCTTTAGTGTTACAGTCTATTAACTCTGTTTACTTTTTTATATATATGTATGTATTTGCAAACAGAAGTGAACGGAATAGTACTCTTTTAACATTTGTTATGACCGGTTTCGGGACTGAGCCCATCTTCTCGGTGATGTACATTTCTATTTGATATGTATGTATATATGTGTGAACTCTCTACAGGTTGCATTTTTGTCCGATTTTCATGAAATTTGGTACAAATGTTCCTTTTGTAAATATTTTGATCAAATTTGTTAGCAAGCAAAATCGGCTATAAAAATACCCTTTTGGAATTGAATTTTGCTAAAAAAGTGGTTTTAATTATAAAAACAGTAAATTTCACCCCCTTTTGATGACATTTTAAATACCTTGTATTTTGACAGCAGGTATTACACTTCTATATGGTACATCCTATGGCTCAGCAATTCCCAACCTGAGGTACGCCCCAAACACCCTGCTTTGCACCCTCCTGACTCAGAACCTTCCGGCGCCCATGGGTACGCGTGCCCTTAGGGGTACACAAGAGGCCTATAGGGGGTACGCAAAAAATGATCATTAATGGTGGTATTTTGACTTTTGGGGTATTTTTCAATAACCCTCCAACCAAATCATCCCCGGTTGGATAAACCATTTGAACTACGTAAGTAAATATACATTCTGAGAGTTCTGCCAACAGGGGCTGTCACACTCAACTGCTGCTATTAATATTATTTAAAAAAGGCGGTGCTATAAAAAGAAAAAAGTTTTGAGCAATAAGAAAATTCAGATTTTTATTCTCCTTAAATACAACGATTTTTACCTTAATACAATACCTCAAAATATGTAAAGTGAGACTTGATTACCATCACTCGCTATCGTATACAAAAGCACAAGTGACAAATATACGCTTGATGCTTTTCTGGTTATGCACGGCTGCATTTTCTGAAAGAGTTTTTACATTTTTGCAAACAAATAAAATTCTAAAAGTTTGGATTTGTTTCAATTTTATTTACCTGTGAAAACAATCAAAAATGCAAAGAAAATATGCAGAAAAGGTGGCTAAGTTTTACAAAATATCTAGTTTCTGCCCACTTTAAATTTTTTACAAAATTCCTCCTGAACCCTATTAAGTGTCACAAGACGACACTTGTCACACTACGACATCAAAATCCCTGTGATGGTTTTGCTCTTACAAATCTGTAGCATAGTAGTAAATATTTTCATGTGGAGGGGTAGGTTTCAAAACAACATTTCTTCTAGACCTAGAAGGGTATTCTTTGTAAGGTAAAACATAGTGTTCTTTCCAACCTAATTTCCTGGCTATTCTTGCAGAAAATTCACTAACACAGCAAATGTACATTGTTTTAAACCCTAGCTGTCTAGCAAACTTCATACTCTCATCTGCTAGTTTATTTGCCACTCCTTGGCCCCTCCAGTCTTTTTGACTGATAAAATCCACAGTTCTGTAGCTGGTTTTGCAAGTTTGTCAAGGTTTGCTTCATTTGTAGCAAATTCCATTAAATCAGCAAGCTGTAAAAGGAAAACAAAACTATCAATGAAACTATTGTGTCATCTAGAAAGTGATGTACATTTTATGTACCACAGCTGTTACAGCCCCCTCATGATCGCGTATGGTACACATTTCTTACCTCAGTTTGGGCCAGGGTTGGTTTGCAAGCAAGCAAAAATATTTTACACATATTTAAAATGGCAGTTCCAAACGTGAAGTGTTTGTATTTATCTAACAAGTTTGATGGCAATAAAAGAATTGTCATTATGGAAGGGCTATCCTATGGAAGTGTCCTTTCACAATTGAAGATTTCAATCAAGAAGTGACATCTTCCCTTAAAAGTGTTGAACCGAAATTTGACTTATTTTTTAAGGTGACAAAGATGTTTATCAGTTACAAAAAGGTTTTCTCAAATGATAGCTCTAGCCTATGGAAAACAGTGATACTAAACTTCCACCATTCAACTAACTTGTTCATTATCTGTATAATTTGATGGGAAACTATTTTGAAAGTTTAAAAAACAAATGGATGTAAGCAGATCACATTTGGCAGATTTATAATTTGGTGGGTTTGAACCCAATGTGCAACCATGTGGTATTTTTGCCTACTTCTGACAGAAAGTTTGTGACTTTGATCCCTCGTTCAAATTATGCTAAATTTGTAAGTGATATTTAATATGTAAACATTATTACTTCTAAAACTGTGAAAAAACCAGTTTCTTAAAATATATTGGTGCAAAAGGGCTTGGTTTTCAAGCTATTAGAGCAAGTTATATTAAAGGTTTCATAAGATCTATGTTTACTTGCACATTTTTTATAGTAATTCCTTAGTTAACTACAAGGACCCTTACATTTATATTTAAACCTTTCTATGCCATATGATTGATATTTAAGTTTTATTTTGAAGTGATGATGACAGTGCAAAGTTACTTACATTTCTGTTTTCAACTTTCGACATGTCTCGCCAGGAGTTACTATAGTTTTCTTGCACATGAGCTACTCCAATTACGTTCCCTTCAGAGTCCACAGCCTTGAGAAAGAAGTCTTTGCTATCAGGCGATATTTTCAGACACTCATGCGGAGAAGGTTTATCAAACGCACCAAATGCCAAGTGCCAGGGTGAGTCTCCGTAAAAGTGTTCTATGAGAAAATGTTGAGAGTTTCTTCATCATTCAGTTTCGCCAAAGAAACTGAGAAATTGCGAGTTTGTACGGCCATTCTAAAAGAGTATCTTTGGTAAAAGTAGGTAAGAAGAAAAACTAGATAGTGAGTAGTTTGATCAAGTCATCCATTAATGCATTTAAGTATAATCCAGTAGTGCCCGAAGGGGGGAGGACTAAAGTATTTTGGGGATCATAATTGGAGGGGAGATTCTTAAACTAAAAATTAAAGGTGCAACTTGGCCGACTACCAGGTCCGTCACCTCTCGATGGAGTAATAGTTATTTGTTCCATTTTCCAATATCGATTCATAACAGTTCGTTGACGTTGGACACTTGTATTTATGAACGAAATTTTGTGTCAAATTCTAGTAACAGCCAACTTGTAAAACAGGGTCAAATACACTAAAACCTCATCATTTTCAAGCTCACCAACAGCTATATTCAAGGGGAGTGGCACTGTGAGGGATGGGCACTACTGGTCCAATCTGCACAGTTCAATAAAACACCATCGAGTCTTGGCCTAATGTCTGACTGTATATAATATTTATTGTATAGTGAACAAAATAATAATAGAGTATAGCACCCTGGTTTATATAATTTTGTATATTTTACAACCAGTTTCGACTTGAATTAATGTTCTCGGCGTGTAGAACAAAACAAAATATTATTTGTTTTGCAACTAGGGTGCTATTTACTATTATTATCTTTTTACACTTTATAACTCTAGCAACCCTCTTTTTTTAATGAAAAGTTATAAAGCTTTTTTACTATTTTAATTAAATTGTGTAATATAAGTCCAGGAAACTAACCTTGAATTATTTATAGTTATGAAATTATTTTGACGCTATTCTGTACAAATATTGTTAAATTTTGAATAAAGAATATTTGAATTTGAACTCTAAGTGAGCCTATAATATATATAATATCTATGTTATGTAATATTTCCTCAAAATAGTAACTTCCATTTTAGTGCGAGGAGAAGCAGAGTACATGAATAATAATTTAGCTGTGCCCAAGAAAAGACACATTTACTAAAATTATGAAAGATACTTTTCATCATACTGCAAAATTACACAATACAGCTTGTACTACAAGAGCTGATTTGAAATTAAGTTCTGTTCAAAAATATTTAAACACACACCATTTGAAGACACATTATATTATATTCATATGAAGAGCATTCTTCCAACTAGTCTTTGACATATTCTCGATAAAGATTATTATTTACATACTCGGCTTTGCCTTCATTGTAAAAATAGATATTCCTAAACCTCACTTGTGAACTTTTATAATGTGCTGAAAAAGTTCCACTTTCGGTACTAGTGATAAAGCATACAGCACAGTGTAATAGTTTTTTGTGTAATTTTAGCCATTTAACAATATGTTTACTTCAAAGTTTCAAATAAACATGTTTTTAACAAACTAACGGTTTTGGTTTGTACTTACCTTGTCTCCTTAACCCCCTTTAATCCCTCAATCTCAGCATTAAAATAAAACAAGGCATACATAGATAATCAATATACTGTAATACAAATAACCGTTTTAAGATAAATAACCTTAGCAAAATATAAAAGAAATAGTACAACATACCTTTTGAGTTTTGTATAAAAGCAAAGGAAAGTAAAATTGAAGTCTGTTCAAATGTGACTTTCTAATTGCTGTCTCATGTTGCAGGAATCACCATCACACAGATAAAACTCAAGGCCAAACTAATCCACCCAATAAAGATTGTTACACTTTTGTTCATGGGCAGAGTTTGCACTGTTAGTAATTAATGTTCTCATGAGATATTCTCTCTCACTCCTATTGAACTCTCAAAGATTACAAATTGTTAAGTTCCTTGGAAATATTCTCCAAATTCCTTGGCCCCTCAGCTGTGATTTCAGAGTTATCCCACTCTTTTGTTTGAAATTGTAAACAGTTTCAGCTTTTACCTAATTTCTAGTTTTTATTATTGGCAAATAATTCCTTCACTTGTTTTTAAAACATTTAAAATGTTCAAATAATTGGCTTATGGGAAGGCAAAAGATGTAATGATTGTTAAAGTAATTCAGCTTCAGAAGAATTTGGGATGGATTTCTAAACTATATAAGTGGTAAATTACCCCGTCAAACAGTTTCAAATGAATGGGGTTCCACTACATGTTTCGGGACAACGGTCCCATCTTCAGGTGGTAGTACACATAAAATACATAGAAGAAAACTGATGGTAGCTCCAGCTAGGGATGGTTGAGAATGATGAAACACGTTACAAAGTACATGGTGACAATTACATGGATTTCTAAAACAATTATTATGATCAAACAATAGTATATTCAACAAAAGAATAAAAATGATTGCGGCAAGTTCTGTAAAAAAAACATGTTTAGCAGTTTAGGAATGAACAGCTAACCGTTATTAGGTGTTTATTTCCACACAAATAGGCTTCTGCAAAACACTCTCCCACAAGGCATGCACGAACCCACCACTCACTTCGCGCCGCCGGACCAGGTGATCACCACTCTAGCTCTCGTAGCAGACAACACACTAACCACTGTGAGGCATCACTCCCAACTCTATGGGCAATTTATCAATACTATGACGTAAACTTAGTAAGTGTAAGGTGCAACTGGTTACTTGTAATGTTCTCAACGCATACACAGTTTCAGCCTAGTTGTTACACTGAATTACCAGGTGGCTTTTTGCCATATGCAGTAAAGGCTTGATTATTAGTTCAGTTGCTCTAAATTATTAGGACTACCGAGGATAAATCAAACTTTTCATGATTGAACTAATCATGAAAAGTTCATTGTGTATTTTTAGACCTATTCTAGAATCTTTTATTTAGATCTATACTTGCTTTAAACACTGACCTGGAAACTCTCTTTTGAAAGCCGGGCAGTTTGAAAAAATTCTTAAAACCGTAGTCAAGTTTTTAAATTTGGAATAAGGGTAAATTGACTTTAGCATTTAACTACAGGTGAATTTATCATGAAACCAAAAAATCCCAAACTACAAAGAATAATGGTACAGTTTCATTCTGCAGCAGCACACAGAGGCGGCCCGAGGACCCGGCAACCCGGGCAGTCGCCCAGGGGCGCAAGGAGGGTGGCATTATTAGGAGGCGCTGGGTGCATGCAGTTAAAGAGGGGATTTTTATAGAAAGAAAAGGGAAAAGACTTTTAGAGAGTTACTGATACCCAGAACAAAAAGAAAATTATATTTTATTAAGTAACTATGCAAAATAGTGGTCTGCAGCAATGCACGGTACATTTTGACTTGCAATTTGTCATTTTATTTGTGACATGTTCCTTTCTATTTCAAGAGTTGAGCAGTGATTATTCGTTTGAGTTGAGTAATTGATTTGTGTAAATGTGTTGGTGCCTGGAGGTGTATAGGGCAGGGAAATACTGTAACATGAGCTTTTCTAAACCAAGTAGGGCAAAATTTCAGAAAAGGGTGGCTAAAAAGTCAAACAAGAGGAGGCCGTTCTTAAAAAAGTCCAAAATATAACCGGGTTTTTTAAAATTGCCTAGTGCTAGTCAAAAGGTTTCTATAAATCTTTTATATTAAAAAATGATGCTTTCTTAAAAAATATTCATAGTCATATTACTAGTAATGTACAGTTATTTTTCTTATAGCGAGGAAACACTAGGGCCATTTTAAAACTCTTTACAACCCGTTATTTTGCTTTGAAATTTCTAAAATTTTCCGGGGGGGAGGCCCGGATCTTACCTTGGGCGAGGGAGTGTTCCCCCAGACCACTTCAGGGGGCGCTGCCACTGAGTCTGCCTGAGGGTGCATGTATGCTCGAGCCGCCCCTGGCAGCACACATGTTTGTGAATCATGGAAAACAAATAACAAGTCAGTTTATTGGTAACTTTTTGTTATTTACAAATCTGTAACCCAGTAAGTGAGGTTTTTGTGTGGAAAAGGGGCATTGACTGTAACTCCTGTACCAGACAACTTATTGTAATCATCATAAGGCAGTCGGGAATGTTCTCTCCAGCCTAGACTCTTCGCCACTCTGGCGCTAAACTCGCTCACACAGCACATGTACATAGTCTTGAACCCAGACTCCTTGGCAACTGTTACACACTCCTGCACCAGTCTCTTCCCCACACCCTTGTTTCGCCCTTCCTGGCTCACGGACAAAATGTACATTTCTGTAGCATCCACCATCGCGTCTAGTTTAGCTTCTTTTTTGGCAAACTCCAACACACCAATATACTGAAAAGATAAAAATGCAATTGAAAGTAGTGTTTAAATTTATACAATTTTGTTTATAGCTGTTTTAAATTTATTTAAACTTTAAGTAACTTGATTGTTAGGTCATAGTATTATGCTTTACAAGTTTATAATTGAACCTATCCTATTTGCATAAAACTGCTATAAACTAAAGGTTTTTGTTTTTATATGCTCCAGCACTAATGGCTAATTATGCTTTCAGAGACATGTGTTCCATATCAATTAATTCATAAATGTACCTAAAACAATGTTTGCAAACTTTTTACATGTTATAATCCCTTGGTTGTTAAAACACTCCCTTGGATTTATCTGGCCACCTCCGAAATTGTAGCAATCATCATATTCCTATGAATTAAAACGAAACTTACATTCTTGCTGTTTTCTGACTTGAGAGGATCACGCCATGACGGAGCATTCTGTTCCACTGTAGCCACTCCTATAATATTGTTGTGCGGATCCTTGGCAATGAGAGCAAAGTCTCGGTTGTTGGCTGCATAAGTAACAAATTTATCAGGAGTCGGATAGTCATACATCTGGAAAGCTTCATGCAAGGGACTTTGACCAAAGAAGTTTTTAATTAAAAACTCTTGGATTTTTGTTTTGTCCTCTGCAACAGCTTTATACACATTGTAGTTTAAACGTGAGGCCATCGGTTCTCCTGAAATGCAGAAAGAAACAACTGTAGAATATAACAACTAAATTGACAAGAGCAATGCAAGCTACTCTTGGGAAGTCGTGCCCCGCTCTATTAATCTTTGAGACAAGTTGAAAAGAATTGTATTTTTTAAGTGTTGAGTAAATTAATGTGGTGGTATAGTTAGGTTTTAAATATAGTATTTTCGTTTTAATTGGCTTTTCAGATACTATAAGGGCTGTTTTTTCAATTGCCTACTAACCAGCTGGTTAACTACACTATAACCGCTATAACTTTGCATCTGGGATTTGTTCAATATGGCAACATCGCGTTTGACCCATCTTGGCTTCAATATTCAAAATACTAATCCTCATTACTGCAGCTATTACTTGGCCGATCGACTTAATTTTTAGATGGATAGAATCAGAAATTCTTTTAATTATTCAAGTACTTTAAATATAGTTTGTGTAAACTTTTGCAACATTTTTACGATTGAAAAAAGTTTTGCAGTATAAGGTTTTTCCAAGAATGCTCTGTACCGAGCTTTCCGCCTTCAGGATCGTTTCTGTTTTAGATATGAGTCATCTACTGGGGCAGTTTCTACATTAAATAAATTATTGTCCAAGTTGATTTTTAAAACTTAAAATATTTATCGGGTTTGCAAATTTTTTGTGAGTATACCTATATCAAAAAGTAATTTGTATCGTTCTTCTAATAGCTTGGCTAATTGAAATTAAATAAATGTTTTAACTCTTTCAGAGGTACAGTAGGAGATTGTTGAACAGTGTTGCCATTTTCTTGTGTACCTTGAGAAGGCCAGATGCAAAGTTATAATGGCTCCAGTGTAACCACTGGTTAATTTGTGTACTGTCTGCAATGTTCACATTTTCTGACGCAACGTTCAAAACACTCTAATGAATTATAGAAGATTATTTTGCAACAAAGGTATTCACTTTTCATTCTTTACTAAACTTAACATGTATAAATTTGGCTAAAATAGTTGAATTCAAACAGAAACACTAAAATGCAAAATAAAACAGACAAAATAAAAATTAACGTCAAAAAATATCCAGCTTTCCTATTGGTTGGCTGCTGGTTAAATTTTACACCAAATTAAGGCTGAATTGAAAAAAATGGCCCTAAGTTGTCTTTAAACTAATACTGTAACACTTTTCTACGAAGTTGTTGGCCTGATGGCGCTAATGGGGTGCTCCCAGCTGGGTATTAGTAGATCGGATTTTGCAGATGGTTATGAAACATTGCATATCGTTGAAAAGGTATTTTTTACCAAACACAATGCTGCAAACTGAATTTTGTATCAAATTGCAGTTTGGGGTATTGTTTGTGTTGAAACAATAACTTTTCAACGATATGCAATGTCTTATAGCTATCTGCAAAATCCTTTCTACTAATACCCAGCTGGGGGCACCCCACTTGTGCCATCAAGCCAACAAATACGTAAAATGTAGGGTATAGCCTCTTGAAAAGGTCTGTAAAATGTGATGCGTTTATCCTGTGCAGTTCAAAAGTTAAATCTTCTCCAGACTTAATTGCCAGTACATATACGAGAGATAAGATACAACAATAGTCACAATATTTTATATAATAAAAATTATAAATTTTTGAGTACTTTTAAAGAAAAAAGGTGTTAATTAGCGTGAAAACAATAAACAAAATTATAAAACTAATACATTTTGCCAGCTGAGTGGGGTCACTAACATTATTTTCATTTTAGAGAATCAACACTGTATAAAACAAAAATTAAAACTGGTAAATTATTGAAGGTTCAAGCCAAAAGGGTGTTGATATATTAATATACTATAAAGCTGGTTGTATTTTTGTATAGGTGTCTGGTGACTGAAAGAGTAAATGTTTAAGCACTTCCCCGCATGCTACCCCCTTCAACCATATACTCTTTTTGAAGCTCTTGGTGTGAAACCTTCGGGAGAAACATTCTATTTTTAAGGCTCTAACAAGTTGGTGGCCAAAAAAGATGATACCTAATAATCTGCTTTTGTATTTAGCCAATATCTTACATAATAGCAGCAAAAAAGTTGCTCGGATCTTCAATCTGACAAAAAATTATTTACTTAGTGTGAAAAAAATGTCCTACAACTTTTGGATTTAACACTTTTTCCACCTGTGACGGTTTTGTTGCTAGATCATTTTGAAGTTAAATTGTCGAACATTCAACTTTACGCTTTGTTTGGGCTCTTAGTTATGGTACGTATCAACCACCCAGACATATAAAATGTATGTGTGAGTATACAAAAAATGTTTTAATTTTGGAAAAACGTAAGAAAGTCACTCTATATTAGAGAAAGTGAGGTTAGTTGGCATCTAAAATTTGAGCTTTAA